>JAXLNO010004409.1:0-39787 GCA_038087875.1 Malacoraja senta | reverse complement strand
TAGATCCGGCAAGGTCGCCACAGATCCGGTAAGGTCGCAACATTGCGGCAAGGTCGCCATAAATCCGGCATCGTCGCCACAAATCCGGCAAGGTCACCATATTTCCGGCAAGGTCGCCATGAATCCAGCAAGGTCGCCACAAATCCGGCAATGTAGCCTTATTTCCGGCAAGATCGCCATAAATCCGGCAAGGTCGCCACAAATCCGGAAGGGTCGCCACATTTGCGGCAACGTCGCCATAAATCCGACAAGGTCGCCACAAATACGGCAAGGTCGCCACATCCCCGGCAAGGTCGCCACAAATCCGGCAAGGTAGCCATATTTCCAGCAAGATCGCCATAAATCCGGCAAGGTCGCCACAAATCCGGCAAGGTCGCCCCATTTGCGGCAACGTTGCCATAAATCCGGCAAGGTCGCCACAAATACGGCAAGGTCGCCACATCCTCGGCAAGGTCGCCATAAATCCGGCAAGGTCGCCACAAATCCGTCATGGTCACCACATTTCAGGCAAGGTCGCCGCATTTCCGGCAACGTCGCCATAAATCCGGCAAGGTGGTCACAAATCCGACAAGGTCGCCATAATTCCGGCAAGGTCGCCACATTCCCGGTAAGGTCGCCATATTTCCTGCAAGGTCGCCATAAATCCGGCAATGTCGCCACAAATGCGGCAAGGTCGCCATATTTCCGGCAAGGTCGCCATAAATCCGGCAAGGTCGCCACAAATGCGTCAAGGTCGACATATTTTCGGCAAGGTCGCCATAAATCCGGCAAGGTCGCCATAAATCCGCCAAGATCGCCACAAATCCGGCAAGGTCGCCATAAATCCGGCAAGGTCGCCACAAATCGGACAAGGTCGCCATATTTTCGTCACGGTCGCCATATTTCCGGCAAGGTCGCCATAAATCCGGCAATACCGCCCTATTTCCGGCACGATCGCCATAAATATGGCAAGGTCGCCACATATCCGGCAAGGTCGCCATATTTCCGGCATGGTCGCCATAAATCCGGCACAGTCCCCATATTTCCGGCAAGGTCCCCATATTTCCGGCAAGGTCGCCACAAACCCGGCAAGGTCGCTATATTTCCGGCAAGGTCGCAATAAATCCGGCAAGGTCGCCACAAATCCGGCAAGGTAGCCACAAATCCGGCAAGGTCGCCACATTTGCGGCAACGTCGCCATAAATCCGGCAAGGTCGCCTTATTTCAGGCAAGGTCGCCGCATTTCCGGCAACGTCGCCATAAATCCGACAAGGTGGACAGATATCCGACAAGGTCGCCATAAATCGGCAAGGTCGCCACATTTCCGGCAAGGACGCCATAAATCCGGCAAGGTCGCCACAAATCCGGCAAGGTCGCCACATTTCCGGCAAGGACGCCACAAATCCGGCAATGTCGCCATATTTCCGGCAAGGTCGTCATAAATCCGGCAAGGTCGCCATAAATCCGGCAAAGTCGCCACAAATCCGGCAGAGTCTCCTATTTCCGGCAAGGTCGCCATAAATCTGGCAAAGTCACCACAAATGCGACAAGGTCGCCATATTTCCGGCAAGGTCGCCATAAATCCCACAAGGTCGCCACAAATCCGGCAATGTCGCCATATTTCCGGCAAGGTCGCCATGAATCCGGCAAGGTCGCCACAAATCCGGCAAGGTAGCCATATTTCCGGCAAGGTCGCCAAAACCGGCAAGGTCGCCACAAATCCGGCAAGGTCGCCATATATCCGGCAAGGTCGCCACAAATCCGGCAAGGTCGCCATATTTCCGGCAAGGTCACCATAAATCCGGCAAGGTCGCCACAAATCCGGCAAGGTGGCGTCAAAGCCGGCAAGGTCGCCACATTTCAATCAATGTAGCCATAAATTCGGCAAGGTCGCGTCAAATCCGGCAAGATCGCCACAAATCCGGCACGATCGCCATAAATATGGCAAGGTCGCCACATATCCGGCAAGGTCGCCATATTTCCGGCATGGTCGCCATAAATCCGGCAAGGTCGCCACAAATCCGGCAAGGTCCCCATATTTCCGGCAAGATCGCCATAAATCCCGCAAGGTCGCCACAAACCCGGCAAGGTCGCTATATTTCCGGCAAGGTCGCAATAAATCCGGCAAGGTCGCCACAAATCCGGCAAGGTCGCCACATTTGCGGCAACGTCGCCATAAATCCGGCAAGGTCGCCACAAATACGGCAAGGTCGCTACATCCCCGGCAAGGTCGCCATAAATCCGGCAAGGTCGCCACAAATCCGGCAAGGTCGCCACATTTGCGGCAACGTCGCCATAAATCCGGCAAGGTCGCCACATTTCAGGCAAGGTCGCCGCATTTCCGGCAACGTCGCCATAAATCCGGCAAGGTGGACACAAATCCGACAAGGTCGCCATAAATCCGGCAAGGTCGCCACATTTCCGGCAAGGACGCCATAAATCCGGCAAGGTCGCCACAAATCCGGCAAAGTCGCCACAAATCCGACAAGGTCGCCATTTTTCCGGCAAGGTCGCCATAAATTCCGCAAGGTCGCCACAAATCCGGGAAGGTCGCCATATTTCCGGCAAGGTCGCCATGAATCCGGCAAGGTCGCCACAAATCCGGCAAGGTAGCCATATTTCCCGCAAGGTCGCCATAAATCCGGCAAGGTCGCCACAAATCCGGCAAGGTCGCCATATTTCCGGCAAGGTCGCCACAAATCCGGCAAGATCGCCACATATCCGGCAAGGTCGCCATATTTCCGGCATGGTTGCCATAAATCCGGCAAGGTCGCCACAAATCCGGCAAGGTCCCCATATTTCCGGCAAGATCGCCATAAATCCGGCAAGGTCGCCATATTTCCGGCAAGGTCACCATAAATCCGGCAAGGTCGCCACAAATCCGGCAAGGTGGCGTCAAAGCCGGCAAGGTCGCCACATTTCAATCAAGGTAGCCATAAATTCGGCAAGGTCGCGTCAAATCCGCAAGATCGCCACAAATCCGGCACGATCGCCATAAATATGGCAAGGTCGCCACATATCCGGCAAGGTCGCCATATTTCCGGCATGGTCGCCATAAATCCGGCAAGGTCGCCACAAATCCGGCAAGGTCCCCATATTTCCGGCAAGATCGCCATAAATCCCGCAAGGTCGCCACAAACCCGGCAAGGTCGCTATATTTCCGGCAAGGTCGCAATAAATCCGGCAAGGTCGCCACAAATCCGGCAAGGTCGCCACATTTGCGGCAACGTCGCCATAAATCCGGCAAGGTCGCCACAAATACGGCAAGGTCGCTACATCCCCGGCAAGGTCGCCATAAATCCGGCAAGGTCGCCACAAATCCGGCAAGGTCGCCACATTTGCGGCAACGTCGCCATAAATCCGGCAAGGTCGCCACATTTCAGGCAAGGTCGCCGCATTTCCGGCAACGTCGCCATAAATCCGGCAAGGTGGACAAAATCCGACAAGGTCGCCATAAATCCGGCAAGGTGGCCACATTTCCGGCAAGGACGCCATAAATCCGGCAAGGTCGCCACAAATCCGACAAAGTCGCCACAAATCCGACAAGGTCGCCATTTTTCCGGCAAGGTCGCCATAAATCCCGCAAGGTCGCCACAAATCCGGGAAGGCCGCCATATTTCCGGCAAGGTCGCCATGAATCCGGCAAGGTCGCCACAAATCCGGCAAGGTAGCCATATTTCCCGCAAGGTCGCCATAAATCCGGCAAGGTCGCCACAAATCCGGCAAGGTCGCCATATTTCCGGCAAGGTCGCCACAAATCCGGCAAGATCGCCACATATCCGGCAAGGTCGCCATATTTCCGGCATGGTCGCCATAAATCCGTCAAGTTCGCCACAAATCCGGCAAGGTCCCCATATTTCCGGCAAGATCGCCATAAATCCCGCAAGGTCGCCACAAACCCGGCAAGGTCGCTATATTTCCGGCAAGGTCGCAATAAATCCGGCAAGGTCGCCACAAATCCGGCAAGGTCGCCACATTTGCGGCAACGTCGCCATAAATCCGGCAAGGTCGCAACAAATACGGCAAGGTCGCTACATCCCCGGCAAGGTCGCCATAAATCCGGCAAGGTCGCCACAAATCCGGCAAGGTCGCCACATTTGCGGCAACGTCGCCATAAATCCGGCAAGGTCGCCACATTTCAAGCAAGGTCGCCGCACTTCCGGCAACGTCGCCATAAATCCGGCAAGGTGGACACAAATCCGACAAGGTCGCCATAAATCCGGCAAGGTCGCCACATTTCGGCAAGGACGCCATAAATCCGGCAAGGTCGCCACAAATCCGGCAAAGTCGCCACAAATCCGACAAGGTCGCCATTTTTCCGGCAAGGTCGCCATAAATCCCGCAAGGTCGCCACAAATCCGGGAAGGTCGCCATATTTCCGGCAAGGTCGCCATGAATCCGGCAAGGTCGCCACAAATCCGGCACGGTAGCCATATTTCCCGCAAGGTCGCCATAAATCCGGCAAGGTCGCCACAAATCCGGCAAGGTCGCCATATTTCCGGCAAGGTCGCCACAAATCCGGCAAGATCGCCATATTTCCGGCAAGGTCGCCATAAATCCGGCATGGTGGCCACAAATCAGGGAAGCGCCATATTTCCGGCAAGGTCGCCATAAATCCGGCGTTCGCCATACTTCCGGCAAGATCGCCATAAATCCGGCACGGTCTGCACAAATCCGGCAAGGTCGCCATAAACCCTGCAAGGTCGCCACAAATCAAGCAAAGACGCCATATTTCCGGCAAGGTCGCCATAAATCCCGCAAGGTCGCCACAAATCCGGCAAGGTCGCCATATTTCCGGCAAGGTCACCATAAATCCGGCAAGGTCGCCACAAATCCGGCAAGGTGGCGTCAAAGCCGGCAAGGTCGCTACATTTCAATCAAGGTAGCCATAAATTCGGCAAGGTCGCTTCAAATCCGGCAGAGTCGCCTATTTCCGGCAAGGTCGCATTAAATCCGGCACGGCCGCCACAAATCCGGCAAGGTCGCCACATTTCCGGCAAGGTCGCAACAAATCTGGCAAGGTCGCCGCAAATCCGACAATGTCGCCATATTTCCGGCAAGGTCGCCATAAATGCCGCAAGGTCGCCACAAATCTGGCAAGGTCGCCATATTTCCGGTAATGTCACATGAATCCGGAAAGGTCACCACAAATCCGGCAAGGTAGCCATATTTCCGGCAAGATCGCCATAAATCCGGCAAGGTCGCCATAAATCCGGTAAGGTCGCCACAAATCCGGCAAGATCGCCATATTTCCGGCAAGGTCGCCACAAGTCCGGCAAGGTCGCCTATTCCGGCAAGGTGGCCATAAATCCGGCACGGCCGCCACAAATCCGGCAACGTCGCCACATTTCCGGCAAGGTCGCAACAAATCTGGCAAAGTCGCCACAAATCCTACAAGGTCGCCATATTTCCGGCAAGGTCGCCATAAATCCCGCAAGGTCGCCACAAATCCGGCATGTCGCCATATATCCGGCAAGGTCGCCATGAATCCGACAAGGTCGCCATATTTCCGGCAAGGTCGTCATAAATCCCGCAAGGTCGCAACAAATGCGGGAATGTCGCCTTATTTCCGGCAAGGTCGCCATGAATCCGGCAAGGTCGCCACAAATCCGGCAAGGTAGCCATATTTCCGGCAAGGTCGCCATAAATCCGGCAAGGTCGCCACAAATCCGGCAAGGTCGCCATATTTCCGGCAAGGTCGCCACAAATCCGGCAAGGTCGCCATATTTCCGGCAAGGTCACCATAAATCCGGCAAGGTCGCCACGAATCCGGCAAGGTGGCGTCAAAGCCGGCAAGGTCGCCACATTCAATCAAGGTAGCCATAAATTAGGCAAGGTCGCGTCAAATCCGGCAAGGTCGCCACATTTCCGGGAAGGGCGCCATAGATCCGGCAAGGTCGCCACAGATCCGGCAAGGTCGCAACATTCCGGCAAGGTCGCCATAAATCCGGCATCGTCGCCACAAATCCGGCAAGGTCACCATATTTCCGGCAAGGTCGCCATGAATCCGGCAAGGTCGCCACAAATCCGGCAATGTAGCCTTATTTCCGGCAAGATCGCCATAAATCCGGCAAGGTCGCCACAAATCCGTCAGGGTCGCCACATTTGCGGCAACGTCGCCATAAATCCGACAAGGTCGCCACAAATACGGCAAGGTCGCCACATCCCCGGCAAGGTCGCCACAAATCCGGCAAGGTAGCCATATTTCCAGCAAGATCGCCATAAATCCGGCAAGGTCGCCACAAATCCGGCAAGGTCGCCCCATTTGCGGCAACGTTGCCATAAATCCGGCAAGGTCGCCACAAATACGTCATGGTCACCACATTTCAGGCAAGGTCGCCGCATTTCCGGCAACGTCGCCATAAATCCGGCAAGGTGGTCACAAATCCGACAAGGTCGCCATAATTCCGGCAAGGTCGCCACATTTCCGGCAAGGACGCCATTAATGCGGCAAGGTCGGCACAAATCCGGCAAGGTCGCCACATTCCCGGTAAGGTCGCTACAAATGCGTCAAGGTGACATATTTTCGCCAAAGTCGCCATAAGTCCGGCAAGGTCGCCATAAATCCGCAAGATCGCCACAAATCCGGCAAGGTCGCCATAAATCCGGCAAGGTCGCCACAAATCGGACAAGGTCGCCATATTTTCGTCACGGTCGCCATATTTCCGGCAAGGTCGCCATAAATCCGGCAATACCGCCCTATTTCCGGCACGATCGCCATAAATATGGCAAGGTCGCCACATATCCGGCAAGGTCGCCATATTTCCGGCATGGTCGCCACATTTGCTGCAACATCGCCATAAATCCGGCAAGGTCGCCTTATTTCAGGCAAGGTCGCCGCATTTCCGGCAACGTCGCCATTAATCCGACAAGGTGGACAGAAATCCGACAAGGTCGCCATAAATCCGGCAACGTCGCCACATTTCCGGCAAGGACGCCATAAATCCGGCAAGGTCGCCACAAATCCGGCAAGGTCGCCACATTTCCGGCAAGGACGCCACAAATCCGGCAAGGTCGCCATATTTCCGGCAAGGTCGCCATAAATGCGGCAAGGTCGCCATAAATCCGGCAAAGACGCCACAAATCCGGCAGAGTCTCCTATTTCCGGCAAGGTCGCCATAAATCCGGCACGGCCGCCACAAATCCGGCAAGGTCGCCACATTTCCGGTAAGGTCGCAACAAATCTGGCAAAGTCGCCACAAATCCGACATGGTCGCCATTTTTCCGGCAAGGTCGCCATAAACCCCGCAAGGTCGCCACAAATCCGGCAAGGTCGCCATATTTCCGTAAAGGTCGCCATGAATCCGGCAAGGTCGCCACAAATCCGGCAAGGTAGCCATATTTCCAGCAAGTTCGCCATATTTCCGGCAAGTTCACCATAAATCCGGCAAGGTCGCCACAAATCCGGCAAGGTGGCGTCAAAGCCGGCAAGGTCGCCACATTTCAATCAAGGTAGCCATAAATTCGGCAAGGTCGCGTTAAATCCGGCAGGGTCGCCACATTTCCGGGAAGGTCGCCATAGATCCGGCAAGGTCGCCACAAATCCGGCAGAGTCGCCTATTTCCGGCAAGGTCGCCATAAATCCGGCACGGCCCGCCACAAATCCGGCAAGGTCGCCACCTTTCCGGCAAGGTCGCAACAAATCTGGCAATGTCGCCGCAAATCCGACAAGGTCGCCATATTTCCGGCAAGGTCGCCATAAATCCCGCAAGGTCGCCACAAATCTGGCAAGGTCGCCACATTTCCGGCAAGGACGCCATAAATCCGGCAAGGTCGCCACAAATCCGGCAACGTCGCCACATTTCCGGCAAGGACGCCATAAATCCGGCAAGGTCGGCACAAATCCGGCAAGGTCGCCACATTCCAGGTAAGGTCGCCATATTTCCTGCAAGGTCGCCATAAATCCGGCAAAGTCGCCACGAATGCGGCAAGGTCGCCATATTTCCGGCAAGGTCGCCATAAACCCGGCAAGGTCGTTATATTTCCGGCAAGGTCGCAATAAATCCGGCAAGGTCGCCACAAATCCGGCCAGGTCGCCACATTTGCGGCAACGTCGCCATAAATCCGGCAAGGTCGCCACAAATACGGCAAGGTCGCCACATCCCCGGCAAGGTCGCCATAAATCCGGCAAGGTCGCCACAAATCCGGCAAGGTCGCCAAATTTGCGGCAACGTCGCCATAAATCCGGCAAGGTCGCCACATTTCAGGCAAGGTCGCCGCATTTCCGCCAACGTCGCCATAAATCCGGCAAGGTGGACAGAAATCCGACAAGGTCGCCATAAATCCGGCAAGGTCGCCACATTTCCGGCAAGGACGCCATAAACCCGGCAAGGTCGCCACAAATCCGGCAAGGTCGCCACATTTCCGGCAAGGACGCCACAAATCCGGCAAGGTCGCCATATTTCCGGCAAGGTCGCCATAAATCCGGCAAGGTCGCCATAAATCCGGCAAAGTCGCCACAAATCCGGCAGAGTTTCCTATTTCCGGCAAGGTCGCCATAAATCCGGCACGGACGCCACATATCCGGCAAGGTCGCCACATTTCCGGCAAGGTCGCAACAAATCTGGCAAAGTCGCCACAAATCCGACAAAGTCGCCATTTTTCCGGCAAGGTCGCCATAAATCCCGCAAGGTCGCCACAAATCCGGCAAGGTCGCCATATTTCCGGCAAGGTCGCCATGAATCCGGCAAGGTCGCCACAAATCCGGCAAGATAGCCATAAATCCCGCAAGGTCGCCATAAATCCCGCAAGGTCGCCACAAATCCGGCAAGGTAGCCATATTTCCGGCAAGGTCGCCACAAATCCGGCAAGATCGCCATATTTCCGGCTAGGTCGCCATAAATCCGGCATGGTGGCCACAAATCAGGGAAGATCGCCATATTTCCGGCAAGGTCGCCATAAATCCCGCAAGGTCGCCACAAATCCGGCAAGGTCGCCATATTTCCGGCAAGGTCGCCATAAATCCGGCAAGGTGGTCACAAATCCGACAAGGTCGCCATAATTCCGGCAAGGTCGCCACATTTCCGGCAAGGACGCCATAATCCGGCAAGGTCGCCACAAATCCGGCAAGGTCGCCACATTGCCGGTAAGGTCGCCATAATTCCTGCAAGGTCGCCATAAATCCGGCAATGACGCCACAAATGCGGTAAGGTCGCCATATTTCCGGCAAGGTCGCCATAAACCCGGCAAGGCCGCTATATTTCCGGCAAGGTCGCAATAAATCCGGCAAGGTCGCCACAAATCCGGCAAGGTCGCCACATTTGCGGCAACGTCGCCATAAATCCCGACAAGGTCGCCACAAATACGGCAAGGTCGCCACATCCCCGGCAAGGTCGCCATAAATCCGGCAAGGTCGCCACAAATCCGGCAAGGTCGCCACATTTGCGGCAACGTCGCCATAAATATGGCAAGGTCGCCACATTCCAGGCAAGGTCGCCGCATTTCCGGCAACGTCGCCATAAATCCCGCAAGGTGGACAGAAATCCGACAAGGTCGCCATAAATCCGGCAAGGTCGCCACATTTCGGCAAGGACGCCATAAATCCGGCAAGGTCGCCACAAATCCGGCAAGGTCGCCACATTTCCGTCAAGGACGCCATAAATCCGGCAAGGTCGCCATAAATCCGGCAAAGTCGCCACAAGTCCGGCAGAGTCTCCTATTTCCGGCAAGGTCGCCATAAATCCGGCACGGCCGCCACAAATCCGGAAAGTCGCCACATTTCCGGCAAGGTCGCAACAAATCTGGCAAAGTCGCCACAAATCCGACAAGGTCGCCATTTTTCCGGCAAGGTCGCCATAAATCCGGCAAGGTCCCACAAATCCGGCAAGGTCGCCATATTTCCGGCAAGGTCGCCACAAATCCGGCAAGATCGCCATATTTCCGGCAAGGTCGCCATAAATCCGGCATGGTGGCCACAAATCAGGGAAGATCGCCATATTTCCGGCAAGGTCGCCATAAATCCTGCAAGGTCGCCACAAATCAAGCAAGGACGCCATATTTCCGGCAAGGTCGCCATAAATCTCGCAAGGTCGCCACAAATCCGGCAAGGTCGCCATATTTCCGGCAAGGTCGCCATAAATCCGGCAAGGTCGCCATAAATCCGGCAAAGACGCCACAAATCCGGCAGAGTCTCCTATTTCCGGCAAGGTAGCCATAAATCCGGCATGGCCGCCACAAACCCGAAAAGGTCGCCACATTTCCGGCAAGGTCGCAACAAATCTGCAAAGTCGCCACAAATCCGACAAGGTCGCCATTTTTCCGGGAAGGTCGCCATAAAACCCGCAAGGTCGCCACAAATCCGGCAAGGTCGCCATATTTCCGGCAAGGTCGCCATGAATCCGGCAAGGTCGCCACAAATCCGGCAAGATAGCCATATTTCCCGCAAGGTCGCCATAAATCCGGCAAGGTCGCCACAAATCCGGCAAGGTCGCCATATTTCCGGCAAGGTCAACACAAATCCGGCAAGATCGCCATATTTCCGGCAAGGTCGCCTTAAATGCGGCATGGTGGCCACAAATTAGGGAAGATCGCCATATTTCCGGCAAGGTCGCCATAAATCCTGCAAGGTCGCCACAAATCAAGCAAGGACGCCATTTTTCCGGCAAGGTCGCCATAAATCCCGCAAGGTCGCCACAAATCTGGCAAGGTCGCCATATTTCCGGCAAGGTCGCCATAAATCCGGCAATGTCGCCATAAATCCGGCAAAGGCGCCACAAATCCGGCAGTCTCCTATTTCCGGCAAGGTCGCCATAAACCAGGCACGGCCGCCACATATCCGGCAAGGTCGCCACATTTCCGGTAAGGTCGCAACAAATCTGGCAAAGTCGCCACAAATCCGACAAGGTCGCCATTTTTCCGGCAAGGTCGCCATAAATCCCGCAAGGTCGCCACAAATCCGGCAAGGTCGCCATATTTCCGGCAAGGTCGCCATGAATCCGGCAAGGTCGCCACAAATCCGGCAAGGTAGCCATATTTCCAGCAAGGTCGCCATAAATCCGGCAATGTCGCCACAAATCCGGCAAGGTCGGCATATTTCCGGCAAGGTCGCCACAAATCCGGCAAGGTCGCCATATTTCCGGCAAGGTCGACACAAATCCGGCAAGGTGGCGTCAAAGCCGGCAAGGTCGCCACATTTGAATCAAGGTAGCCATAAATTCGGCAAGGTCGCGTCAAATCCGGCAGGGTCGCCACATTTCCGGTAAGGTCGCCATAGATCCGGCAAGGTCGCCACAAATCCGGCAAGGTCGCAACATTCCGGCAAGGTCGCCATAAATCCAGCATCGTCGCCATAAATCCGGCAAGGTCGCCACAAATCCGGAAAGGTCGCCATATTTCCGGCAAGGTCGCCACAAATCCGGCAAGGTGGCGTCAAAGCCGGCAAGGTGGCCACATTTCAATCAAGGTAGCCATAAATTCGGCAAGGTCGCGTCAAATCCGGCAGGGTCGCCACATTTCCGGGAAGGTCGCCATAGATCCGGCAAGGTCGCCACATATCCGGCAAGGTCGCCATAAATCCGGCATCGTCCCCATAAATCCGGCAAGGTCGCCACAAATCCGGCAAGGTCGCCATATTTCCGGCACGTTCGCCATAAATCCGGCAAGGTCGCCATTTTTCCGGCAAGGTCGCCATAAATCCCGCAAGGTCGCCACAAATCCGGTAAGGTCGCCAAATTTCCGGCAACGTCGCCATAAATCCGGCAAGCTCGCCACAAATCCGGCAGAGTCGCCTATTTCCGGCAAGGTTGCCATAAATCCGGCACGGCCGCCACAAATCCGGCAAGGTCGCCACATTTCCGGCAAGGTCGCAACAAATCTGGCAAGGTCGCCGCATATACGACAAGGTCGCCATATTTCCGGCAAGGTCGCCATAAATCCCGCAAGGTCGCCACAAATCTGGCAAGGTCGCCATATTTCCGGTAATGTCGCATGAATCCGGCAAGGTCGCCACAAATCCGGCAAGGTAGCCATATTTCCGGCAAGGTCGCCATAAATCCGGCAAGGTCGCCACAAATCCGGCAAGATCGCCATATTTCCGGCAAGGTCGCAACAAGTCCGGCAAGGTCGCCATATTTCCGGCAAGGTCGCCATAAATCCGGCATGGTGGCCACAAATCAGGGAAGGTCGCCATATTTCCGGCAAGGTCGCATAAATCCGGCAAGGTCGCGATAAATCCGGCAAGGTCGCCACAAATCCGTCAGAGTCGCCTATTTCCGGCAAGGCCGCCACAAATCCGGCAAGGTCGCCACATTTCCTGCAAGGTCGCAACAAATCTGGCAAAGTCGCCACAAATCCGACAAGGTCGCCATATTTCCGGCAAGGTCGCCATAAATCCCGCAAGGTCGCCACAAATCCGGCAATGTCGCCATATTTCCGGCAAGGTCGCCATGAATCCGACAAGGTCGCCATATTTCCGGCAAGGTCGCCACAAATCCGGCAAGGTGGCGTCAAAGCCGGCAAGGTGGCCACATTTCAATCAAGGTAGCCATAAATTCGGCAAGGTCGCGTCAAATCCGGCAGGGTCGCCACATTTCCGGGAAGGTCGCCATAGATCCGGCAAGGTCGCCACAAATCCGGCAAGGTCGCAACATTCCGGCAAGGTCGCCATAAATCCGGCATCGTCGCCATAAATCCGGCAAGGTCGCCACAAATCCGGCAAGGTCGCCATATTTCCGGCACGGTCGCCATAAATCCGGCAAGGTCGCCATTTTTCCGGCAAGGTCGCCATAAATCCCGCAAGGTCGCCACAAATCCGGCAAGGTCGCCATATTTCCGGCAAGGTCGACACAAATCCGGCAAGGTGGCGTCAAAGCCGGCAAGGTCGCCACATTTCAATCAAGGTAGCCATAAATTCGGCAAGGTCGCGTCAAATCCGGCAGGGTCGCCACATTTCCGGGAAGGTCGCCATAGATCCGGCAAGGTCGCCACAAATCCGGCAAGGTCGCCATAAATCCGGCATCGTCCCCATAAATCCGGCAAGGTCGCCACAAATCCGGCAAGGTCGCCATATTTCCGGCACGTTCGCCATAAATCCGGCAAGGTCGCCATTTTTCCGGCAAGGTCGCCATAAATCCCGCAAGGTCGCCACAAATCCGGTAAGGTCGCCAAATTTCCGGCAACGTCGCCACAAATCCGGCAAGCTCGCCACAAATCCGGCAGAGTCGCCTATTTCCGGCAAGGTTGCCATAAATCCGGCACGGCCGCCACAAATCCGGCAAGGTCGCCACATTTCCGGCAAGG
The DNA here is from genome assembly GCA_038087875.1 of Malacoraja senta. Taxonomy (NCBI): domain Eukaryota; kingdom Metazoa; phylum Chordata; class Chondrichthyes; order Rajiformes; family Rajidae; genus Malacoraja; species Malacoraja senta. Next base: position 26,572 of record JAXLNO010004409.1, on the reverse strand, counting down.
TCGCAACAAATCTGGCAAGGTCGCCGCATATACGACAAGGTCGCCATATTTCCGGCAAGGTCGCCATAAATCCCGCAAGGTCGCCACAAATCTGGCAAGGTCGCCATATTTCCGGTAATGTCGCATGAATCCGGCAAGGTCGCCACAAATCCGGCAAGGTAGCCATATTTCCGGCAAGGTCGCCATAAATCCGGCAAGGTCGCCACAAATCCGGCAAGATCGCCATATTTCCGGCAAGGTCGCAACAAGTCCGGCAAGGTCGCCATATTTCCGGCAAGGTCGCCATAAATCCGGCATGGTGGCCACAAATCAGGGAAGGTCGCCATATTTCCGGCAAGGTCGCATAAATCCGGCAAGGTCGCGATAAATCCGGCAAGGTCGCCACAAATCCGTCAGAGTCGCCTATTTCCGGCAAGGCCGCCACAAATCCGGCAAGGTCGCCACATTTCCGGCAAGGTCGCAACAAATCTGGCAAAGTCGCCACAAATCCGACAATGTCGCCATATTTCCGGCAAGGTCGCCATAAAACCCGCAAGGTCGCCACAAATCCGGCAATGTCGCCATATTTCCGGCAAGGTCGCCATGAATCCGACAAGGTCGCCATATTTCCGGCAAGGTCGCCACAAATCCGGCAAGGTGGCGTCAAAGCCGGCAAGGTGGCCACATTTCAATCAAGGTAGCCATAAATTCGGCAAGGTCGCGTCAAATCCGGCAGGGTCGCCACATTTCCGGGAAGGTCGCCATAGATCCGGCAAGGTCGCCACAAATCCGGCAAGGTCGCAACATTCCGGCAAGGTCGCCATAAATCCGGCATCGTCGCCATAAATCCGGCAAGGTCGCCACAAATCCGGCAAGGTCGCCATATTTCCGGCACGGTCGCCATAAATCCGGCAAGGTCGCCATTTTTCCGGCAAGGTCGCCATAAATCCCGCAAGGTCGCCACAAATCCGGCAAGGTCGCCATATTTCCGGCAAGGTCGACACAAATCCGGCAAGGTGGCGTCAAAGCCGGCAAGGTCGCCACATTTCAATCAAGGTAGCCATAAATTCGGCAAGGTCGCGTCAAATCCGGCAGGGTCGCCACATTTCCGGTAAGGTCGCCATAGATCCGGCAAGGTCGCCACAAATCCGGCAAGGTCGCAACATTCCGGCAAGGTCGCCATAAATCCAGCATCGTCGCCATAAATCCGGCAAGGTCGCCACAAATCCGGCAAGGTCGCCATATTTCCGGCAAGGTCGCCACAAATCCGGCAAGGTGGCGTCAAAGCCGGCAAGGTGGCCACATTTCAATCAAGGTAGCCATAAATTCGGCAAGGTCGCGTGAAATCCGGCAGGGTCGCCACATTTCCGGGAAGGTCGCCATAGATCCGGCAAGGTCGCCACAAATCCGGCAAGGTCGCCATAAATCCGGCATCGTCCCCATAAATCCGGCAAGGTCGCCACAAATCCGGCAAGGTCGCCATATTTCCGGCACGTTCGCCATAAATCCGGCAAGGTCGCCATTTTTCCGGCAAGGTCGCCATAAATCCCGCAAGGTCGCCACAAATCCGGTAAGGTCGCCAAATTTCCGGCAACGTCGCCATAAATCCGGCAAGCTCGCCACAAATCCGGCAGAGTCGCCTATTTCCGGCAAGGTCGCCATAAATCCGGCACGGCCGCCACAAATCCGGCAAGGTCGCCACATTTCCGGCAAGGTCGCAACAAATCTGGCAAGGTCGCCGCATATACGACAAGGTCGCCATATTTCCGCCAAGGTCGCCATAAATCCCGCAAGGTCGCCACAAATCTGGCAAGGTCGCCATATTTCCGGTAATGTCGCATGAATCCGGCAAGGTCGCCACAAATCCGGCAAGGTAGCCATATTTCAGGCAAGGTCGCCATAAATCCGGCAAGGTCGCCACAAATCCGGCAAGATCGCCATATTTCCGGCAAGGTCGCAACAAGTCCGGCAAGGTCGCCATATTTCCGGCAAGGTCGCCATAAATCCGGCATGGTGGCCACAAATCAGGGAAGGTCGCCATATTTCCGGCAAGGTCGCATAAATCCGGCAAGGTCGCGATAAATCCGGCAAGGTCGCCACAAATCCGTCAGAGTCGCCTATTTCCGGCAAGGCCGCCACAAATCCGGCAAGGTCGCCACATTTCCGGCAAGGTCGCAACAAATCTGGCAAAGTCGCCACAAATCCGACAAGGTCGCCATATTTCCGGCAAGGTCGCCATAAATCCCGCAAGGTCGCCACAAATCCGGCAATGTCGCCATATTTCCGGCAAGGTCGCCATGAATCCGACAAGGTCGCCATATTTCCGGCAAGGTCGCCACAAATCCGGCAAGGTGGCGTCAAAGCCGGCAAGGTGGCCACATTTCAATCAAGGTAGCCATAAATTCGGCAAGGTCGCGTCAAATCCGGCAGGGTCGCCACATTTCCGGGAAGGTCGCCATAGATCCGGCAAGGTCGCCACAAATCCGGCAAGGTCGCAACATTCCGGCAAGGTCGCCATAAATCCGGCATCGTCGCCATAAATCCGGCAAGGTCGCCACAAATCCGGCAAGGTCGCCATATTTCCGGCACGGTCGCCATAAATCCGGCAAGGTCGCCATTTTTCCGGCAAGGTCGCCATAAATCCCGCAAGGTCGCCACAAATCCGGCAAGGTCGCCATATTTACGGCAAGGTCGCCATAAATCCGGCAAGTTCGCCACAAATCCGGCAGAGTCGCCTATTTCCGGCAAGGTCGCCATAAATCCGGCACGGCCGCCACAAATCCGGCAAGGTCGCCACATTTCCGGCAAGGTCGCAACAAATCTGGCAAGGTCGCCGCATATACGACAAGGTCGCCATATTTCCGGCAAGGTCGCCATAAATCCCGCAAGGCGCCACAAATCTGGCAAGGTCGCCATATTTCCGGTAATGTCCCATGAATCCGGCAAGGTCGCCACAAATCCGGCAAGGTTGCCATATTTCCGGCAAGGTCGCCATAAATCCGGCAAGGTCGCCACAAATCCGGCAAGATCGCCATATTTCCGGCAAGGTCGCAACAAGTCCGGCAAGGTCGCCATATTTCCGGCAAGGTCGCCATAAATCCGGCATGGTGGCCACAAATCAGGGAAGGTCGCCATATTTCCGGCAAGGTCGCATAAATCCGGCAAGGTCGCGATAAATCCGGCAAGGTCGCCACAAATCAGTCAGAGTCGCCTATTTCCGGCAAGGTCGCCATAAATCCGGCACGGCCGCCACAAATCCGGCAAGGTCGCCACATTTCCGGCAAGGTCGCAACAAATCTGGCAAAGTCGCCACAAATCCGACAAGGTCGCCATATTTCCGGCAAGGTCGCAACAAGTCCGGCAAGGTCGCCATATTTCCGGCAAGGTCGCCATAAATCCGGCATGGTGGCCACAAATCAGGGAAGGTCGCCATATTTCCGGCAAGGTCGCATAAATCCGGCAAGGTCGCGATAAATCCGGCAAGGTCGCCACAAATCAGTCAGAGTCGCCTATTTCCGGCAAGGTCGCCATAAATCCGGCACGGCCGCCACAAATCCGGCAAGGTCGCCACATTTCCGGCAAGGTCGCAACAAATCTGGCAAAGTCGCCACAAATCCGACAAGGTCGCCATATTTCCGGCAAGGTCGCCATAAATCCCGCAAGGTCGCCACAAATCCGGCAATGACGCCATATTTCCGGCAAGGTCGCCATGAATCCGACAAGGTCGCCATATTTCCGGCAAGGTCGCCATAAATCCCGCAAGGTCGCCACAAATCCGGCAATGTCTCCATATTTCCGGCAAGGTCGCCATGAATCCGGCAAGGTCGCCACAAATCCGGCAAGGTAGCCATATTTCCGGCAAGGTCGCCAGAAATCCGGCAAGGTCGCCACAAATGCGGCAAGGTCGCCATATTTCCGGCAAGGTCGCCACAAATCCGGCAAGGTTGCCATATTTCAGGCAAGGTCACCATAAATCCGGCAAAGTCGCCACGAATCCGGCAAGGTGGCGTCAAAGCCGGCAAGGTCGCCACATTCAATCAAGGTAGCCATAAATTAGGCAAGTCGCGTCAAATCCGGCAAGGTCGCCACATTTCCGGGAAGGGCGCCATAGATCCGGCAAGGTCGCCACAGATCCGGCAAGGTCGCAACATTCCGGCAAGGTCGCCATGAATCCGGCAAGGTCGCCACAAATCCGGCAATGTAGCCTTATTTCCGGCAAGTTCGCCATAAATCCGGCAAGGTCGCCACAAATCCGGCAGGGTCGCCACATTTGCGGCAACGTCGCCATAAATCCGACAAGGTCGCCACAAATACGGCAAGGTCGCCAGATGCCCGGCAAGGTCGCCACAAATCCGGCAAGGTAGCCATATTTCCGGCAAGATCGCCATAAATCCGGCAAGGTCGCCACAAATCCGACAAGGTCGCCCCATTTGCGGGAACGTTGCCATAAATCCGGCAAGGTCGCCACAAATACGGCAAGGTCGCCACATCCCCGGCGAGGTCTCCATAAATCCGGCAAGGTCGCCACAAATCCGTCATGGTCGCCACATTTCAGGCAAGGTCGCCGCATTTCCGGCAACGTCGCCATAAATCCGGCAAGGTGGTCACAAATCCGACAAGGTCGCCATAATTCTGGCAAGGTCGCCACATTTCCGGCAAGGACGCCATAAATCCGGCAAGGTCGCCACAAATCCGGCAAGGTCGCCCCATTTGCGGGAACGTTGCCATAAATCCGGCAAGGTCGCCACAAATACGGCAAGGTCGCCACATCCCCGGCAAGGTCTCCATAAATCCGGCAAGGTCGCCACAAATCCGTCATGGTCGCCACATTTCAGGCAAGGCCGCCGCATTTCCGGCAACGCCGCCATAAATCCGGCAAGGTGGTCACAAATCCGACAAGGTCGCCATAATTCTGGCAAGGTCGCCACATTTCCGGCAAGGACGCCATAAATCCGGCAAGGTCGCCACAAATCCGGCAAGGTCGCCACATTTCCGGCAAGGACGCCATAAATCCGGCAAGGTAGGCACAAATCCGGCAAGGTCGCCACATTCCCGGTAAGGTCGCCATATTTCCTGCAAGGTCGCCATAAATCCGGCAATGTCGCCACAAATGCGGCAAGGTCGCCATATTTCCGGCAAGGTCGCCATAAATCCGGCAAGGTCGCCACAAATGCGTCAAGGTCGACATATTTTCGGCAAGGTCGCCATAAATCCGGCAAGGTCGCCATAAATCCGGCAAGATCGCCACAAATCCGGCAAGGTCGCCATAAATCCGGCAAGGTCGCCACAAATGCGACAAGGTCGCCATATTTTCGTCACGGTCGCCATATTTCCGGCAAGGTCGCCATAAATCCGGCAATACCGCCCTATTTCCGGCACCGCCATAAATATGGCAAGGTCGCCACATATCCGGCAAGGTCGCCATATTTGCGGCATGGTCGCCATAAATCCGGCAAGGTCGCCACAAATCCGGCAAGGTCCCCATATTTCCGGCAAGGTCGCCATAAATCCCGCAAGGTCGCCACAAACCCGGCAAGGTCGTTATATTTCCGGCAAGGTCGCAATAAATCCGGCAAGGTCGCCACAAATCCGGCAAGGTCGCCACATTTGAGGCAACGTCGCCATAAATCCGGCAAGGTCGCCACAAATACGGCAAGGTCGCCACATCCCTGGCAAGGTCGCCATAAATCCGGCAAAGTGGCCACAAATCCGGCAAGGTCGCCACATTTGCGGCAACGTCGCCATAAATCCGGCAAGGTCGCCACATTTCAGGCAAGGTCGCCGCAATTCGGGCAACGTCGCCATAAATCCGGCAAGGTGGACCACAAATCCGACAAGGTCGCCATAAATCCGGCAAGGTGGCCACATTTCCGGCAAGGACGCCATAAATCCGGCAAGGTCGCCACAAATCCGGCAAGGTCGCCATATTTCCGGCAAGGACGCCACAAATCCGGCAAGGTCGCCATATTTCCGGCAAGGTCGCCATAAATCCGGCAAGGTCGCCCATAAATCCGGCAAAGTCGCCACAAATCCGACAAGGTCGCCATATTTTCGTCACGGTCGCCATATTTCCGGCAAGGTCGCCATAAATCCGGCAATACCGCCCTATTTCCGGCACCGCCATAAATATGGCAAGGTCGCCACATATCCGGCAAGGTCGCCATATTTGCGGCATGGTCGCCATAAATCCGGCAAGTCGCCACAAATCCGGCAAGGTCCCCATATTTCCGGCAAGGTCGCCATAAATCCCGCAAGGTCGCCACAAACCCGGCAAGGTCGCTATATTTCCGGCAAGGTCGCAATAATCCGGCAAGGTCGCCACAATCCGGCAAGGTCGCCACATTTGAGGCAACGTCGCCATAAATCCGGCAAGGTCGCCACAAATACGGCAAGGTCGCCACATCCCTGGCAAGGTCGCCATAAATCCGGCAAAGTGGCCACAAATCCGGCAAGGTCGCCACATTTGCGGCAACGTCGCCATAAATCCGGCAAGGTCGCCACATTTCAGGCAAGTTCGCCGCAATTCGGGCAACGTCGCCATAAATCCGTCAAGGTGGACACAAAATCCGACAAGGTCGCCATAAATCCGGCAAGGTGGCCACATTTCCGGCAAGGGCGCCATAAATCCGGCAAGGTCGCCACAAATCCGGCAAGGTCGCCATATTTCCGGCAAGGACGCCACAAAATCCGGCAAGGTCGCCATATTTCCGGCAAGGTCGCCATAAATCCGGCAAGGTCGCCATAAATCCGGCAACGTCGCCACAAATCCGGCAGAGTCTCCTATTTCCGGCAAGGTCGCCATAAATCCGGCACGGCCGCCACAAATCCGGCAAGGTCGCCACATTTCCCGGCAAGGTCGCAACAAATCTGGCAAAGTCGCCACAAATCCGACAAGGTCGCCATTTTTCCGGCAAAGTCGCCATAAATCCCGCAAGGTCGCCACAAAAACCGGCAAGGTCGCCATATTTCCGGCAAGGTCGCCATGAACCCGGCAAGGTCGCCACAAATCCCGGCAAGGTCGCCATATTTCCGGCAAGGTCGCCATAAATCCGGCATGGTGGCCACAAATCAGGGAAGATCGCCATATTTCCGGCAAGGTCGCCATAAATCCGGCGTTCGCCATATTCCGGCAAGATCGCCATAAATCCGGCAAGGTCCTGCACAAATCCGGCAAGGTCGCCATATTTCCGGCACGGTCGCCATAAATCCTGCAAGGTCGCCACAAAGCAAGCAAGGACGCCATATTGCCGGCAAGGTCGCCATAAATCCCGCAAGGTCGCCACAAATCCTGCAAGGTCGCCATATTTCTGGCAAGGTCGCCACAAATCCGGCAAGGTCGCCATATTTCCGGCAAGGTCACCATAAATCCGGCAAGGTCGCCACAAATCCGGCAAGGTGGCGTCAAAGCCGGCAAGGTCTCCACATTTCCAATCAAGGTAGCCATAAATTCGGCAAGGTCCGTCAATCCGGCAAGGTCGCCACATTTCCGGGAAGGTCGCCATAGATCTGGCAAGGTCGCCACAAATCCGGCAAGGTCGCAACATTCCGGCAAGGTCGCCATAAATCCGGCATCGTCGCATAAATTCGGCAAGGTCGCCACAAATCCGGCAAGGTCGCCATATTTCCGGCACGGTCGCCACAAATCCGGCAAGGTCGCCATTTTTCCGGCAAGGTCGCCATAAATCCGGCAAGGTCGCCACAAATCCGGCAAGATCGCCATATTTCCGGCAAGGTCGCAACAAGTCCGGCAAGGTCGCCATATTTCCGGCAAGGTCGCCATAAATCCGGCATGGTGGCCACAAATCAGGGAAGGTCGGCCATATTTCCGGCAAGGTCGCATAAATCCGGCAAGGTCGCGATAAATCCGGCAAGGTCGCCACAAATCCGTCAGAGTCGCCTATTTCCGGCAAGGTCGCCATAAATCCGGCACGGCCGCCACAAATCCGGCAAGGTCGCCACATTTCCGGCAAGGTCGCAACCAATCTGGCAAAGTCGCCACAAATCCGACAAGGTCGCCATATTTCCGGCAAGGTCGCCATAAATCCCGCAAGGTCGCCACAAATCCGGCAATGTCGCCATATTTCCGGCAAGGTCGCCATGAATCCGACAAGGTCGCCATATTTCGGGCAAGGTCGCCATAAATCCCGCAAGGTCGCCACAAATCCGGCAATGTCTCCATATTTCCGGCAAGGTCGCCATGAATCCGGCAAGGTCGCCACAAACCCGGCAAGGTAGCCATATTTCCGGCAAGGTCACCATAAATCCGGCAAGGTCGCCACGCATCCGGCAAGGTGGCGTGAAAGCCGGCAAGGTCGCCACATGCAATCAAGGTAGCCATAAATTAGGCAAGGTCGCGTCAAATCCGGCAAGGTCGCCACATTTCCCGGAAGGGCGCCATAGATCCGGCAAGGTCCCCACAGATCCGGCAAGGTCGCAACATTCCGGCAAGGTCGCCATAAATCCGGCACGGCCGCCACAAATCCGGCAAGGTCGCCACATTTCCGGCAAGGTCGCAACAAATCTGGCAAAGTCGCCACAAACCCGACAAGGTCGCCATATTTCCGGCAAGGTCGCCATAAATCCCGCAAGGTCGCCACAAATCCGGCAATGTCGCCATATTTCCGGCAAGGTCGCCATGAATCCGACAAGGTCGCCATATTTCGGGCAAGGTCGCCATAAATCCCGGAAGGTCGCCACAAATCCGGCAATGTCTCCATATTTCCGGCAAGGTCGCCATGAATCCGGCAAGGTCGCCACAAATCCGGCAAGGTAGCCATATTTCCGGCAAGGTCGCCATAAATCCGGCAAGGTCGCCACAAATCCGGCAAGGTCGCCATATTTCCGGCAAGGTCGCCACAAATCCGGCAAGGTCGCCATATTTCCGGCAAGGTCACCATAAATCCGGCAAGGTCGCCACAAATCCGGCAAGGTGGCGTCAAAGCCGGCAAGGTCGCCACATTTCAATCAGGTAGCCATAAATTCGGCAAGGTCCCGTCAAATCCGGCAAGGTCGCCACATTTCGGAAGGTCGCCATGATCTAGCAAGGTCGCCACAAATCCGGCAAGGTCGCAACATTCCGGCAAGGTCGCCATAAATCCGGCATTGTCGCCATAAATTCGGCAAGGTCGCCACAAATCCGGCAAGGTCGCCATATTTCCGGCACGGTCGCCACAAATCCGGCAAGGTCGCCATTTTTCCGGCAAGGTCGCCATAAATCCGGCAAGGTCGCCACAAATCCGGCAAGATCGCCATATTTCCGGCAAGGTCGCAACAAGTCCGGCAAGGTCGCCATATTTCCGGCAAGGTCGCCATAAATCCGGCATGGTGGCCACAAATCAGGGAAGGTCGCCATATTTCCGGCAAGGTCACATAAAATCCGGCAAGGTCGCGATAAATCCGGCAAGGTCGCCACAAATCCGTCAGAGTCGCCTATTTCCGGCAAGGTCGCCATAAATCCGGCACGGCCGCCACAAATCCGGCAAGGTCGCCACATTTCCGGCAAGGTCGCAACAAATCTGGCAAAGTCGCCACAAATCCGCCAAGGTCGCCATATTTCCGGCAAGGTCGCCATAAATCCGGCAAGGTCGCCATATTTCCGGCAAGGTCACCATAAATCCGGCAAGGTCGCCACAATCCGGCAAGGTGGCGTCAAAGCCGGCAAGGTCGCCACATTTCAATCAAGGTAGCCATAAATTCGGCAAGGTCCCGTCAAATCCGGCAAGGTCGCCACATTTCCGGGAAGGTCGCCATAGATCTGGCAAGGTCGCCAAAATCCGGCAAGGTCGCAACATTCCGGCAAGGTCGCCATAAATCCGGCATCGTCGCCATAAATTCGGCAAGGTCGCCACAAATCCGGCAAGGTCGCCATTTTTCCGGCAAGATCGCCATAAATCCGGCAAGGTCGCCATATTTCCGGCACGGTCGCCACAAATCCGCAAGGTCGCCATTTTTCCGGCAAGGTCGCCATAAATCCGGCAAGGTCGCCACAAATCCGGCAAGATCGCCATATTTCCGGCAAGGTCACCATAAATCCGGCAAGGTCGCCACAAATCCGGCAAGGTGGCGTCAAAGCCGGCAAGGTCGCACATTTCAATCAAGGTAGCCATAAATTCGGCAAGGTCCCGTCAAATCCGGCAAGGTCGCCACATTTCCGGGAAGGTCGCCATAGATCTGGCAAGGTCGCCACAATCCGGCAAGGTCGCAACATTCCGGCAAGGTCGCCATAAATCCGGCATCGTCGCCATAAATTCGGCAAGGTCGCCACAAATCCGGCAAGGTCGCCATTTTTCCGGCAAGATCGCCATAAATCCCGCAAGGTCGCCACAAATCCGGCAAGGTCGCCATATTTCCGGCAAGGTCGCCATGAATCCGGCAAGGTCGCCACAAATCCGGCAAGGTAGCCATATTTCCAGCAAGGTCGCCATAAAATCCGGCAAGGTCGCCACAAATCCTGCAAGGTCGCCATATTTCCGGCAAGGTCGCCACAAATCCGGCAAGGTCGCCATATTTCCGGCAAGGTCACCATAAATCCGGCAAGGTCGCCGCAAATCCGGCAAGGTGGCGTCAAAGCCGGCAAGGTCGCCACATTTCAATCAAGGTAGCCATAAATTCGGCAAGGTCCCGTCAAATCCGGCAAGGTCGCCACATTTCCGGAAGGTCGCCATAGATCTGGCAAGGTCGCCACAAATCCGGCAAGGTCGCAACATTCCGGCAAGGTCGCCATAAATCCGGCATCGTCGCCATAAATTCGGCAAGGTCGCCACAAATCCGGCAAGGTCGCCATATTTTCCGGCACGGTCGCCACAAATCCGGCAAGGTCGCCATTTTTCCGGCAAGGTCGCCATAAATCCGGCAAGGTCGCCACAAATCCGGCAAGATCGCCATATTTCCGGCAAGGTCGCAACAAGTCCGGCAAGGTCGCCATATTTCCGGCAAGGTCGCCATAAATCCGGCATGGTGGCCACAAATCAGGGAAGGTCGCCATATTTCCGGCAAGGTCGCATAAATCCGGCAAGGTCGCGATAAATCCGGCAAGGTCGCCACAAATCCGTCAGAGTCGCCTATTCCGGCAAGGTCGCCATAAATCCGGCACGGCCGCCACAAATCCGGCAAGGTCGCCACATTTCCGGCAAGGTCGCAACCAATCTGGCAAAGTCGCCACAAATCCGACAAGGTCGCCATATTTCCGGCAGGTCGCCATAAATCCCGCAAGGTCGCCACAAATCCGGCAATGTCGCCATATTTCCGGCAAGGTCGCCATGAATCCGACAAGGTCGCCATATTTCGGGCAAGGTCGCCATAAATCCCGCAAGGTCGCCACAAATCCGGCAATGTCTCCATATTTCCGGCAAGGTCGCCATGAATCCGGCAAGGTCGCCACAAATCCGGCAAGGTAGCCATATTTCCGGCAAGGTCACCATAAACCCGGCAAGGTCGCCACGCATCCGGCAAGGTGGCGTCAAAGCCGGCAAGGTCGCCACATTCAATCAAGGTAGCCATAAATTAGGCAAGGTCGCGTCAAATCCGGCAAGGTCGCCACATTTCCCGGAAGGGCGCCATAGATCCGGCAAGGTCCCCACAGATCCGGCAAGGTCGCAACATTCCGGCAAGGTCGCCATAAATCCGGCACGGCCGCCACAAATCCGGCAAGGTCGCCACATTTCCGGCAAGGTCGCAACAAATCTGGAAAAGTCGCCACAAATCCGACAAGGTCGCCATATTTCCGGCAAGGTCGCCATAAATCCCGCAAGGTCGCCACAAATCCGGCAATGTCGCCATATTTCCGGCAAGGTCGCCATGAATCCGACAAGGTCGCCATATTTCGGGCAAGGTCGCCATAAATCCCGCAAGGTCGCCACAAATCCGGCAATGTCTCCATATTTCCGGCAAGGTCGCCATGAATCCGGCAAGGTCGCCACAAATCCGGCAAGGTAGCCATATTTCCGGCAAGGTCGCCATAAATCCGGCAAGGTCGCCACAAATCCGGCAAGGTTGCCATATTTCCGGCAAGGTCGCCACAAATCCGGCAAGGTCGCCATATTTCCGGCAAGGTCACCATAAATCCGGAAAGGTCGCCACGAATCCGGCAAGGTGGCGTCAAAGCCGGCAAGGTCGCCACATTCAATCAAGGTAGCCATAAATTAGGCAAGGTCGCGTCAAATCCGGCAAGGTCGTCACATTTCCGGGAAGGGCGCCATAGATCCGGCAAGGTCCCCACAGATCCGGCAAGGTCGCAACATTCCGGCAAGGTCGCCATAAATCCGGCATCGTCGCCACAAATCCGGCAAGGTCACCATATTTCCGGCAAGGTCGCCATGAATCCGGCAAGGTCGCCACAAATCCGGCAATGTAGCCTTATTTCCGGCAAGTTCGCCATAAATCCGGCAAGGTCGCCACAAATCCGGCAGGGTCGCCACATTTGCGGCAACGTCGCCATAAATCCGACAAGGTCGCCACAAATACGGCAAGGTCGCCACATCCCCGGCAAGGTCTCCATAAATCCGGCAAGGTCGCCACAAATCCGTCATGGTCGACACATTTCAGGCAAGGTCGCCGCATTTCCGGCAACGTCGCCATAAATCCGGCAAGGCGGTCACAAATCCGACAAGGTCGCCATAATTCCGGCAAGGTCGCCACATTTCCGGCAAGGACGCCATAAATCCGGCAAGGTCGCCACAAATCCGGCAAGGTCGCCACATTTCCGGCAAGGACTCCATAAATCCGGCAAGGTAGGCACAAATCCGGCAAGGTCGCCACATTCCCGGTAAGGTCGCCATATTTCCTGCAAGGTCGCCATAAACCCGGCAATGTCGCCACAAATGCGGCAAGGTCGCCATATTTCCGGCAAGGTCGCCATGAATCCGGCAAGGTCGCCACAAATCCGGCAATGTAGCCTTATTTCCGGCAAGTTCGCCATAAATCCGGCAAGGTCGCCACAAATCCGGCAGGGTCGCCACATTTGCGGCAACGTCGCCATAAATCCGACAAGGTCGCCACAAATACGGCAAGGTCGCCACATCCCCGGCAAGGTCTCCATAAATCCGGCAAGGTCGCCACAAATCCGTCATGGTCGCCACATTTCAGGCAAGGTCGCCGCATTTCCGGCAACGTCGCCATAAATCCGGCAAGGCGGTCACAAATCCGACAAGGTCGCCATAATTCCGGCAAGGTCGCCACATTTCCGGCAAGGACGCCATAAATCCGGCAAGGTCGCCACAAATCCGGCAAGGTCGCCACATTTCCGGCAAGGACTCCATAAATCCGGCAAGGTAGGCACAAATCCGGCAAGGTCGCCACATTCCCGGTAAGGTCGCCATATTTCCTGCAAGGTCGCCATAAACCCGGCAATGTCGCCACAAATGCGGCAAGGTCGCCATATTTCCGGCAAGGTCGCCATAAATCCGGCAAGGTCGCCACAAATGCGTCAAGGTCGACATATTTTCGGCAAGGTCGCCATAAATCCGGCAAGGTCGCCATAAATCCGGCAAGATCGCCACAAATCCGGCAAGGTCGCGATAAATCCGGCAAGGTCGCCACAAATCCGTCAGAGTCGCCTATTCCGGCAAGGTCGCCATAAATCCGGCACGGCCGCCACAAATCCGGCAAGGTCGCCACATTTCCGGCAAGGTCGCAACCAATCTGGCAAAGTCGCCACAAATCCGACAAGGTCGCCATATTTCCGGCAAGGTCGCCATAAATCCCGCAAGGTCGCCACAAATCCGGCAATGTCGCCATATTTCCGGCAAGGTCGCCATGAATCCGACAAGGTCGCCATATTTCGGGCAAGGTCGCCATAAATCCCGCAAGGTCGCCACAAATCCGGCAATGTCTCCATATTTCCGGCAAGGTCGCCATGAATCCGGCAAGGTCGCCACAAATCCGGCAAGGTAGCCATATTTCCGGCAAGGTCACCATAAATCCGGCAAGGTCGCCACGCATCCGGCAAGGTGGCGTCAAAGCCGGCAAGGTCGCCACATTCAATCAAGGTAGCCATAAATTAGGCAAGGTCGCGTCAAATCCGGCAAGGTCGCCACATTTCCCGGAAGGGCGCCATAGATCCGGCAAGGTCCCCACAGATCCGGCAAGGTCGCAACATTCCGGCAAGGTCGCCATAAATCCGGCACGGCCGCCACAAATCCGGCAAGGTCGCCACATTTCCGGCAAGGTCGCAACAAATCTGGAAAAGTCGCCACAAATCCGACAAGGTCGCCATATTTCCGGCAAGGTCGCCATAAATCCCGCAAGGTCGCCACAAATCCGGCAATGTCGCCATATTTCCGGCAAGGTCGCCATGAATCCGACAAGGTCGCCATATTTCGGGCAAGGTCGCCATAAATCCCGCAAGGTCGCCACAAATCCGGCAATGTCTCCATATTTCCGGCAAGGTCGCCATGAATCCGGCAAGGTCGCCACAAATCCGGCAAGGTAGCCATATTTCCGGCAAGGTCGCCATAAATCCGGCAAGGTCGCCACAAATCCGGCAAGGTTGCCATATTTCCGGCAAGGTCGCCACAAATCCGGCAAGGTCGCCATATTTCCGGCAAGGTCACCATAAATCCGGAAAGGTCGCCACGAATCCGGCAAGGTGGCGTCAAAGCCGGCAAGGTCGCCACATTCAATCAAGGTAGCCATAAATTAGGCAAGGTCGCGTCAAATCCGGCAAGGTCGTCACATTTCCGGGAAGGGCGCCATAGATCCGGCAAGGTCCCCACAGATCCGGCAAGGTCGCAACATTCCGGCAAGGTCGCCATAAATCCGGCATCGTCGCCACAAATCCGGCAAGGTCACCATATTTCCGGCAAGGTCGCCATGAATCCGGCAAGGTCGCCACAAATCCGGCAATGTAGCCTTATTTCCGGCAAGTTCGCCATAAATCCGGCAAGGTCGCCACAAATCCGGCAGGGTCGCCACATTTGCGGCAACGTCGCCATAAATCCGACAAGGTCGCCACAAATACGGCAAGGTCGCCACATCCCCGGCAAGGTCTCCATAAATCCGGCAAGGTCGCCACAAATCCGTCATGGTCGCCACATTTCAGGCAAGGTCGCCGCATTTCCGGCAACGTCGCCATAAATCCGGCAAGGCGGTCACAAATCCGACAAGGTCGCCATAATTCCGGCAAGGTCGCCACATTTCCGGCAAGGACGCCATAAATCCGGCAAGGTCGCCACAAATCCGGCAAGGTCGCCACATTTCCGGCAAGGACTCCATAAATCCGGCAAGGTAGGCACAAATCCGGCAAGGTCGCCACATTCCCGGTAAGGTCGCCATATTTCCTGCAAGGTCGCCATAAACCCGGCAATGTCGCCACAAATGCGGCAAGGTCGCCATATTTCCGGCAAGGTCGCCATGAATCCGGCAAGGTCGCCACAAATCCGGCAATGTAGCCTTATTTCCGGCAAGTTCGCCATAAATCCGGCAAGGTCGCCACAAATCCGGCAGGGTCGCCACATTTGCGGCAACGTCGCCATAAATCCGACAAGGTCGCCACAAATACGGCAAGGTCGCCACATCCCCGGCAAGGTCTCCATAAATCCGGCAAGGTCGCCACAAATCCGTCATGGTCGCCACATTTCAGGCAAGGTCGCCGCATTTCCGGCAACGTCGCCATAAATCCGGCAAGGCGGTCACAAATCCGACAAGGTCGCCATAATTCCGGCAAGGTCGCCACATTTCCGGCAAGGACGCCATAAATCCGGCAAGGTCGCCACAAATCCGGCAAGGTCGCCACATTTCCGGCAAGGACTCCATAAATCCGGCAAGGTAGGCACAAATCCGGCAAGGTCGCCACATTCCCGGTAAGGTCGCCATATTTCCTGCAAGGTCGCCATAAACCCGGCACTGTCGCCACAAATGCGGCAAGGTCGCCATATTTCCGGCAAGGTCGCCATAAATCCGGCAAGGTCGCCACAAATGCGTCAAGGTCGACATATTTCGGCAAGGTCGCCATAAATCCGGCAAGGTCGCCATAAATCCGGCAAGATCGCCACAAATCCGGCAAGGTCGCCATAAATCCGGCAAGGTCGCCAACAAATCCGACAAGGTCGCCATATTTTCGTCACGGTCGCCATATTTCCTGCAAGGTCGCCATAAATCTGGCAAAGTCGCCACAAACCCGACAAGGTCGCCATATTTCCGGCAAGGTCGCCATAAATCCCGCAAGGTCGCCACAAATCCGGCAATGTCGCCATATTTCCGGCAAGGTCGACATGAATCCGACAAGGTCGCCATATTTCGGGCAAGGTCGCCATAAATCCCGCAAGGTCGCCACAAATCCGGCAATGTCTCCATATTTCCGGCAAGGTCGCCATGAATCCGGCCAAGGTCGCCACAAATCCGGCAAGGTAGCCATATTTCCGGCAAGGTCGCCATAAATCCGGCACGGTCGCCACAAATCCGGCAAAGTCGCCATATTTCCGGCAAGGTCGCCACAAATCCGGCAAGGTCGCCATATTTCCGGCAAGGTCACCATAAATCCGGCAAGGTCGCCACGAATCCGGCAAGGTGGCGTCAAAGCCGGCAAGGTCGCCACATTCAATCAAGGTAGCCATAAATTAGGCAAGGTCGCGTCAAATCCGGCAAGGTCGCCACATTCCGGGAAGGGCGCCATAGATCCGGCAAGGTTCCCACAGATCCGGCAAGGTCGCAACATTCCGGCAAGGTCGCCATAAATCCGGCATCGTCGCCACAAATCCGGCAAGGTCACCATATTTCCGGCAAGGTCGCCATGAATCCGGCAAGGTCGCCACAAATCCGGCCATGTAGCCTTATTTCCGGCAAGTTCGCCATAAATCCGGCAAGGTCGCCACAAATCCGGCAGGGTCGCCACATTTGCGGCAACGTCGCCATAAATCCGACAAGGTCGCCACAAATACGGCAAGGTCGCCACATCCCCGGCAAGGTCGCCACAAATCCGGCAAGGTAGCCATATTTCCGGCAAGATCGCCATAAATCCGGCAAGGTCACACAAATCCGGCAGGTCGCCCCATTTGCGGCAACGTTGCCATAAATCCGGCAAGGTCGCCACAAATACGGCAAGGTCGCCACATCCCCGGCAAGGTCTCCATAAATCCGGCAAGGTCGCCACAAATCCGTCATGGTCGCCACATTTCAGGCAAGGTGGCCGCATTTCCGGCAACGTCGCCATAAATCCGGCAAGGCGGTCACAAATCCGACAAGGTCGCCATAATTCCGGCAAGGTCGCCACATTTCCGGCAAGGACGCCATAAATCCGGCAAGGTCGCCACAAATCCGGCAAGGTCGCCACATTTCCGGCAAGGACGCCATAAATCCGGCAAGGTAGGCACAAAACCGGCAAGGTCGCCACATTCCCGGTAAGGTCGCCATATTTCCTGCAAGGTCGCCATAAATCCGGCAATGTCGCCACAAATGCGGCAAGGTCGCCATATTTCCGGCAAGGTCGCCATAAATCCGGCAAGGTCGCCACAAATGCGTCAAGGTCGACATATTTTCGGCAAGGTCGCCATAAATCCGGCAAGGTCGCCATAAATCCGGCAAGATCGCCACAAATCCGGCAAGGTCGCCATAAATCCGGCAAGGTCGCCACAAATCAGACATGGTCGCCATATTTTCGTCACGGTCGCCATATTTCCGGCAAGGTCGCCATAAATCAGGCAATTTCCGACACCGCCATAAATATGGCAAGGTCGCCACATATCCGGCAAGGTCCCCATATTTCCGGCAAGGTCGCCATAAATCCCGCAAGGTCGCCACAAACCCGGCAAGGTCGCTATATTTCCGGCAAGGTCGCAATAAATCCGGCAAGGTCGCCACAAATCCGGCAAGGTCGCCACATTTGAGGCAACGTCGCCATAAATCCGGCAAGGTCGCCACAAATAGGCAAAGTCGCCACATCCCCGGCAAGGTCGCCATAAATCCGGCAAAGTGGCCACAAATCCGGCAAGGTCGCCACATTTGCGGCAACGTCGCTATAAATCTGGCAAGGTCGCCGCATTTCAGGCAAGGTAGCCGCAATTCCGGCAACGTCGCCATAAATCCGGCAAGGTGGACACAAATCCGACAAGGTCGCCATAAATCCGGCAAGGTCGCCACATTTCCGGCAAGGACGCCATAAATCCGGCAAGGTCGCCACAAATCCGGCAAGGTCGCCATATTTCCGGCAAGGACACCACAAATCCGCAAGTTCGCCATATTTCCGGCAAGGTCGCCATAAATCCGGCAAGGTCGCCATAAATCCGGCAAAGTCGCCACAAATCCGGCAGAGTCTCCTATTTCCGGCAAGGTCGCCATAAATCCGGCACGGCCGCCACAAATCCGGCAAGGTCGCCACATTTCCGGCAAGGTCGCAATAAATCTGGCAAAGTCGCCACAAATCCGACAAGGTCGCCATTTTTCCGGCAAGGTCGCCATAAATCCCGCAAGGTCGCCACAAAACCGGCAAGGTCGCCATATTTCCGGCAAGGTCGCCATCAATTCGGCATGGTGGCCACAATTCAGGGAAGATCGCCATATTTCCGGCAAGGTCGCCATAAATCCGGCGTTCGCCATATTTCCGGCAAGATCGCATAAATCCGGCAAGGTCTGCACAAATCCGGCAAGGTCGCCATATTTCCGGCACGGTCGCCATAAATCCTGCAAGGTCGCCACAAAGCCAAGCAAGGACGCCATATTGCCGGCAAGGTCGCCATAAATCCCGCAAGTCGCCACAAATCCGGCAAGGTCGCCATATTCCGGCATGGTCGCCATAAATCCGGCAAGGTCGCCATAAATCCGGCAAAGACGCCACACATCCGGCAGAGTCTCCTATTTTCGGCAAGGTCGCTACATTTCCTGTAAGGTCGCAACAAATCTGGCAAAGTCGCCACAAATCCGACAAGGTCGCCATTTTTCCGGCAAGATCGCCATAAATCCCGCAAGGTCGCCACAAATCCGGCAAGGTCACCATATTTCCGGCAAGGTCGCCACAAATCCGGCAAGGTCGCCATATTTCCGGCAAGGTCACCATAAATTCGGCAAGGTCGCCACAAATCCGGCAAGGTGGCGTCAAAGCCAGCAAGGTCGCCACATTTCAATCAAGGAAGCCATAAATTCGGCAAGGTCGCGTCAAATCAGGCAAGGTCGCCACATTTCCGGGAAGGTCGCCATAGATCTGGCAAGGTCGCCACAAATCCGGCAAGGTCGCAACATTCCGGCAAGGTATCCATAAATCCGGCATCGTCGCCATAAATCCGGCAAGGTCGCCACAAATCCGGCAAGGTCGCCATATTTCCGGCACGGTCGCCACAAATCCGGCAAGATCGCCATTTTTCCGGCAAGGTCGCCATAAATCCGGCAAGATAGCCACAAATCCGGCAAGATCGCCATATTTCGGCAAGGTCGCAACAAGTCCGGCAAGGTCGCCATATTTCCGGCAAGGTCGCCATAAATCCGGCATGGTGGCCACAAATCAGGGAAGGTCGTCATATTTCCGGCAAGGTCGCATAAATCCGGCAAGGTCGCGATAAATCCGGCAAGGTCGCCACAAATCCGTCAGAGTCGCCTATTTCCGGCAAGGTCGCCATAAATCCGGCACGGCCGCCACAAATCCGGCAAGGTCGCCACATTTCCGGCAAGGTCGCAACAAATCTGGCAAAGTCGCCACAAATCCGACAAGATCGCCATATTTCCGGCAAGGTCGCAACAAGTCCGACAAGGTCGCCATATTTCCGGCAATGTCGCCATAAATCCCGCAAGGTCGCCACAAATCCGGCAATGTCGCCATATTTCCGGGCAAGGTCGCCATGATCCGACAAGGTCGCCATATTTCCGGCAATGTCTCCATATTTCCGGCAAGGTCGCCATGAATCCGGCAAGGTCGCCACAAATCCGGCAAGGTAGCCATATTTCCGGCAAGGTCGCCATAAATCCGGCAAGGTCGCAACAAATCCGGCAAGGTCGCCATATTTCCTGCAAGGTTGCCACAAATCCGGCAAGGTCGCCATATTTCCGGCAAGGTCACCATAAATCCGGCAAGGTCGCCACGAATCCGGCAAGGTGGCGTCAAAGCCGGCAAGGTCGCCACATTCAATCAAGGTAGCCATAAATTAGGCAAGGTCGCGTCAAATCCGGCAAGGTCGCCACATTTCCGGAAGGGCGCCATAGATCCGGCAAGGTCGCCACAGATCCGGCAAGGTCGCAACATTCCGGCAAGGTCGCCATAAATCCGGCATCGTCGCCACAAATCCGGCAAGGTCACCATATTTCCGGCAACGTCGCCATGAATCCGGCAAGGTCGCCACAAATCCGGCAATGTAGCCTTATTTCCGGCAAGTTCGCCATAAATCCGGCAAGGTCGCCACAAATCCGGCAGGGTCGCCACATTTGCGGCAACGTCGCCATAAATCCGACAAGGTCGCCACA
This sequence comes from Malacoraja senta, assembly GCA_038087875.1. Taxonomy (NCBI): domain Eukaryota; kingdom Metazoa; phylum Chordata; class Chondrichthyes; order Rajiformes; family Rajidae; genus Malacoraja; species Malacoraja senta. Next base: position 6,214 of record JAXLNO010004409.1, on the reverse strand, counting down.
AATACGGCAAGGTCGCTACATCCCCGGCAAGGTCGCCTCAAATCCGACAAGGTAGCCATATTTCCGGCAAGATCGCCATAAATCCGGCAAGGTCGCCACAAATCCGGCAAGGTCGCCCCATTTGCGGGAACGTTGCCATAAATCCGGCAAGGTCGCCACAAATACGGCAAGGTCGCCACATCCCCGGCAAGGTCTCCATAAATCCGGCAAGGTCGCCACAAATCCGTCATGGTCGCCACATTTCAGGCAAGGTCGCCGCATTTCCGGCAACGTCGCCATAAATCCGGCAAGGTGGTCACAAATCCGACAAGGTCGCCATAATTCCGGCAAGGTCGCCACATTTCCGGCAAGGACGCCATAAATCCGGCAAGGTCGCCACAAATCCGGCAAGGTCGCCACATTTCGGCAAGGACGCCATAAATCCGGCAAGGTAGGCACAAATCCGGCAAGGTCGCCACATTCCCGGTAAGGTCGCCATATTTCCTGCAAGGTCGCCATAAATCCGGCAATGTCGCCACAAATGCGGCAAGGTCGCCATATTTCCGGCAAGGTCGCCATAAATCCGGCAAGGTCGCCACAAATGCGTCAAGGTCGACATATTTTCGGCAAGGTCGCCATAAATCCGGCAAGGTCGCCATAAATCCGGCAAGATCGCCACAAATCCGGCAAGGTCGCCATAAATCCGGCAAGGTCGCCACAAATCCGACAAGGTCGCCATATTTTCGTCACGGTCGCCATATTTCCGGCAAGGTCGACATAAATCCGGCAATACCGCCCTATTTCCGGCACCGCCATAAATATGGCAAGGTCGCCACATATCCGGCAAGGTCGCCATATATCCGGCATGGTCGCCATAAATCCGGCAAGGTCGCCACAAATCCGGCAAGGTCCCCATATTTCCGGCAAGGTCGCCATAAATCCCGCAAGGTCGCCACAAACCCGGCAAGGTCGCTATATTTCCGGCAAGGTCGCAATAAATCCGGCAAGGTCGCCACAAATCCGGCAAGGTCGCCACAAATACGGCAAGGTCGCCACATCCCCGGCAAGGTCGCCATAAATCCGGCAAAGTGGCCACAAATCCGGCAAGGTCGCCACATTTGTGGCAACGTCGCCATAAATCCGGCAAGGTCGCCACATTTCAGGCAAGGTCGCCGCAATTCCGGCAACGTCGCCATAAATCCGGCAAGGTGGACACAAATCCGACAAGGTCGCCATAAATCCGGCAAGGTCGCCACATTTCCGGCAAGGACGCCATAAATCCGGCAAGGTCGCCACAAATCCGGCAAGGTCGCCACATTTCCGGCAAGGACGCCACAAATCCGGGAAGGTCGCCATATTTCCGGCAAGGTCGCCATAAATCCGGCAAGGTCGCCAGAAATCCAGCAAAGTCGCCACAAATCCGGCAGAGTCTCCTATTTCCGGTAAGGTCGCCATAAATCCGGCACGGCCGCCACAAATCCGGCAAGGTCGCCACATTTCCGGCAAGGTCGCAACAAATCTGGCAAAGTCGCCACAAATTCGACAAGGTCGCCATTTTTCCGGCAAGGTCGCCATAAGTCCCGCAAGGTCGCCACAAATCCGGCAAGGTCGCCATATTTCCGGCAAGGTCGCCATATTTCCGGCAAGGTCGCCATAAATCCCGCAATGTCGCCACAAATCCGGCATGGTGGCCACAAATCAAGGAAGGTCGCCATATTTACGGCAAGGTCGCCATAAACCCGGCAAGGTAGCCAGTTTTCCGGCAAGGTCGCCACAAATCCGGCAATGTCGCCATATTTCCGGCAAGGTCGCCATAAATCCGGCAAGGTCGCCATAAATCCGGCAGAGTCTCCTATTTCCGGCAAGGTCGCCATAAATCCGGCACGGCCGCAACAAATCCGGCAAGGTCGCCACATTTCCGGCAAGGTCGCAACAAATCTGGCAAAGTCGCCACAAATCCGACAAGGCCGCCATTTTTCCGGCAAGGTCGCCATATATCCCGCAAGGTCGCCACAAATCCGGCAAGGTCGCCATATTTCCGGCAAGGTCGCCATGAATCCGGCAAGGTCGCCACAAATCCGGCAAGGTAGCCATATTTCCGGCAAGGTCGCCATAAATCCGCAAGGTCGCCACAAATCCGGCAAGGTCGCCATATTTCCGGCAAGGTCGCCACAAATCCGGCAAGGTCGCCATATTTCCGGCAATGTCACCATAAATCCGGCAACATCGCCACAAATCCGGCAAGATGGCGTCAAATCCGGCAAGGTCGCTACATTTCAATCAAGGTAGCCATAAATTCGGCAAGGTCGCGTTAAATCCGGCAAGGTAGCCACATTTCCGGGAAGGTCGCCATAGATCCGGCAAGCTCGCCACAAATCCCGCAAGGTCGCCACAAATCCGGCAAGGTCGCCATATTTCCGGCAAGGTCGCCATGATATCCGGCAAGGTCGCCATAAATCCGGCAAGGTAGCCATATTTCCGGCAAGGTCGCCATAAATCCGGCAAGGTCGCCACAAATCCGGCAAGGTCGCCATATTTCCGGCAAGGTCGCCACAAATCCGGCAAGGTCGCCATATTTCCGGCAAGGTCGCCACAAATCCGGCAAGGTAGCCATATTTCCCGCAAGGTCGCCATAAATCCGGCAAGGTCGCCGCAAATCCGGCAAGGTCGCCATATTTCCGGCAATGTCGCCACAAATCCGGCAAGATCGCCATATTTCCGGCAAGGTCGCCATAAATCCGGCATGGTGGCAACAAATCAGGGAAGTTCGCCATATTTCCGGCAAGGTCGCCATAAATCCGGCGTTCGCCATATTTCCGGCAAGATCGCCATAAATCCGGCAAGGTCTCCACATATCCGGCAAGGTCGCCACATTTCCGGCACGGTCGCCATAAATCCTGCAAGGTCGCCACAAATCAAGCAAGGACGCCATATTTCCGGCAAGGTCGCCATAAATCCCGCAAGGTCGCCACAAATCCGGCAAGGTCGCCATATTTCCGGCAAGGTCGCCATAAATCCGGCAAGGTCGCCATAAATCCGGCAGAGTCTCCTATTTCCGGCAAGGTCGCCATAAATCCGGCACGGCCGCAACAAATCCGGCAAGGTCGCCACATTTCCGGCAAGGTCGCAACAAATCTGGCAAAGTCGCCACAAATCCGACAAGGCCGCCATTTTTCCGGCAAGGTCGCCATATATCCCGCAAGGTCGCCACAAATCCGGCAAGGTCGCCATATTTCCGGCAAGGTCGCCATGAATCCGGCAAGGTCGCCACAAATCCGGCAAGGTAGCCATATTTCCGGCAAGGTCGCCATAAATCCGCAAGGTCGCCACAAATCCGGCAAGGTCGGCATATTTCCGGCAAGGTCGCCACAAATCCGGCAAGGTCGCCATATTTCCGGCAATGTCACCATAAATCCGGCAACATCGCCACAAATCCGGCAAGATGTCGTCAAATCCGGCAAGGTCGCCACATTTCAATCAAGGTAGCCATAAATTCGGCAAGGTCGCCAAAAATCCGGCAAGATCGCCATATTTCCGGCAAGGTCGCCACAAATCCGGCAAGATCGCCATATTTCCGGCAAGGGCGCCATAAATCCGGCATGGTCGCCACAAATCAGGGAAGATCGCCATATTTCCGGCAAGGTCGCCATAAATCCGGCGTTCGCCATATTTCCGGCAAGATCGCCATAAATCCGGCAAGGTCTCCACAAATCCGGCAAGGTCTCCATATTTCCGGCACGGTCGCCATAAATCCTGCAAGCTCGCCACAAATCAAGCAAGGACGGCATATTTCCGGGAAGGTCGCCATAAATCCCGCAAGGTCGCCACAAATCCGGCAAGGTCGCCATATTTCCGGCAAGGTCGCCATAAATCCGGCAAGGTCGCCATATATCCGGCAAAGTTGCCACAAATCCGGCAGAGTCTCCTATTTCCGGCAAGGTCGCCATAAATCCGGCACGGCCGCCACAAATCCGGCAAGGTCGCCACATTTCCGGCAAGGTCGCAACAAATCTGGCAAAGTCGCCACAAATCCGACAAGGTCGCCATTTTTCCGGCAAGGTCGCCATAAATCCCGCAAGGTCGCCACAAATCCGGCAAGGTCGCCATATTTCCGGCAAGGTCGCCATGAATCCGGCAAGGTCGCCATAAATCCGGCAAGGTAGCCATATTTCCGGCAAGGTCGCCATAAATCCGGGAAGGTCGCCACAAATCCGGCAAGGTCGCCATATTTCCGGCAAGGTCGCCACAAATCCGGCAAGGTCGCCATATTTCCGGAAAGGTCGCCACAAATCCGGCAAGCTAGCCATATTTCCCGCAAGGTCGCCATAAATCCGGCAAGGTCGCCGCAAATCCGGCAAGGTCGCCATATTTCCGGCAATGTCGCCACAAATCCGGCAAGATCGCCATATTTCCGGCAAGGTCGCCATAAATCCGGCATGGTGGCAACAAATCAGGGAAGATCGCCATATTTCCGGCAAGGTCGCCATAAATCCGGCGTTCGCCATATTTCCGGCAAGATTGCCATAAATCCGGCAAGGTCTCCACAAATCCGGCAAGGTCGCCACATTTCCGGCACGGTCGCCATAAATCCTGCAAGGTCGCCACAAATCAAGCAAGGACGCCATATTTCCGGCAAGGTCACCATAAATCCCGCAAGGTCGCCACAAATCCGGCAAGGTCGCCATATTTCCGGCAAGGTCGCCATAAATCCGGCAAGGTCGCCATAAATCCGGCAGAGTCTCCTATTTCCGGAAAGGTCGCCATAAATCCGGCACGGCCGCAACAAATCCGGCAAGGTCGCCACATTTCCGGCAAGGTCGCAACAAATCTGGTAAAGTCGCCACAAATCCGACAAGGCCGCCATTTTTCCGGCAAGGTCGCCATATATCCCGCAAGGTTGCCACAAATCCGGCAAGGTCGCCATATTTCCGGCAAGGTCGCCATGAATCCGGCAAGGTCGCCACAAATCCGGCAAGGTAGCCATATTTCCGGCAAGGTCGCCATAAATCCGCAAGGTCGCCACAAATCCGGCAAGGTCGCCATATTTCCGGCAAGGTCGCCACAAATCCGGCAAGGTCGCCATATTTCCGGCAATGTCACCATAAATCCGGCAACATCGCCACAAATCCGGCAAGATGGCGTCAAATCCGGCAAGGTCGCTACATTTCAATCAAGGTAGCCATAAATTCGGCAAGGTCGCGTTAAATCCGGCAAGGCAGCCACATTTCCGGGAAGGTCGCCATAGATCCGGCAAGCTCGCCACAAATCCCGCAAGGTCGCCACAAATCCGGCAAGGTCGCCATATTTCCGGCAAGGTCGCCATAAATCCGGCATGGTGGCAACAAATCAGGGAAGATCGCCATATTTCCGGCAAGGTCGCCATAAATCCGGCGTTCGCCATATTTCCGGCAAGATTGCCATAAATCCGGCAAGGTCTCCACAAATCCGGCAAGGTCGCCACATTTCCGGCACGGTCGCCATAAATCCTGCAAGGTCGCCACAAATCAAGCAAGGACGCCATATTTCCGGCAAGGTCGCCATAAATCCCGCAAGGTCGCCACAAATCCGGCAAGGTCGCCATATTTCCGGCAAGGTCGCCATAAATCCGGCAAGGTCGCCATAAATCCGGCAGAGTCTCCTATTTCCGGCAAGGTCGCCATAAATCCGGCACGGCCGCAACAAATCCGGCAAGGTCGCCACATTTCCGGCAAGGTCGCAACAAATCTGGTAAAGTCGCCACAAATCCGACAAGGCCGCCATTTTTCCGGCAAGGTCGCCATATATCCCGCAAGGTTGCCACAAATCCGGCAAGGTCGCCATATTTCCGGCAAGGTCGCCATGAATCCGGCAAGGTCGCCACAAATCCGGCAAGGTAGCCATATTTCCGGCAAGGTCGCCATAAATCCGCAAGGTCGCCACAAATCCGGCAAGGTCGCCATATTTCCGGCAAGGTCGCCACAAATCCGGCAAGGTCGCCATATTTCCGGCAATGTCACCATAAATCCGGCAACATCGCCACAAATCCGGCAAGATGGCGTCAAATCCGGCAAGGTCGCTACATTTCAATCAAGGTAGCCATAAATTCGGCAAGGTCGCGTTAAATCCGGCAAGGCAGCCACATTTCCGGGAAGGTCGCCATAGATCCGGCAAGCTCGCCACAAATCCCGCAAGGTCGCCACAAATCCGGCAAGGTCGCCATATTTCCGGCAAGGTCGCCATGAATCCGGCAAGGTCG
>JAXLNO010004408.1:0-110992 GCA_038087875.1 Malacoraja senta | reverse complement strand
GATCCCAGTGATCTAAGAATCTAAATCCCTGCCCCGTGCACCAGTTCCTCAGCCACATGTTCAGGTCCCGTATCTCCCTGTTCCTGCTCTCGCCAGCACGAGGAACTGGGAGCAAACCGGAGATAACAACCCTGGAGGTCCTGCTTTTCAGCATTTTTCCGAGCTCTCTAAAGTCACGCTGCAGAATATTCATCCCCTTCTTTCCGACATCGTTTGTGCCGACATGGACTACCACTTCCGGATGTTCACCTTCGCCCTTGAGGATTTTCTGCACTCTGTCCGTGACATCCTGGATCCTGGCACCAGGAAGGCAGCACACCATCCTCGCATCCCGTCTGTTGCCGCAGAAACCCCTGTCCGTACCTCTCACAATGGAGTCTCCCACTACAATGGCGTTGCCTGCCTTAGGGCTTTTTGGTTTTGGCTCAACAGCCCTATTCGCATCGCAAGCCAGTCCGCCGCTCAGTGTAAACACGTCTTCTGTCCCAACAGCTTCTAAGCGGGTGAACCTGTTCACAAGAGGTACAACACCTGGGGACGTTGGCATTCCATGCTTCCCTCCCTTTCTCACCGTCTCCCACCTTCTCTCTTCCAGTACCTTAGGTGTAACAATCGTACTGTGGGACTTGTCGAGGAACGACTCCGTTTCTCGGACGAACCGGAGGTCATCCACTTGCTTCTCCAGTTCCCCAACACGGCCCTTCAGGAGCTCTACCTGGATGCACTTCTCGCATTTGTAGCAGCCAGAGGCACCAGCGGTGTCCTTGACCTCCCACATACTGCAAGCATCGCACTGAATCAGCTTGCCTGACATCTCCTTCTTTAGTCTCTACCTCTCAAGCGTATTGCGTGGTATAAATAAGTACTTCCCCCTAGTCCCATAAATAAGTACTTCCCCCTAGTACTTCCCCCTAATATAAATAAATACTTCCCCCTAGTCCCATCTACCTGCACTCAGACCATAACCCTCCATTCCTTTCCCGTCCATATACCCATCCAATCTATTTTTAAAGGATAACATCGAACCTGCCTCCACCACTTCCACTGGAAGCTCATTCCACACAGCTACCACTCTCTGAGTAAAGATGTTCCCCCTAATGTTACCCCTAAACTTCTGTCCCTTAATTCTCAAGTCATGTCCCCTTTGTTTGAATCTTCCCTACTCTCAATGGAAAAAGCTTATCCACGTCAACTCTGTCTAACCCGCTCATCATCTTAAAGACCTCTATCAAGTCCCCTCTTAACCTTCTGCGCTCCAAAGAATAAAGACCTAACTTGTTCAACCTTTCTCTGTAACTTAGTTGCTGAAACCCAGGCAACATTCTAGTAAATCTCCTCTGTACTCTCTCTATTTTGTTGACATCCTTCCTATAATTAGGCGACCAAAATTGTACTCCATACTCCAGAATTGGCCTCACCAATGCCTTGTACAATTTTAACATTACATCCCAACTTCTATATTCAATGATTTATAAAGGCCAGCACACCAAAAGCTTTCTTTACCACCCTATCTACATGAGATTCCACCTTCAGGGAACTATGCACAGTTATTCCTAGATCCCTCTGTTCAACTGCATTCCTCAATTCGCTACCATTTACCATGTACGTCCTATTTTGATTTGTCCTGCCGAGATGTAGCACCTCACATTTGTCAGCATTAAACTCCATCTGCCATCTTTCAGCCCACTCTTCCAAATGGCCTAAATCTCTCTGTAGACTTTGAAAATCTATTTCATTATCCACAACACCACCTATCTTAGTATCATCTGCATACTTACTAATCCAATTTTCCACACCATCATCCAGATCATTGATGTACATGACAAACAACAGTGGACCTAACACAGACCCCTGAGGCACCCCACTAGTCACCGGCCTCCAACCTGACAAACAGCCATCCACCATTACTCTCTGGCATCTCCCATTCAGCCACTGTTGAATCCATCTTGCTACTCCACCATTAATACCCAACAATTGAATCTTCTTAACCAACCTTCCATGAGGAACCTTGTCAAAGGCTTACTGAAGTCCATATAGACAACATCCACTGCTTTACCCTCATCAATTTCCCTAGTAACCTCTTCGAAAAATTGAAGAAGATTAGTCAAGCATGACCTTCCAGGCACAAATCCATGTTGACTGTTCCTAATCAGACCCTGCTTATCCAGATGCTTATATATATTATCTTTAAGTATCCTTTCCATTAATTTGCCCACCACTGACATCAAACTAACAGGTGTATAATTGCTAGGTTTACTCTTCGAACCCTTTTTAAACAACGGAACAACATGCGCAGTACGCCAATCCTCCGGCACTATTCCCGTTTCTAATGACATTTGAAATATTTCTGTCATAGCCCCTGCTATTTCTACACTAACTTCCCTCAATGTCCTAGGGAATATCCTGTCAGGACCTGGAGACTTATCCATTTTCATATTTTTCAAAAGTGACCGCACCTCCTCTTCTTTGATTCTCACAGTTTCCATTGCTACTCTGCTTGTTTCCCTTACCTCACATAATTCCATATCCGTCTCCTTGGTGAATACCGAAGAAAAGAAATTGTTCAATATCTCCCCCATCTCTTTTGGCTCTGCAGATAGCTGTCCACTCTGACTCTCTAATGGACCAATTTTATTCCTTGTTATCCTTTTGCTATTAATGTAGCTGTAGAAACCCTTTGGATTTACTTTCACCTTACTTGCCAAAGCAACCTCATATCTTCTTTTAGCTTTTCTAATTTCTTTCTTAATATTCTTTTTACATTCTTTATACTCCTCAAGCACCTCATTTACTCCATGCTGCCTATAATTATTGTAGATCTCTCTCTTTTTCCGAACCAAGTGTCCAATTTCCCTTGAAAACCATGGCTCTTTCCTTTTTTTACTATTTCCTTTCAACCGAACAGGGACATAAAGATTCTGTACTCTTAAAATTTCACCCTTAAATGTCCTCCATTTTTCTTCTACATCCTTCCCATAAAACAACATGTCCCAATTCACTCCTTTTAAATCCTTTCGCATCTCCTCAAAGTTAGCCTTTCTCCAATCAAAAATCTCAACCCTAGGTCCAGTTCTCACCCTCTCCATAATTATATTGAAACTAATGGTATTGTGATCACTGGACCCGAAGTGCTCCCCGACGCATACCTCCGCCACCTGCCCTGTCTCATTTCCTAACAGGAGGTCCAGCACTGCCCCTTCTCTAGTAGGTACCTCTATGTATTGCTGCAAAAAACTATCTTGCACACATTTTACAAACTCCAAACCATCCAGCCCTTTTACAGAATGTGTTTCCCAGTCTATGTGTGGAAATTGAAATCTCCCACAATCACTACCTTGTGCTTACTACTAATATCTGCGACTTCCGGTAGCGTCATGGAACATTGAGGACGCTGCAGTGAGCTTCACTCCCGTAAAAATGATCAAAAAGCCGTTTTAAAGTTAAAAATAACTCAACGGAGCTGCTTGGTTTGCATAAGGAAAACATCATTAGATAACGGACTTTTAAATGAGCAAGAGGACTTGTTCACGCGCACCAAAAAAAACTACTATAAGCCTCCAGCTGAAAAGTGTGTTGGATACTCTGCAAACAACTGAAGAAGGTTCTGAGGAGGAGCCCGATAGCCAAGGAGTTGTGCTGGAAATGGCTACAAAAGGAGGAAAGAAAGAGCTGGAGGTAAAGGAAATGTTTGTAGAAATTACTACTACAATTAAGAGTATGGAGAATAATATGGAAATATTTTCTCATAAAATTGATGGTGCCTGTGATGAGTTAAAGGAGCTGAAGAAACAACATAATGAGTTTGATAAAAAACTTAACTCAGAAATTGTTAGAGTCGAAAAGGATTATAATAAGAAGCTTTCTGGTGTAAATGCTAAGATGGACAACATTGACGAGAGAATGGAAGAGATGGAAAGTGATATGAAAGAGATGATCATGGAAATAAACAGTCTGAAAAAATCAAAGAAAGATGAAGCAGAAAAGCTGGCAAGAATGACTGACAAATGTTTGGACTTGGAAGCGAGAGCAAGGAGGCAGAATTTGAGAATTGTTGGAGTAAGAGAAGGACGAGAAGAACATGTATCTCAAACACGTACTTTCGTTACTGAATTACTCAAAGAGGTTCTTAAACTGCCGGGAGAACTAAGAATAGATACTGTTCAATGAGTTGGACGTGTCTCAAGAGGCATAAATGCTGCTCCAAGACAGATAATTGTGAAATTTCTTGATATCTCTTCAGTGGAAACTATACTGAAGAAGATTGTTCATGGTGAAAATTTGATATATCGTGGGGAAAAGATCCGATTTTTCCGTGATTATCCTCCAGAGATTGTCCAGAGAATGAACCTGTTTACACCGACAAGAAACATATTGAGGGGTATTTCTAAAGTCAGATATGGTATTGTTTTTCCTGCAAAAATGAAAATTACATATAAGGAAATTGAGCGCTCATTTACGGACCCAGAAAAAGCATTTAAATATGCAGAAGATATCATGAGGAAAGCATCCGAAACTTCAGAAGAAGACGACTAAAGGAATGAACATGGAACTTTTTAATTTCTAAGATGGAGCTGGAACCGGCGGATTTCTCAGACAGTTACTGAGCTTATCTGTCTGGAATGTATTGGACAATATTGTTTAACCTTGAATGAAAAGCTCTCGTACAAAGAACGAGATAACCTGAGTATTTAACTATTATATGCTAATTACAATTAACTAACTAACTTTAACAAAACTAATGTGAGTGTGTGTAGTAAATATGAATATTCATGAATAAACCATTGCTTATAAATTGTAATTAACCAAAATGTCTATAACATTACTAACATTTTCTTTCTTTCTTTTTGAGTGGGAACGCAACATAAACTTGGAAAAAAGCCAGGAACGAGGTTAACCCCTCGGTACCTGCTTGTAGGGTAGCTGGCTAGATAAATTGGTACAGTACAAATACTTATAGAAATTAGAATAGGTTGTGGTTTATATTTGGATTTGGGGTTTAATTACATTAATGTTTTCTTTTTTTTTTAACTCTTTAATACTTTATCTTTGCATATTTTTGTTATTATTATTATTATTATTATTAATTTTTTTTTTTTTTAATTAATTTTTTGGGGGGCATTTTACTAACGCTAGTTTGATAAAGTTATACAAGAATAAACGAGACAGTTTGTAGGTTTTTTTTTAAATTATTTTTTACGAGGTGTTAATAAGGGATTGGGGCTCACTGTAAAATAACATCCATGGAAGTCTATAATTCTTTCGCCACCTTAGGTGGCTATTTGTCTTTAAGGTACCTGCTTTTAGATACCTTAATTTCACTTTTTTTTTAAAATCACTTAATTAATTGTAAATCACAACTTTTCTTGCTTTATCTAAGGCACTTTTGGAGATGGAGATGTAATGTAAACTTAAAAATTTGGAATGACCACCCAACGTCCAGACCACAGAGGTATTTGTTTGCACCATATGTTTCAAGAACATCACTTTGATATACAATGCAGGACGATAGGCAAATAAAGAATGGAGGAATCACATTCTGTAGTTGGAATATAAGGGGTGCCAATGAACCAATAAAGAGGGGTAAAATTTTTGCTCACCTAAAATCTTTGAAAAGCGACATAATCTACTTGCAAGAAACTCACATGAAACAGGAAACACAAATGAGATTAAAGGCGAAGTGGATAGGCCAAACATATTATTCGTCATTTACTTCTAAATCTAGAGGTACGGCTATTCTTATTCGAAAAGGTATACCGTTCAAATTAAAGAATACTATATCAGATAAAGAGGGAAGGTATATTATAGTTTCGGGAGAAATTTATGCTACCCCAATAACTATGGTAAATATTTACGCTCCGAATTTTGATAACCCTCAATTTTTTGAGAAAATTATAGATATAATACTGGAGTTTAATTATCAAAATGTCATAATAGGAGGGGATTTCAATTGTGTTTTAGATCCTTACTTAGACAAATCAGCAAAACAAAGAAGGAGTAATACAAAATCTAAGACTAGTGAATTTCTAAATACATATATAAAAAATACTAACATAACAGATGTATGGAGATCTGCTAACCCAGCAGAAAGGGAATACTCGTTTTACTCTTCGGTACATAAAACATACTCAAGAATTGATTATTTTTTAGTGGATAGGAAATTAATGCCATATATAATTAACCCAACTTACCATATTAGTAGTATTTCTGATCACTCTCCATTGACTTTTTTAGTAAAATTTGAAGGAATGCCGGGAAATAATTTTTTTTGGAGGTTTAACACATATATATTAAATGACCTACAGGGTTATCAATATTTGAAACAACAAATGATATCATTTCTTGAGATAAATGATACACCAGGTACCTCACCTTCTTTAATATGGGAAACTTTTAAAGCATTTATTAGAGGAATTATAATTTCATATGAAATTTTTCAAAATAAGAAGAATAAAACTGAACAGATGCTGTTAGAACAAGAAATAAGACAGTTAGAGTTAGATAATGCTAAAGATCCCACTATAGATAAACATAATAAGATAATACTACTGAAATTTAAACTTAACTGAATTCTCTCGGCAAGAGTAATAAGATTATTCCAAATTACAAAACAGGAACATTTTGAGTTTGGTGACAAACCACATAAGCTGTTGGCGCGTCAATTGAAAAAACAGGAAAAGGAAAATACTATAAATAAAATTAAATCTGAGAATGGTGAATTACTAACACTACCTAAAGATATCAATAAAAGATTTGTTCAATTTTATCAGAATTTATACACATCAAAAACCAAAACAGAAGATAGTAAAATTACAAATTTTTTAGATAAATGTAATCTACCAAAACTTGACCTTTTGGAACAAGAAGAACTAGGATTGCAAATTACAATCGAAGAAATAGGTGAAATAATAAAATTGCTGAAAAATGGTAAGACACCGGGACCAGATGGTTTTAGTAATGAATTTTATAAAAAGTTTCATGAGATAACGACCCCCTATCTATTTAATTTATATACTCACGTTTTTAAAGAAAATAAATTACCTGAAACATTAGCAGAATCAACTATTACGCTTATTCCAAAGAAAGATAAAGATCTAGAGGAACCGGGTTCGTATAGAGCTATATCACTTTTAAATACCGACCAGAAAATTCTAGCAAAGATCTTAGCTAGAAGACTAAGCAAATATATTAGTAAATTGATAAACCCTGATCAAACGGGGTTTATACCCAAAAGATATTCATTTAATAATTTGAGACGCCTGTTTAATATAATGTACTCACATAAAAAGGAAGAAAAAGACTTAGCAATTATTTCTTTGGACGCTGAGAAAGCATTTGATTAGGTAGAATGGCAGTATTTATACATAGTATTACAAAAATTTAATATGGGAGAGAATTTTATTGCATGGGTGAAATTATTATATGATAAACCGATGGCAAGAATATTAACTAACAGCATGTTATCTCAAAAATTTCAATTATCAAGGGGTAATAGGCAGCGATGTGCTTTATCACCCCTGCTATTCGCCCTTATGATAGAACCTCTGGCTGAAAGTATAAGAAGCCATCCGAATATTCAGGGTTATAATACTAGGGACTCAAATAATAAAATTTCATTGTATGCAGACGATATTTTGTTATATATAACAAATTCACAAACGAGTATACCAAATTTATTAAATTTAATAGAGGAATTTGGGTCCTTTTCAGGATATAGAATAAATTGGAACAAAAGTGAAATTATGACGTTAAAACCTCAAGAATCCACACACTTATTGAAATTCCCCTTTAAAATAGCAACAGAAAAATTCAAATATCTGGGTATACAGATTACTAGAAAACATAAAGCTTTATTCAATGCTAATTTTATACCCTTAATAAATAAACTTAATATAATGATAAAATTTTGGAAAACACTCCCTTTATCATTAATAGGCAGAATAAATGCTATTAAAATGAGCTTCTTACCACAGTTATTATACTTATTTCATTTTACTTCAGAGTCACGTGAGTGACTACGTGAAGAAGCCCGTCAGTGCGCCTGCGCGTCATTACGTCAGACGCCTTGACGCAAACGGACGTGAGGAGCAGTGCTCCTCGAGTGGTTTGTAGTTTTTCAACTACAAGGTAAGTAAAAACTTTTTTACAGGTTTTCCAGGTCCGTTTACTGTGGGTCTATGGCGATTTTTTCCACAGACGCCATGGGAAAAAACGGACAGGGGGAAGAGGCGAGCGACATAGCCGACAGAAGTCGGGAAAGTCGGGAGTCCGCGGTTAGAGACCAACCGCCTCTAAACCCCGGTACAGTCGCCAGCGGTGAGCATAGCGACTGTGGACCTGGGGCTGGTGAAAACACAGTCAGTGCCTGTCGGGCAAAAGACAAAGTTTAAATCCCAACGGAGGGAGTCCCAGGCAATGAAGAAGCTCCAGGGCTAGATACTGCTTTAGAGCGTATTGCCCAAATAGAAAGCCTTTTACACAGGCTGTTGGAGCAACGTTCACTCAGTGAGGAGTGTTCTGAAAGCCAAGCTGCTGGAAACAGCTCAAACAGCTCCTGGTACAGGGCTAGATACTGCTTTCGAGCGTATTGCCCAAATAGAAGCCTTTTTCATAGGTTGTTGGAGCAAAAGTTCACTCAGGAAGGAGTGTACTGTAATCCAAGCTGCAGGAGCAGCTTAACAGCACCTGGCTCAGGGCTGATGGAATGCACCCTCAGGAATGAGGAGCGTGCTATGGGTCATGAGATTTCAGACCCCGACTCTGACGGTGAGGCTGTACAAGGCGATGAAAGGCAGCTGCCAGATGTTCCAACCCTGGTAGTAGGATTCGCTGCCCCGTCAGGGTCAGGAGAGCCATTAGGAAGAACTGGCCTCCTTAATAAATTACTTGGTTTACCATTAGCTGGAACAGCATGAAAAGGATGAGACTGCAAGAGTATCTGGAATCAGTTGCAGAGAATATTAAAGCTGCTGGGTTCTGGAATAACTGCTTTTACCAGAATAGCAGGTAACAACCAAAAGATGACGAAGTTGCATCAGCAAGCACTGGGGTTGCTATGCAGCACCCACTTCGAGAAGTGCTATACGGTCTACTATGAATCCGAAATTCGCAGCACTCTGCAAACCAAGTAATATACAAATTACCCAACTTACTCTTTGGAGAGATCTCGGGAGACGTATTAAAGAGTTGGAAGATGAAGCGAAAACAGGATTGATGAAGACATCAATGGTTGTGAAGTCTGTAAAGAGGAAGTATCCTTTCAGACGTCATACGGATCCTGGACCAAGTCGCTCATCAACACAGGGACGTAGTTGGCGGCCTGCAGCGGGAGCAAGAACCAGTGGGCGTGCTTCCGGGAGAACCCAGGAATCTCAGGGTACTGAAATGACTCAAGAGGTAGGTGGACCTGGTTCTCATGGGAACATACTAACTGGATTAAGTCCAAAAGTTGGAGGCAGGTTACATTTCTTCTATAATAATTGGAAGAAAATTACTTCAGATGTGGTAATCCTGAATAATATACAAGGATTTCGAATTGAATTCAATCCAAATTATGATTTGCCTGTTCAGCATGTTCCTAGCCGAACTCTGCACTTTGTACAAAAAGAAGTGATGGAGGTTCAGGTTGCAATTGAAACCCTATATTTAAAAAAAAGGGGTTATTGAAAAATCAGTCTACCAAAGTCACCAATTTGTGTCAAAAATATTCCCTCGATCAAAAAAGGATGGAGGATGTAGGATTCTTGTAGATTTGATAAATCTGAATCCTTTTGTGCAATTTAGACATTTTAAAATGGAAACATTTGTGACTGCCAAACAGCTTATTTCAGAAGCATGTTATATGGCAACTATAGACTTGAAAGATGCATATTATTCAATGTCTGTTCATTCAGAAGATAGGAAGTATCTTAAATTTAAATGGATGAACCAGTTGTGGCAGTTCAAAGCTCTGCCTAATGGGTTAATATCTGCACTCAGAATATTCACAAAAATTGTTAAAACCAATTCTGGGCTTGCTGAGTGCCAGGGGCATGTACTAATGGCATATTTGGATGATGTCTTGATTATAGGAAAGACAAAACAGTCAACAGAAGTATCTATTGCAGTTGTGAAATCAACTTTTGAAAAGTTGGGGTTTCTAATTCATCCACAGAAATCTAGGTTAACACCATGTACCTCTATTAATTATTTGGGGTTCACAATTGATTCAGTCCAAATGAATATCACTTTGCCCAGGGAAAAGGGTGGATTTGATTAAAGATTGCAGTAATCTCCTAAACGAGCAAAAACCTTCAATTAGACAGGTGGCTCGTGTACTGGGAAAATTAGTAGCAGCATTCCCAGCAGTCCAATTTGGACCATTACATTATCAACAGCTGCAGAGACTTAAAGAACAGGCACAGAGAATGCATGTTGGTCATTTTGATAGAACCATGCAACTAACAACACATGCTGTTTCTGGTCTGCAGTGGTGGATTCTACATGTCTCAAGCAGTTCCAGCAAAGTGCTGATTGAACGACCTTCCATGATATTACAAACTGATGCCAGTGCACCAGGATGGGGTGCAACTGACTTAACATCTAGCTGAGGAGGCAGATGGAATCAGGAAGAGTCATTGTTACTGCAGACATGGGGAATTAACTATTTGGAGCTTCTAGGATGTTTCTATGGGCTCCAAGCTTATTGTTCTAACACAACTAATAAGCATGTTCAAGTTCAAATTGATAACACAACAGTAGTTGTTTATATTAATGATATGGAATTAAGTCGGTGTCTTGTGACAAAATGGTTAATCAACTTTGGGCTTGGTGTATTGAAAAGAACATTTGGATTTCAGCTATCTATCTACCAGGTAGAATGAACGATAGCAGACACCAAGTCACGAAAAGTTCCATGATAATAAAGAATGGATGTTGAATCAAGAGGTATTCAATGATATAGTCATCAGATTTGGAATGACCGACATCGACTTGAATCATCAGCTATCGAGATATGTCTCATGGAAACCAGATCCAGGAGCAGTGGCGATTGATGCTTTCTCGCTACATTGGGGTGGTATGTTTTCATATATATTTCCACCTTTCTGCCTCATAAGCCAATGTTTGCTTAAAATCAGGCAAGATGCTGCTTCAAGGGTATTGGTAGTACCAGATTGGCCTACACAGCCATGGTATCCGTTGATATTAGAATTAACAACACAAATGTTGATGAAAGTCCCAAAAAAGAGTAATTTATTGCTGCTCCCTGTACAGGGGAACAACATCCATTATATGATCATTTGGATTTCTTGATTTGCAGGTTTTAAGAATGCCTTTTCTGGGACGAGGACTGTCTGAGCATACTGTGGACATGCTTACGGCAGCCTGGAGGAAGAGCACTCAAAAACAGTACCTTTCTTATATTAAGAAATGGGAAAAGTTCTGGGTACAAAAGAATGTGCAATAAAGTACTGCAGATATTTCAAATGTTTAGAATTTCTGTCAAAACTTTATTATGATAAAGGTCTGAGTTGTAGTGCAATTAATTCAGCCAGAAGTGCATTGTCCTCATATTTGGTTCTGGATTCAGAAAGAAACTCAATTGGGTCACACCCAATTGTTTCCAGACCAATGAAAGGAATCTTTAATTCCAAACCACCGAAACCTAGGTACGTGACAATCTGGGATGTAAGTGTGGTACTGAAACTACTTCGTGATGGTTATCAAGTGTGTCTTTACCTTTGGTCAAGCTCAGTATGAAAGTATTCATGTTTATGGCATGAGTGACAGCACAACGAGTGCAAACACTTGGAAAATTACAAATAGATAGTATGGAAGTAACTGAAGACAAGGTTACATTCTATATCTATGACCTAATAAAGCAAATTAGGCCAGGTGTGACAGGATTTAAAATTATGCTGGCAGCATATCCAAATGATCCATGTCTTTGTATTAAGTCATATTTATTACAATACATTGAGGTCACAAAGAATTTGAGAATACGGAAACTGGGTTTTTGATCACACACAAGAAACCACACAAGAGAGTTTCAATACAGACTATTTCCAGATGGATAAAAGAAGTCTTAACAGCTGCTGGTATT
Organism: Malacoraja senta; assembly: GCA_038087875.1. Taxonomy (NCBI): domain Eukaryota; kingdom Metazoa; phylum Chordata; class Chondrichthyes; order Rajiformes; family Rajidae; genus Malacoraja; species Malacoraja senta. The sequence goes on along the minus strand of JAXLNO010004408.1, from coordinate 98,913 downwards.
AACACTTATGTTTTTACGTCTCACTCGGCTAGGGCAGCAGAAATGTCGGCGGCCAGGGCAAAAGACGGCCCCGTCGACCATATCCTCGCAGCCGCCGGGTGGTCCAATGAGTTGATGTTTCAACATTTTTACCATCGGCCTATTGTTAATGCGGGGTTGTTTGCAGAAACTATTTTAAGTTCTGTGTAAATTCCTCTGGTTTAAAGGGGATCTGATTCATTTCATTCTTGAAATGAATTACTGCATTTGTGGTACAAATGTTATTATGAATGCATGATTGATTATTCTCGTTCCGAGTCAATCTATGCAGTGAGAAGCCGGGATTGATCCACGGCATGAAATCACAAAGCTTTAAAATCTTCACGTAGTCACTCACGTGACTCCGAAGTAAAATAGTAAGATTAAACGAGAACTTACCTAAGTTTGAAGTTTGATCTTTATTTTATGAGGAGTTACGTAGGTGATTACGTGCCCGCCACGACCCTACCCTCTATCATAAAGGTCAGATGGAAGTTCTTGTATTACTCGTTTTAGTATGAGACTATATTACTTCGGTTCTTGTTTTTTGTGATTTCACACCGCTGCTTTGAAGATTGACGCGCAGGCGCACTGACGGGCTTCTTCACGTAATCACCTACGTAACTCCTCATAAAATAAAGATCAAACTTCAAACTTAGGTAAGTTCTCGTTTAATCTTACTAATCTATACCAGTATATGTACCAAAATATTTCTTCTCTAAACTGAATGCTAATATTACTAATTTTGTTTGGGATTACAAATCACATAGAATTAAAAAAGAACACTTATGTAAACCAAAAGATGTCGGGGGACTTTCACTCCCTAATTTTTTGTATTACTATTGGGCAATACATATTAAGAATATAATTTACTGGTTGGATAGTTCAACTCAACAGACAGAATGGATAAAAATGGAGAAAGAGGATTGTTATCCTTGTAATATAGGAACAATCCTCTTCTCCCCGAAAAAAATGAACAATACAATATATAAGAAAAACCCAATTATACAAGATACAATAAGAATATGGAAACAAATAAAACTATCCTTAAAATTAAGAAACCTATCATTGTTAACACCGATAGCGAATAATCCTTTATTTAAACCATCTATGATGGATAAAATATATAATCAATGGGAAAGTTTAGGAATTAAAAGGATCGGGGATATGTATGAAATGGGAGATTTATTATCATTTCAACAATTACAATTAAAATTTAAACTGAAAAACACTCATTATTTTAAATATTTTCAGATTTGTAATTTTTTGAAGACATACATACAGGGATATCAAAAAATAACTCCTGATTTACTAGAAGAAGTAATTAATATAAAAGCTGATACACAAAAATTAATAGCATATTTATATAATAGTATCTTAAATATAGATTTACCTGTGACCGAGGTAATTAGAGAAGAGTGGGAACGTGAATTATTGATAAAAATTACGAAGGCTACATGGGAAAAGTATTTGACATACATTCACAAGTGTTCGATTAACGCAAGACATAATCTAATCCAATTTAAAATTTTACATAGATTATATTACTCAAAAACAAGATTAAATAAATTTTATCCAAATATATCGCCCATTTGCGATAAATGTTTAATCCAAGAAGCAACTATAACACACTCTTTTGTTTCTTGTATAAAACTTCATGGATTTTGGAGTGATATTTTCGAAATATTTACAAAATTATTTAAGACAAAAATGGAACCCAATAATGAATTGATTATATTTGGGGTAATGGAAGACGGGAACAAATTGAGCTCATCTCAAAAGTCAATTTTTAATTATGGTTTAATAATAGCAAAAAAATTAATATTGAAATTTTGGAAAAATACACCAATACCAACGCTCAAAATGTGGATTGCAAGTATGTTGGATACCGCACATCTTGAGGAAATGCGATTCCTCCTAATAGATAAATTTGACCAATTCATAACGAGTTGGTCTCCATTTGTCGTCTTTTTGGAAACGTATGGTGCAAAACAGGTGTAAAAGCTAATCCGTGACTGCGGATGGTCAAGATTATAAATGTTCTTCTATTTTCTTTTCTTCTCTTCTTTTCATTTATTCTCTTTCTTCTATTTTCTATGTCTCAACTTTCTTATTTCATTCTTTATTTTTCTTTTTCACACTATATATCTCACATTTTTCTATTTTTCATTATCTAACTTTTTTCTTTTTCTTCTTTATTTCAAAAAAATTTTTAAATAAGAAGCTGTACATAAAAGGTATTATGAAAATATGATTGTATACAATTGTACTTCTAATAAAATAAAAATAAAAAAATAAAATAAAAAAACTAATATCTGCTATCTCCTTACATATTTGCTCTTCCAATTCTCGCTCCCCATTTGGCGGTCTATAATACACCCCTATAAGTGTTGCCACACCTTTCCCATTTCTCAGTTCCACCCAAATAGCCTCCCTAGACGAGCCCTCTAATCTATCCTGCCAAAGCACTGCTGTAATATCTTCCTTGACAAGCAATGCAGCACCCCCACCTCTTGCCCCTCCAATTCTATCACCCCTGAAGCAACGAAATCCTGGAATATTTATTTGCCAATCACAGCCCTCCTGCAACCATGTTTCACTGATCGCCACAACATCATACTTCCAGGTGTCAATCCAGGCTCTAAGCTCATCCACCTTTCTTACAATGCTCCTAGCATTAAAATATACACATTTAAGAAACCCACCACCACTTATTCTCTGTTTATTATCTTTTTCTTCTTTCTCCCCTACATCTTCTCTTTTTCTACCTATGTCATTGGTACCTATATGTACCACAACCTCAGGCTCTTCTCCCTCCGATTTCAGGATATCTTGGACGGGTTCAGACACATCCCTGACCCTGGCACCAGGGAGGCAAACTACCATCTGGGTCTCCTGACTGCGTCCACAGAATCGCCTATCCGACCCCCTAACCATAGAGTCCCCTATTACTATTGCCCTCCTCTTCTTTTCCCTACCCTTCTGAGCAATAGGGCCGGTCTCTGTGCCGGAGGCCCGGCCGCTGTTGCTACCCCCAGGAAGGCTGTCCCCCCCAACAGTACTCAAACAGGAGTACTTAATTTCAAGGTGTACAGGATATTGTGGGCCAGATGGATTCTTGGGGTGGCAGCTCAGTCCCTCACGCCTGATGTGCTGGCAGCTCACTCACGGCTGGTGGGCTAGCAGTTGACTCACGGCTATTCCTTGAAATTCCATTTCAAGCAGAGTGCAAGGCCACCAAATTCAAATCCAGTTTCTTACCTCTTCGAGCAGGGTGCAAGGCCACAAAATTCAAGTGCAGTTTCATACCACTTCAAGCAGGGTGCAAGGCCACCAAATTCTGGTTCAGTTTCCTACCACTTCAAGCAGGGTGCAAGGCCACCGAATTCAAGTGCAGTTTCCAACCACTTCAAGCAGGGTGCAAGGCCACCAAATTCAAGTGCAGTTTCATACAATTTCAAGGAGGGTGCAAGGCCACCAAATTCAAATGCAGTTTCATACCATTTCATGCAGGGTGCAACGACACCACATTCAAATGCAGTTTCATACCATTTCATGCAGGGTGCAACGACACCACATTCAAATGCAGTTTCATACCATTTCATGCAGGGTGCAAGGCCACCACATTCAGATGCAGTTTCATACTATTTCAAGCAGGGTGAAACCACCATAAAACCACACAAAACACCACACTCACAGTTCAGTAGACATTCAGTGTGTTCAGTTTATTCACAGCTCAGTCAGAGTCGTGACCTCTCCCTCCACCATCATGCAGTGACTGAGCCACACCCATTTTATAATCCCTCCCCCTCCCACCGGAAAAGGTGTGGCCTTCATGGCATGATTAACAGGAGAGAGATTCTCAACATTTTTAAAACACTAATAACACTTTTGTTTTTCATTGATGGGAAGAATCCTCTGTACCTGATGAGCAGAGGGGAACTGAGTAAGATGGCCAAAAATCACAGCTGTAAGTGGTAGCGTTTGATCTAAAATCAATATAGTGCAAACAGGAAGTTGTCAAGTTTAGACAAACAACCATTTGCAGGCAGTGCCTTTTCACTTCAACCCAACCCCCCCCCAAACAACCATTTGCAGGCAGTGCCTTTTCACTTCAACCCAAACTCCCTGAACAACCATTTGCAGGCAGTGCCTTTTCACTTCAACCCAAACCCCGCAAACAACCATTTGCAGGCAGTGCCTTTTCACTTCAACCCAAACCCCCCAAACAACCATTTGCAGGCAGTGCCTTTTTACTTCAACCCAACCATATTTTCATTTTCAAACCACATTAAGGGCACTCACAGTTGAGTAGACATGTGTTCAGTGTTATTCAGAGCTCAGAGAGACGTGACCCTCTGGCTTCCTCCATCTTGCAGAGACTGAGTGAGGCACACCACTTCCTGGTTTTATAGTCCCTCCCACTCCCTCCAGCAGGGGCAGCAGAGAGAATGGCAAATGTTTTAAAAACATTAATATCTCTCTGATTTTTCATCGATGGGAAACATCCTCTGTTCCTGGAAGGCGGAGGGGGGCTCTGAGCGAGGTGGCCAAACATGACGGCCGTAGGTGGCGGCGTTCTCTCGGAAATCACAGCACAGCGAGCCAAAAGCGGTCAAGATCAGACTTTTAGTAATATAGATAAGCCCAGTCTAAATTCCAGTGAATATAAGCCCAGTCTAAATTCCAGTGAATATAAGCCCATTATCTCCCTCCTTCTGTATTGTATTTCACTCCTTTTCTCTCATTATCTGACAGCCTTGTCTCTTTTTTTCCATTGTTTATTCGCTCATCCGCCAATAAAACCTCCTCACCTGTATCCACCTATAACTTGCAAGGCTTTGTCTCCTCCCACTTCTTTTTCAGCTTTCTCGCCTTCCCTATTACAACCACAAAAAAAAATCACCTATTCATTCCCTTCAGTGATGTAGCCTGACCTGCTGAGTTATACCAGCACTGTATTAGGGCTTTTTTTCTCTGTTGCCAACCGGGCAAACTAGGCAGCTTTTTCAGTTGCCAAATGACAGTTTACGTGGTCATTTAAGATGGCTTGCATGGCGTGTGCGGTAATGTGCTCGGATGAAGTCGGAATTATGCTCAATGAAGCATTCACATATTATTTCAAACAAAGTCACAAACTAAACATATTCACCAATCAAGACATGATATATACCACGATGACATGTAGCAAAATTATAATACATTATCTCAACTCTTTTTACACGTTGCAATGAATGCAATTTCTATTATTTCTTTCCACTTCCAAACAAATGTGGTTGGATTATTCAGCGTATGATCAACCTGTGTCAATAAACCCTGGACCATGGTAACATATATGCTTAACCATCCACACTACAGATTGTTTTCTGTGAAGGACCGAAAATTATCATGACATGGCCATAGCATGGGTCGTTATTGGTATATAAACTCTCTTGCTTCCCACATAATTTATCCACAACAAAATATACAGGTTGCAAGGAAATTTCTAAAGGCATTTTATGATAATAGCTGTTAAAACCGACGATACCCATCTGACATGTTAAACATTACACTAACTGACAAGAACTGTCTGGAATTTTCTGCCTCAGAGGGCGGTGGAGGCAGGTTCTCTGGATACTTTCAAGAGAGAGCTAGATAGGGCTCTTAAAGATAGCATAGTCAGGGGATATGGGGAGAAGGCAGGAACGGGGAACTGATTGGGGATGATCAGCGATGATCACATTGAATGGCGGTGCTGGCTCGAAGGGCCGAATGGCCTATTCCTGCACCTATTGTCTATTGTCTATAAGAGATGGCCAAATGACATAACTGCAGCAAATGTTCTTTTGGCAATATGTTTAAAGGTGTCAAAAAGCCACATTACCGGACATTCAGATTAGAACATGGCCGCCGCACCGCACTGTACTTACCCCGTCGCCTCACCGGGCTGGTCGAACCGCGCCGCCCCACCGACCATCCGCCCACCGGGACCTCCCACCCATCGCCCGTGGACCCCGACTCTACTGCCCACGGACCCCGACCATCGGGTCCGCCGACCCTCGCCACTGCAACGCCCTCCAGCCCCGCCGACCCCGACCTCGACTCTACCACCCGCGGATTCCCACTATCGGGTCCGCCGGCCCACGCCACCACACCGCCCTCTAGCCCCGCCGACCCCGACTCCACTGCCCGAGGACTCCTACCGTCGGGTCCGCCGACCCTCGCCATTGCACCTCCCTCCAGCAGCCCGCAGCCGTCGCCTGACCTGCAGACTGGTCTCTGTACTGGGCCTGAAGCCTCCACGCTGCTCACTCCCACTCTCCTGGGTTTGACTCCACTGGGTCCTAGCGCTAGTCTGCCTAGCCCTGGTTACCTCAGTGTTAGTTCCATTGATTCTTCCCCATCCTTCTCCAACTATGGGACCCCTTCTCTTCCCCACCCACACTACAGCCCTCTCACCCCCCACCCCCTGACCACCTACCACCCCCCCACCACACATCACCTCGTCCCCATTCCACCCACCTGCCTTCCTCCGGCCCCAACCCCCATCCCTGTCGGGTGTTCACCATCCCCCCCGACCTCCCCCTCTCCGGCATCGAACGGTCTGTCCTCAGCAGAGGTCTTACCTTTGTCCCCCTCCGTCCCCACCTCAATGAGTTCCGCGCCCTCCATGACTTGGAACGCTTCTACCGTCGCCTCCGCCTCACAGCTCACTTCCATGGGAAGGAGTCCTCGCCCTCCACTGATGACCCCTTTTCCCGTCTCCAATGCACCCCCTCCTCGTGGAACCCCCCTCGTAGCCTTCCGCCTTTAGAACTCTTCGTCAAAAACTGCCGCCGTGACATCAACCGCCTCAACTTCTCCACTCCCCTGTCTCACTCCAATCTCTCCCCCCCTGAACGCACTGCCATCGACTCACTCCGCAACAACCTAGATTGGGTTATCAAACCCGCCGACAAGGGAGGTGCCGTGGTAGTCTGGCGCGTCGATCTCTACAAAGCTGAGGCCACGCGCCAACTCTCGGACACCTCCTCCTACTTACCCCTGGACCATGACCCCACTGACGAGCACCAGGCCACCATCTCCAGCACCATCACCGACTTCATCCACTCCCACGCCCTGCCCGACCGAGCCTCCAACCTCATCGTTCCCCAGCCCCGCACAGCCCGCTTTTACCTTCTCCCCAAAATCCACAAACCTGACTGTCCCGGTAGACCCATTGTCTCTGCCTGTCCGTGCCCCACCGAACTCATCTCCACCTACCTCGACTCCATCCTCTCCCCCTTGGTTAAATCCCTCCCTACCTATGTTCAAGACACCTCAGACACTCTCCGTCGTCTCCGCGCATTCCACTCTCTAGGCCCTCACCCCCTCATCTTCACCATGGACGTCCAGTCATTGTACACCTCCATCCCCCACCAGGATGGTCTCGAAGCCCTCCGTTTTTTCCTCGACCGTAGAAGCAACCTATACCCGGCCACTGACACCCTCCTCCGCTGGTCCTTACCCTCAATAACTTCTCATTTGACTCCTCCCATTTCCTCCAAATACAAGGCGTAGCTATGGGCACACGCATGGGCCCCAGCTACGCCTGCCTCTTTGTCGGGTACGTAGAACAATCCTTGTTCAATGCGTACCAGGGCCCCATCCCCGACCTCTACCTCCGCTACATCGATGACTGTTTTGGTGCCACATCCTGCACCCACACACAACTGACTGACTTCATCCGCTTCACCACCAACTTCCATCCGGCACTCAAATACACCTGGACCATTTCCGACACTTCCCTACCATTCCTTGACCTCACTATCTCCATCGCAGGTGATAGACTTCTTACCGACATCCACTACAAACCTACCGACTCCCATGGCTATCTGGACTACACTTCTTCCCACCCTGCTTCCTGTAAGGACTCCATCCCCCACTCCCAATTCCTCCGTCTACGCCGCATCTGCTCCCAGGATGAGGCGTTCCACACCAGGGCATCTGAAATGTCCTCATTTTTCAGGGAACGGGGGTTCCCCTCCTCCACCATAGATGAGGCTCGCACCAGGGTCTCTGCCATACCCCGCAACACTGCTCTCTCTCCCCATCCCCCCCACTCACAACAAGGGCAGAGTCCCCCTAGTCCTCACCTTTCACCCCACCAGCCGTCACATACAACAAGTGATCCTCCGTCAGTTTCGTCACCTTCAACGTGACCCCACCACTCGCCACATCTTCCCATCTCCCCCCATGTCTGCCTTCCGCAAAGACCGCTCCCTCCGTAACTCATCAATTCTTCCCTTCCCTCCCGTACCACCCCCTCCCCGGGTACTTTCCCTGGCAACCGCAAGAGATGCAACACTTGTCCCTTCACCTCCCCCCTCGACTCCATTCAAGGACCTAAGCAGTCGTTCCAGGTGCGACAGAGGTTCACCTGCATCTCCTCCAACCTCATCTATTGCATCCGCTGCTCTAGATGCCAGCTGATCTACATCGGTGAGACCAAGCGGAGGCTTGGCGATCGTTTCGCCGAACACCTCCGGTCGGTCCGCAATAACCAACCTGACCTCCCGGTGGCTCAGCACTTCAACTCCCCCTCCCATTCCGTATCTGACCTCTCTGTCCTGGGTCTCCTCCATGGCCACAGCGAGCAACACCGGAAATTGGAGGAAATGCACCTCATATTCCGCTTGGGCAGTCTACATCCTGGGGGCTTGAACATTGAATTCTCCCAATTCTGTTAGCCATTGCTGTCCCCTCCCCTTCATCAGCCCTCTGGTTGTCTCCTCCCCTCCCCCAGTCCTCGGGCTCCTCCTCCGCCTTTTTTCCTTTCTTCTCCCCACCCCCTATCAGTCTGTAGAAGGGTTTCGGCCCGAAACGTTGCCTGTTTCCTTCGCTCCATAGATGCTGCTGCACCCGCTGAGTTTCTCCAGCATTTTTGTGTACATTCAGATTAGATGTATATGTTGTGAACAGCAATGAAGATACCAAGTTTGTACGCACCAGATTTAAATTTTTTTATTGATAAACGCTGTTTCCATCATTCCCACTTCAGAATTAACGTTAAAATTTCAAATGAAATATCTCCTGACCAAATTTGTGATGTATATGACCGACCATAGAAGTAAAACCTGGACAAATCGAACGTATAGTTGTGAATGTTGCTCATTAAATAACTACAGTACTGATACTCCATATTAGGAGTATTGATTTGCCGTTAAAATGAATTCTGTAATAACGTGTCAACAGTAGCAGTCACAATTGAACACTGCGGTTTTAATGTTTCACATGTTCACAATTTAATTAATCCATCTTTATGGATTAAAACAAATAATAACGTTGGGAATTAAAACACATTTGATTACATTCCGTTATCAAACATAGTCAATGTTCGCTCTGAAGATGTTTCCAGTGCAGTAGGGTCAGGAAGCCAGTACGTTGCAACTGGACCGTACTGGATCAGTACGGGATGGATGGGGAGGATCAGAACAGGATGAATGGTTGGGGGTGGTCAGTACAGTGTGGATCAGGGAGGTCTGTGCAGGATGAATGGGGGCCACAACAGGATGAAAGGGAAGATAAGTACAGGATGAATGGGCGGATCAGTACAGGATGAATGGGCGGGGGGGGGGGGATTAGTGCAGGATGAATGGGCGGATCAATACAGGATTAATTGTGGGGGGGGGTCAGTACAGTGTGGATCAGGGGATCTGTGCAGGATGAATGGGATGATCACTACAGTATGAATACAGAGATACATAGAAAATAGGTGCAGGAGTAGGCCATTCGGCCCTTCGAGCCTGCACGGCCATTCAATATGATCATGGCTGATCATCCAACTCAGTATCCCGTACCTGCCTTCTATCCATACCCCCTGATCCCTTTAGCCACAAGGGCCACATCTAACTCCCTCTTAAATATAGCCAATGAACTGGCCTCAACTACCCTCTGTGGCAGAGAGTTCCAGAGATTCACCACTCTCTGTGTGAAAAAGTTTTTCCTCATCTCGGTCTTAAAGGATTTCCCCCTTATCCTTAAGCTGTGACCCCTTGTCCTGGACTTCCCCAACATCGGGAACAATCTTCCTGCATCTAGCCTGTCCAACCCCATAAGAATTTTGTACGTTTCTATAAGATCCCCTCTCAATCTCCTAAATTCTAGCGAGTATAAGCCAAGTCTATCCAGTCTTTCTTCATATGAAAGTCCTGACATCCCAGGAATCAGTCTGGTGAACCTTCTCTGCACTCCCTCTATGGCTATAATGTCCTTCCTCAGATTTGGAGACCAAAACTGTACGCAATACTCCAGGTGTGGTCTCACCAAGACCCTGTACAACTGCAGTAGAACCTCCCTGCTCCTATACTCAAATCCTTTTGCTATGAAAGCTAACATACCATTCGCTTTCTTCACTGCCTGCTGCACCTGCATGCCTACTTTCAATGACTCGTGTACCATGACACCCAGGTCTCGCTGCATCTCCCCATTTCCTAGTCGGCCACCATTTAGATAATAGTCTGCTTTCCTGTTTTTGCCACCAAAGTGGATAACCTCACATTTATCCACATTATACTGCATCTGCCAAATATTTGCCCACTCACCCAGCCTATCCAAGTCACCTTGCAGTCTCCTAGCATCCTCCTCACAGCTAACACTGCCCCCCCAGCTTAGTGTCATCCGCAACCTTGGAGATGTTGCCTTCAATTCCCTCATCCAGATCATTAATATAAATTGTAAATAGCTGGGGTCCCAGCACTGAGCCTTGCGGTACCCCACTAGTCACTGCCTGCCATTGTGAAAAGGACCCGTTTACTCCTACTCTTTGCTTCCTGTTTGCCAGCCAGTTCTCTATCCACATCAATACTGAACCCCCGATACCGTGTGCTTTAAGTTTGTATACTAATCTCTTATGTGGTACCTTGTTGATGGGGGTATCACTACAGGATGAATGGGGGGGTCGGTGCAGGATGAATGGGAGAATTCAGTACAGGATGAATGGGTAGATCACGACAGGATGGATGGGGGGATCGGTGCAGGATAAATGGAGGGGTTCAGTACAGGATGGATCGGGAGATCAGTGCAGGATGAATGGGAAGAGCAGTGCAGGATGGATGAGAAGGGGGGTCAGTACAGGATGAATTGCGGGAACAGTACGATGGATGGGGGGTGGCAGGAGAATCAATGTGAGCTGGATAGGGAGATCAGTGCAGGATGAATAGATGGGGGGGGGGGTAGATGGGGAGGACTGAATACAGGCGCGAATGGGGATGAGTGCGGGATGGGGAGGAGGGGTCCCAGACTAAGGGGGGCGGAGGGGGGCGTACAAGAGAGAGAGAGGGGAAGGGGCAGAGGAGGTAGGAAGGAAGGTCAGCGCTCCTCGGACAACACCGGCATCATCGCCCCGCTGCCTTGGCCGTCCCTGTCCACCGCCAAGTTCCGCAGCCAAAGGGGAGGCAGTTGGGGTCTCCTCGCCACCGTCTCCCCTCCTCCGCCAGTCAACAGGAAGGTGAGGGGCCGAGCGGTGCAGGTGCTTCAGATGGGGGAAGGGGGCCTCCCCCTTCCTCCCTCCCTCCCTCCTCCCGGCCTCGGCCTGCGGGAGGGGTTGTTTTGAAAACGGTTATCGCCGTTGGTGGAGTGGCACGCAGAGGCTGCTATGAGGACGGGCGGGGAGCGGGTGGAGGAGGAGGTGGAGCCGCCGCCGCTGCTGTGTGGGGCCTGTCATTCACTCCGACCCTCTGTCACCCCGCACTACAGCCGTTGCCCCGGCAACCGCGGCCTACGGCGAGCGCCGGCCCACAAACCTCCCCGCGTCCATGTGACGCGCCTTCCCCCCTTCACTGCAAGTTAGCAGCCCTCGCATCGAGAATAGACACACAATGTTGGAGTAACTCAGCAGGACAAGCAGCATCTCTGGAGGGAAGGAATAGGTGACGTTTCGGGTCGAGATCCTTCTTCAGACTTCACCCTTGCATCCCCAATCTCGCCGTCCACCCTCCACTATCAGAATGAATGAGGCCCAACGTATATTGGAGAAACAGCACGTCATATTTTGCTTGGGCAACTTACAACCCAGCGGTATGTGTTGGTTGGGATCACTGTTCGGCGCGGACTCGGTGGGCCGAAGGGCCTGTTTTCGCTCTGTATCTCTAAACTAAAGAATGAACATTGATGGGGGGGGGGGAGGACTGATTACAGGCGCGAATGGGGATCAGTGCGGGATGGAGAGGAAGGATCCCAGGATAAGGGGGGTGGAGGGGGGCGTACAAGAGAGAGAGGGGAAGGGGCAGAGGAGGTGGGAAGGAAGGAAGGTCAGCGCTCCTCGGACAACACCGGCATCATCGCCCCGCTGCCTTGGCCGTCCCTGTCCACCGCCAAGTTTCGCAGCCGGTGGGCCGAAGGGCCTGTTTCCGCGCTGTATCTCTAAACTAAACACTAAACTAAAGAATGAACATTGATTTATCTACCTTCAAGTAACCCTTGCATCGTCTCTCTCTCCGTCCACTCTCCACTGCCAGAGTGAAGCCCAAGGTAAATTGGAGGAACAGCAGATCATATTTCGCTTGGGCAGCTTACAGCCCAGTCGTATGAATGAAGAAGGATCTTGACCCGAAATGTCCCCTATTCCTTTTCTCCAGAGATGCTGCTGAACCCGCTGAGTTACTCCAGTTTTTTGTATCTATTCAGCGGTATGAATATTGATTTATTTAACTTCAAGTTAGCATTGCTTCCCCCCTCGCTCCACCCCACCCCTCCTAGTTCTCCGATTAGTTTCACTGATTAAAACATTTTACTGATTGTTTGCCTCGTTGTCAGCTTCCCCTCCGCTAACAATGAACCTTCCTTGACCATAGTCCCCTTTGATCTGTGTTCTCACATCTTAACATTCCATATCACTGTCTCCCTTTCCCCTGACTCTCAGTCTGAAGAAGAATCTCGACCCGAAACATCACCCATTCCTTCCCTCCGGAGATACTGCCTGTCCTGCTGAGTTTTCCAGCATTTGGTGTCTATCTTCGGTTTAAACCAGCATCCGCAGTTCCTTCCTGCACACTACCCCCACCCTAGATAGATAGGAGAGGAATGAATAACGTTTCAGTTCGAGACCTTTCTTCAGACCCTCCAAAGCTGCTGCCTGTCCCGCTGAGTAACTCCAGCGTTTTGTGTTCATTGTTAGCTGAGGGGAAGATGACAACGAGGTATGCAAACATTAAAATTAATCAGGAGGACACTAAAACTAGTCGGAGAATAGGATGGAGGACCAATTCCTTCTCTTCAGAGATGCTGCCTGTCCCGCTGAGTTACTCCAGCATTTTGTGTATCTTCGCTGCCAACAATGGACCATGTATGTAGGAAGGAACTGCAGATGCTGGTTTACACTGAAGATAGACACAAAATGCTGGAGTAACTCAGTGGGACAGAGCATCTCTGGAGAAGAAGGATCCCGACCAGAAATGTCACACATTCCTTCTCTCAAACCATGGACCATTGCAGGCTCCACCTTTCCTTGATCATCGTTACTTTGTTGTATAACTTTCATTCATTTGTACTATATTTCTCTATCACCATCTATAGATAATTTCCCTTTCCCCTGACTCTCATTCTGAAAAAGGGTCTCGATCCGAAACGTCACTTATTGCTTTTCTCCAGAAATGTTGCCTGACTGGCTGAGTTCTCCAGCTTATTGTGTCTATCTTTGGTATAAACCAGCATCTGTAGTTCCTTTTTCCAGAGATGCTGCCTGACCTGCTGAGTTACTCCAGCTTTTTGTGCCTATCTTCTGTATAAACCAGCATCTGCAGTTCCTTCCTATACCTAACCATTTATTTATTTTATTTCTAACTATCTCCGTTCGCTTCTGCATTTGAAACAAACAAAAAACAGCCAGGTCGTCACCGTAGCTCGCTTGCATATTAAAAAATCACAGTGGCTTGCGTCAGTGCAGTGTGTGGGACGGGATCCCACAGTGTTGGCTGCAGTTCTGCGATGTCAACCAGCTGCAGGCAACGCTTGCGAGCACCATTATTCGGCCACAGATTCCCTATTTGAACCAATGGGCGCAATAATAACACTGGAAAAAATACTGCATCAGATTTACTGCTATCAGAGTGCAGGTTTTGGTTGTCCGGAATATGAATAGCTGGAGGGCTAATGGAAATTGAATGTATTTCTTTCTCCTTCTGAAGAAGGGTCTCGACCCGAAACGTCACTTATTCATCTTCAGAGATGCTGCCTGACGCGCTGAGTTACACCATTTTTTGTGTCTATCTTCGGTATAAACCAGTATCTGCAGTATCAAGCCGGGCAAAATGACACGGCTTTTAGGTTGCCCGGCGGGACTTTAGGTGGCCATTGGCAACTGGGCAACCGTTAATTTCGAGCCCTGCTGTATGTTTTATCTTTGGTGTGCTAGTTGTAAATGTGCGCGGCATCTGCTAAATGATTTAGTTTTTATGTACCCTGCTACCATATCTTTAATTTAAGTCCACAGTCTAGCATTTCCCTAATGCTGATGCCAGCCTAACTGATCTGCAGTACCTCATTTTCTATCTCCCTCTCTCCTGAAATAGTGAGGCGTCATTTGCTCTCTTCCAATTTATTTGAACCATTCTGCAACCTATGGAATTTTGGAAGATGAACAGTGCGCCTGCCTGAAAGGCTACGGATCAAGTTCTGGAATTTTCCAGCCGGCACGGACACCATCTTCTATGTCACCAACTCTACGATTCCTTGAAACTGGCAAGACGTCTGATTCACACAACACAGTAGAAACCCGGAGCGCTCTCCCCAAAAGGCTTTTTGGATGCTGTAGGTCAGTTGGTACTTTCACTGCCATGTTAGATAAGAATTTTGGTGGGAGGGTTAATGAGGGATTCAGAGCAAATGTGCATAAATTAATCTGACCACAGGCCTTCCCTGACTAACAAATGGATTCCATTTGTACAGATGTCAGAAAATAGACAAAAATCACTCTATGTTTACCATTTTGTAATGAATGGCATTAAAAAACACATAATGCTGACAAGAAGGAACAATTGTTAAAAGAGACAAAACTAGTTCGAACGTTCCTAGAAATGAACGTATGTATGTACATTGGACTTTTGAATTTAGTATTGGAGCTTTTCTACATGTATGGGTTTCTCGTAAGTGGGGCATTTGTTACTCTGGGACGGCCTGTGTTCTGCTCTGCCATTGTCTAATTGAATGTCAAGAAAAATATTAGAGGAACTGAATTGATTATGCTTTTAGCTTTGAAGAGGGATGTTGTGCAGATCATCTAATTGAGGTATAGAAAAGTATTTATGGCACAGAATATAATTTTATATTCAGGAGGGAGGGACGGAATGCTGAGGCACAACAAATTTGCCATATGCTTGTTTAGTTTCTGTAATGAAGAATGAATTGTAATCTGGCAAACAAAGTCATTAATGGATTGTCTCTCGATTCCCAGGCATACTTTACACATGCCTGGCTATTTCACGTAATAGATCAAAAGTATTGCCTTGATTCTTTTTCAGTAAATCAGTATCCCTTGGTTGGAAACCTTTATGCCTTTGGCAAGAACCGTATGTACCTGACTGATCTATGAACACTCCTTTTAACCTTCTCTAAGCACGACAATCCCACTTTCTTTGGATTTTTCATGTAAGTGTAACCTTTCATCTTGATACCATTCTTGCTGTTTAATGCAGTCGAGCAGACTTGTGCAGAAGAGATTTGTAAAAACGTAGCATACCTTGCTTTTATACTTTGCTTCTCTGTTCCAAAGGTTCGGTGTTCCTTTTTTTTGTGTGTTTTTATTTGTTTTTTTTATTAGAAGTATTTTACATTACAGTTATCTGCAATAACATAACATAATTTTATACAATTCTTGTACCACTTCTGTTTTTCAACTTTAATAGAAAAAAGGATAGAAAGAGCTCGCAAAGATAGTCAGTGAGTGAATGAAAGTGGTCCAGGAACACTCTTGTGAACCTAAACCACAAGTAGTTAAAGAAGAAAAGAAAAAAAGAGAAAAAAGAAAATAAGATAGGACAATATGAAAGGGATGTGTCTACTTCTTATCTTTACTCACCCCTCGCCAGGTCCTAAAACCATTTACTATCAACATTTTGTTGCACCCTATGTTTGTAATAAGTCGATATATGGCGACCAAATCTTTTGGAATTGGTCTTGTTTACCTGCTAGGAGGAATCTCATATCTTCTAAATGTAACAATTCCGACATATTAGAAGTCCACATTTTTATTGTTGGCGTAGGGGCATTTTTCCAAAATTTCAATATCAGTTTTTTTGCCGTTAATAAACCATAACTAAGAAAACTCCTTTGAAACACAGTCAGCTCCAAACTTGCTTCTGTTGTTTCAAAAATAATCAGTTCTGCATTCGGTTTCAATATTATTTTAAATAATTTAGAGAAAATTTCAAAAATGTCATTCCAAAATTTTTGAATTTTATACATAAGACAAAATAATGTGCTATAGTTGATTCTTGGACTAGGCATTTATCACAGTTAGCTGAGGTATTAGGGTAAAATTTACTTAATTTAGCTTTTGAATAATATAATCTATATAAAATTTTAAATTGAATCAGAGTATGTCTTACGTTAATCGAACATTTATGCACATATAATAGATGTCTATCCCAACTCTCTTTCGAGATTTTTATAGCTAGTTCCTGTTCCCATTCTCTTCTAATGCCGTCCGATGCTGGAATTTCTATGTTTAAAATGGAGTTATATAGGTATGATATTAAATTAGCTGATTCCGCTTTTATATTCATTATCCCATCTAATAGGTCAGGAGACATGTTTTGATATTCTCGTGTATACTTTTTCAAATAATCAAGTAGTTGAAAATATTTAAAATATTGATTACTATTCAAGTTATATTTAAGTTGTAATTGATTAAATGTTAAAAAAACATCCATTATCATACATATCTCCAAACGTTTTAATTCCTACTCTTTCCCAATTTATAAAAGCTCTATCTATCATAGAAGGTTTAAACGCAGGGTTATTCATTATAGGAGAAAGTAGTGATAGATTTCTTAATTTTAACGTTAATTTTATTTGTTTCCAAATTCTAATTGTACTATGAATAATTGGATTTTTACTATATATTGTATTCTTTATTTTTGTTGGTGAGAGAAGGATCGCTCCTATATTGAAAGGGGAACAGTCCTCTCTCTCCATTACTATCCAATCCACCCGTTGGGCCGAATTGTCCAACAGGTGGATCATATTTTTGACATTTGTGGCCCAATAATAATATAGAAAATTGGGAAGTGATAATCCCCCAAATTCCTTAGGTTTGCACAAATGTTTTCTTTGAATTCTGTGGGATTTATAGTCCCATATAAAATTTGTAATATCGGCATCCAATTTTAAAAAAAAAATTTTTGGTAAGTATATTGACTGGAATAAATATAAAATTTGTGGTAAAAAAATCATTTTTATAGCATTTATTCGACCTATAAGAGACATCGGGAGGGTTTTCCAGAATTTAATCAATGTGTTTAATTTATTGAATAAGGGCATATAGTTTGCATTAAACAGTGATTTATATTTTCTAGTAATTTCAATTCCCAAATATCTAAATTTTTCTGAAGCGATTTTAAAAGGGTATTTTAACAGGTGTGTCGATTCTTGAGGTTTAATCGTCATAATTTCACTTTTATTCCAATTTATTCTATATCCTGAGAAAGATCCGAATTCCTCAATTAAATTTAATATATTTGGTATACTAATTTGTGATTTTGTAATATAATAATAATAATAATGAATTTTATTTACGGGCGCCTTACAGAGATTTATAGGAAACATATAATCAGAATTTAAAAAAATAAGTTATAAAGACCAATACACAAATCAGGGACAGAATTCCTTCCAAAAAGACAAAAAAGAAAATCAGAAGCACAATTTGAGGAGAGAGCAGCGGCAACGAAACCGCGCCAGCGTCCACTCTCCCCTCCGACCGCCATCTTGAACACAGACTAACAAATACAATTACAAACAATTACATACAAAAATCATCCCCCCACAGTGATTTCCACTGTGGGGGAAGGCACAATGTCCAGTCCCCAGCCCCAGTTCACCCAAAAAAAAGTCAGGCCAAATGAAGCCCCCGCTATTGCCTCTACGGAGGCCCGATGATCCTGGCCGTTCTCGCCGGGTGATGTAGCCCCGGCGTCGGGAGAGTCCTCCAGCAGCTGGGCCACCTGGAACGTCATCTGTAGTACATCATCTGCATATAAAGATATCTTATTATTTGAATATTTTGTATTATATCCATGAATATTCGGATGTATCCTAATACTTTCCGCTAACGGTTCTATTACCAGAGCAAATAGCAGAGGTGATAATGAACACCCCTGTCTATTTTATACTTGATAACTGAAATTTCGAAGACAAAATATTATTAGTTAATATTCTGGCCGTAGGCCTACCCAAGCGATAAAATTATCCCCCATTTGAAATTTTTGCAATACTTTAACCATATAATCCCATTCCACTTGATCAAATGCTTTTTCTGCGTCCAGTGAAATAATTGATAAGTCTTGCTCTTCGGTTTTATGTGAGTGCATTATATTAAACAGACGTCTCAGGTTATTGCTTGAGTATCTCTTGGGTATAAACCCTGTTTGATCCGGATTTATCAATTTACTAACATAGTTACTTAGCCTTCTAGCTAATGTTTTCGCTAGTATTTTTTGATCTGTGTTTAGCAGCGCAATAGCTCTATAAGAACCCGGATCTTCTAAATCTTTACCTTTTTTAGGTATAAGTGTAATCGTTGACTCCGCCAATGTTTCTGGAAGTGTATGTTCTTTAAAGGCATATGTATACATTTTATGTAGTCGTGGTGTAATTATCTCGTAAAATCTTTTATAAAATTCATTGCTAAAACCATCTGGTCCTGGAGTTTTTCCATTCTTTAATTTATTTATTGTTTCTTCTATTTCCTTGGTTGAGACTTGTGCACCTAGTTCCTCTTGTTCACTCATATTGAGTTTTGGGAGATTACAATTATCCAGGAACACTCTAACTTTGGTACTATCTGCTACCACTTTAGATGTATATAAATGTTGATAAAATTGAGCGAATCATTTGTTAATATCCTTAGGAAGTGTTAACAATTCCCCTTTATCTGATTTAATCTTTAAAATCGTGTGATCCTTTTCACGTTTTTTCAGGTGTCGCGCCAAAAGCTTATGTGGTTTATCCCCAAATTCAAAATGTTCCTGTTTTGTGATTTGAAATAATCTAATAACATTTGCTGATAATATTTTGTTTAATTTAAATTTCATTATTGTTATTTTATTATGTTTATCTATAGTTGGCTCTTTAGCATTGTCTAATTCCAAATCTCTAATTTGTTCCTCTAACTGCCTTTGTTCTTTCTTATTCCTTTTATTCAAAAAAGCTTGGTATGAGATTATAGATCCTCAAATAACTGCTTTGAATGATTCCCATAGTAGAACTGGTGAGATATCTGGGGTGTCATTATTCTTTTAAAAAAGTTCCATCTGTTGTTTTAAATATATTTCCCCTTGTGGGTCATTTAAAATTTGAGGATTAAACCTCCAAAACGATTTATTAGAAGGCATTCCCTCCAATTAAAAAAAAAAAGTTAACGGGGAATGATCAGAAATTATACTATTGTGATATTTTGGATTCATTGTATAGGGGATTAATTTTGTATCCACTAAAAAATAGCCTATACGTGAATAAGTTTTGTGTACCATTGAATAAAATGAGTATTCCCTTCCGACCGGGTTAGCGATCCTCCAAACATCTGTTATATTTGTATTTTTTATGTAAGTATTTAAGATTTCCCTGGTTTTAGATTTTATGTTGCCCCTACTCTGTTGTGAAGATTTATCCAAATATGGATCTAAAACACAGTTAAAATCTCCCCCAATTATCACATTTTGATAATTGCACTGCAATAATATTAAGAATTTTATTAAAGAATTGAGGATTATCAAAATTAGGCGCATAAATATTTACCAAGGTAATTCGGGTAGCATAAATCTCTCCGGTAACTATAAGGTTTTTGGAAGATGAACAGTGCGCCTGCCTGAAAGGCTACGGATCAAGTTCTGGAATTTTCCAGCCGGCACGGACACCATCTTCTATGTCACCAACTCTACGATTCCTTGAAACTGGCAAGACGTCTGATTCACACAACACAGTGGAAACCTGGAGCGTTCTCCCCAAAAGGCTTTTTGGATGCTGTGGGTCAGTTGGTACTTTCACTGCCATGTTAGATAAGAATTTTGGTGGGAGGGTTGATGAGGGATTCAGAGCAAATGTGCATAAATTAATCTGAGCACAGGCCTTCCCTGACTAACAAATGGATTCCATTTGTACAGATGTTGATTTTCTGTACATGTCAGAAAATAGACAAAAATCATTCTATGTTTACCATTTTGTAATGAATGGCATTAAAAAACACATAATGCTGACAAGAAGGAACAATTGTTAAAAGAGACAAAACTAGTTCGAACGTTCCTAGAAATGAACGTATGTATGTACATCGGACTTTTGAATTTAGTATTGGAGCTTTTCTGCATGTATGGGTTTCTCGTAAGTGGGGCATTTGTTACTCTAGGACGGCCTGTGTACTGCTCTGTCATTGTCTAATTGAATGTCAAGAAAAATATTAGAGGAGCTGAATTGATTATGCTTTTAGCTTTGAAGAGGGATGTTGTGCAATTCATCTAATTGAGGTATAGAAAAGTATTTATGGCACAGAATATAATTTTATATTCAGGAGGGAGGGACGGAATGCTGAGGCACAACAAATTTGCCATATGCTTGTTTTAGTTTCTGTAATGAAGAATGAATTATAATCTGGCAAGCAAAGTCATTAATGGATTGTCTCGCGGTTCCCAGGCATACTTTACACATGCCTGGCTATTTCACATAATAGATCAAAAGTATTGCCTTGATTCTTTTTCAGTAAATCAGTATCCCTTGGTTGGAAACCTTTATGCCTTTGACAAGAACCGTATGTACCTGACTGATCTATGAACACTCCTTTTAACCTTCTCTAAGTACGACAATCCCACTTTCTTTGGATTTTTCATGTAAGTGAAACCTTTCATCTTGATACCATTCTTGCTGTTTAATGCAGTCGAGCAGACTTGTGCAGAAGAGATTTGTAAAAACGTAGCATACCTTGCTTTTATACTTTGCTTCTCTGTTCCAAAGGTTCGGTGTTCCTTTTTTAAACTGACTACTCAACCAACTTGTTCTGCAATTGTTAAAAATTGCCTTTGTACATAATAATAATAATAATAATAATATATCTTTTATTGTCATTGCACGTCAGTGCAACGAGATTTAGTATGCAGCTCCACCGATGTACAAGAAAAGTAAAATAAAACTAAAATAAATAAATAAGCAAGCTGAGTGACGTGACCATCAGAGGGAGACTGTCCAGGGGGGGTGGGTGAGGGGGGCACTCAGCAGGGCCGGTTCAGAGCCGCTATAGCTCTTGGGATAAAGCTGGTTCTGAGTCTGGAGGTTCGGGCGTAGAAGGCCTTGTAACGTCTGCCGGAGGGAAGTAGTTCAAACAGTCCGTTACAAGGGTGTGATGAGTCCTTGTGGATGCTGACGGCCTTCCTGAGGCACCGTGTGTGGTAGATGCCCTCCAAGGCTGGTAGCTCTGTCCCAATGATCCTCTGTGCATGACGCGCTGAAGAGCTCTCCTCTCCGCCTCCGTGCAGCTGAGATACCACACAGAGATGCCATCTGCAGCGGTCTCTGTCCCAACATCCCCCATATAATTGTACCATTAAGTTTACATGGAATTCTAGAGGTGAGAGCTGGGTTACTGTTCCTGCTCCGTTGCTAAGGTAGCACACCGTGCAGTGTAGCATTGATTCCACTGATGAGGTGATGTGGAATGCTTGGTTTTAGGTACTGGTCATTCCAACCAATGACAGGACTCAGACACAAGTCGTAGACAACTCTAGACTGTCATTGGAACATTGGACATTAAAAACTACTGTAGAATTGCATGTAAACATGGGTGACAAACTGCATTAATATTTCCCATGATTACAAGCATCTGATAATACCACAAAATACTCCTGCCAGATGTATGCAAAACACTTTTGCTTTAATTAAACTAATAATCTCATTACAAATTGTCTTACTTGCAAAGCCTAGATGTTTTTGTGTCACCGTCAGAGTGGTAAATGTGACTTGTATCCTTCCTGAGTAATCGATTTAAAATGCATTTACAAGTTCATAAGTCAATCGAGTTTCTTTAACCATTCGCCCCATTGAGTCTACTCCGCCATTTAATCATGGCTCATCTATCTTTCCTTCTCGACCCCATTTTCTACTTTCTCCCATAACCTTTGACACCCTTCCTAATCAAGAACATGTCAATCTCTGCTTTAAGTATACACAATGACATGGCCTCCACAGCCACCTATGGCAATGAATTCCACAGATTCACCACTCTCTGACTGAAGAAATTCATCCTTATCTTTCTATAGGTATGTCCTTATATTCCGAGGCTGTGCCCTGTGGTCCGAGACCATCTCACTAGTGGAAACATCCTCTCCACCTCCACCTTATCCAGGCCAATCATTATTCTGTAAGTTTCAATGAGGTCTTCTCTCGTCTTTCCAAACTCCAGTGAGTACAGATCTTGAGTGGTCAAACGCTCATACGTTAACCCAATCGTCCCCGGGATCATTCACGTAAACCACCTCTGGATGTCGGCACAGCCAGCCCACACTGCAGATTTAGGCCCAAAACTGCTCACAATACTCCAAATGCAGTCTGACCAGTGCCTTCTAAAGCCACAGCATTACATCCCTGTTTTAATATTCTAATTCTCTTGAAATAAATGCTTTTAGATCACTTGCCAGGCTTTGTTTTCTCCCCCTCCCCCTCTAGACAAGCCTGTCGGACCCCTGCTTCACACTTATGTTCTGCCTCCACAATCAGCAATTATGAAAAACTGCAACTCTTCCCACCGGTTTTTAAAACCTTTTTCTTGTTAAAAAACAGACTATTACTTCTAGCAAGATGGCTCTTCTCCCTCTTGCTTCAGTTTCTGCGGTAGAAATAATCCCAATGATCCTCTGCTTCCATTGTATTTGATACTTTGGTTTTGTATGTTAACTCCTGAATGTTCCTCATCCTATACCCACCTTTCTCAGCTGTGGTATTTTCCCAATTGTTTATTGGTTCTTACAAATCATTTCTCCACGCTATTTGCTTTTAAGACAAAGTCTTCCCTGGGTGCCACACTTTACCTACATACTTGTGCACTAGAGTGAACTTCGAAAGGCATCATTGCTGCAGAGATCAGTTTTTAAGTGGAGATGGCCTCTTGGCTCCCTTCATCATCTCACTAAAGAGAGAGCACCTGCCTCGTAGTACATGTGATAATGTCCTGTTGACTTCTTGACCGGCAAGTGAGTTATAAAAGCTAGTCCTAGCACAATGGAGGTGTGGGGAAAGAATATCTATCTTGTTTCAGTGGAATGCAAAACAGGTGGGCTGCTTTGAATAATGATCTCAACTATGGGAATGCTGTTGGAGATGCATTAATTGATGCAAATGGATAGAATCCTATCAAGCTCCTGCTTTGCATCAGTTTGAAAACTTCGGGACATGAGTAGATGGGTTACTACAATCCCTGACCAGCTCTTGTAGCCACAGTAATTGTGTTTGATCTAGTTGAGTTCTGGTCAGTGACGACCCCAGAATGTTGGTGTGACTTGACAATGCTAATGCGATTGAACATCATCTGTATGCGGTTCGATTCTCCATTTTTGGAGCTGATCTTTGATTCTTCTGTGTATGAATGTTACTTGCCACTGTTTAGTCTACGCTGAATGTCGTTCAGATTCAGCTGAATGCTGGACATGAACTATTTAATTTTCTAAAGATTGTAGAGTGATACAGTGTGGAAACAAGCCCTTCTGCCCAACTTGCTCACACCAGCCAACATGTCCCAGCTACATTAGTCCCACCTGCCTGCGTTTGGTCCATATCCCTCCAAACCAGTCCTATCCATGTACCTGTCTAACTGTTTCTTAAATGTTGGGATAATCCCAGTCTCAACTACCTCTTCTGGCAGCTCGTTCCATACACCCATCACCCTTTGTGTGATAAAGTTACCCCTGTAGCGGCACCAAACATGATGAATAAGGCCAGACGTCAGGCAGGTTCAAACAGTCGTGTATTCAGGTTCTACACGTTAGGTTGGTGCGCTAACTATATTATCATTGCTGCTGTAGCTGAGCGAGGCTGTTCTCTTGGGCTCAGCTACCTGTTGACTGCTAAGGTCTCGAGGTGAGATAACCTTAAGTAGCAGGACACTCCCTCTAGCCCATGACGTCACGTGCCAGCCCTCGTACCTACTGACGAGGGTTCGACCATAAGTGGCCCGTGTATTAGCTGACGCCACAGGACCCCCCCCCCCAGAACTGGAGGAAGGAATAGAATGGTCGAAATTCCAGTGAATATAAGCCCAGTCTAAATTCCAGTGAATATAAGCCCATTATCTCCCTCCTTCTGCATTGTATTTCACTCATTTTCTCTCATTCTCTGACAGCCTTGTATCTTTTTTATTTCAAGTGTTTATCTGCTCATCCGCCAATAAAACCTCCTTGCCTGTATCCACCTATAACTTGCCAGGCTTTGTTTCCTCCCACTTCTATTTCAGATTGATAATAAAATATTAGATGATACCATTTTTCATTTAAAAAGTTACAAATTAAGAGCTGCAGCTTATTTTACCGTCAAGCTGGATAATGAGTAGATTGGCATTATTGTTGTAAATGTTCACCTTATTAAGTAAGAAGCAACATTGAGGATATTACACAAGTAATCAATCCTCCATCAGTTTCGCGCAACAAGTAATCAATCCTCCATCAGTTTCGCCCAACAAGTAATCAATCCTCCATCAGTTTCACCCAACAAGTAATCAATCCTCCATCAGTTTCGCCCAACAAGTAATCCTCCGTCAGTTTCGCCACCTCCAATGTGATCCCACCACTCGCCACATCTTCCCATCTCCCCCCATGTCTGCCTTCCGCAAAGACCGATCCCTCCGTAACTCCCTTGTCAATTCTTCCCTTCCCTCCCGTACCACCCCCTCCCCGGGCACTTTCCCTTGCAACCGCAAGAGATGCAACACTTGTCCCTTCACCTCCCCCCTCGACTCCATTCAAGGACCCAAGCAGTCGTTCCAGGTGCGACAGAGGTTCACCTGCATCTCCTCCAACCTCATCTATTGTATCTGCTGCTCTAGATGTCAGCTGATCTACATCGGTGAGACCAAGCGGAGGCTTGGCGATCGTTTCGCCGAACACCTCCGCTCGGTCCGCAATAACCAACCTGACCTCCCGGTGGCTCAGCACTTCAACTCCCCCTCCCATTCCATATCCGACCTCTCTGTCCTGGGTCTCCTCCATGGCCAGAGCGAGCAACACCGGAAATTGGAGGAAATGCACCTCATATTCCGCTTGGGTAGTTTGCATCCTGGTGGCATGAACATTGAATTCTCCCAATTTTGCTAGCCCTTGCTGTCTCCTCCCCTTCCTCAGCCCTCGGGCTCCTCCTCCCATCCCTCAGCCCTCGGGCGCCTCCTCTGCATTTTTCCTTTCTTCTCCCCACCCCCCATCAGTCTGAAGAAGGGTTTCGGCCCGAAACGTTGCCTATTTCCTTCGCTCCATAGATGCTGCTACACCCGTTGAGTTTCTCCAGAATTTTTGTGTACCTTTGAGGATATTAATACACATATCATGATTTAACATGGCACTGAAAATTCCTGGTAATATTCTTGTACCATATGTTACGTGCAAGATTGCAAAAAGCCAAAAGGTACTTGCACCTTTCTCTTTCATGCTGTTTTCATGTCACAATCAATAACCTAAAATAAACAGCATTTGACTTTACACTAATGCTACATTTCTAGAATTCAAGTCGCTCATCAAGGCCTATGCAATGAAACTAGATAGAGCTAGCTCTCCAAGGGGGTAGAGGAACTGAAAGAATTTGTCATTAGGCGAGAAATAGTATTGGGTAGGCTAATGGGACTGAAGGATGATAAATCCCCTGGACCTGATGGTCTGCATCCCAGGGTCCTCAGGGGGGTGGCTCTAGAAATAGTGGATCATTGGTGATCATTTTCCAATGTTCAATAGATTCAGGATCAGTTCCTGTGGATTGGAGGATAGCTAATGTTATCCCACTTTTCATGAAAGGAGCGAGAGAGAAAACGGGGAATTACAGACCAGTTAGCCTGACTTCCGTGGTGGGAAAGATGCTGGAGTCAATTATTAAGGAGGTAATAATAGTAAGATTAAACGAGAACTTACCAGTTTGAGGTTTGATCTTTATTTTATGAGGAGTTACGTCGAGGGATTACGTGAAGGCGCCGCCAGCACGCATGCGCGACATTGTTCAAAGCAGCGGCGTGGAATCACAATAATAGTAATGAAATAAACATAGTATGATAAGAAGAACTAGGATACCAGTTGACCTTTATAAGAGGGTGGGCATGGTGGGCACGTAATCCCTCGACGTAACTCCTCATAAAATAAAGATCAAACGTCAAACTGGTAAATTCTCGTTTAATCTTACTATTTTACTTCGGAGTCACGTGAGTGACTACGTGAAGATTTTAAAGATGTGTGATTTCATGCCGTGGAACAAATCCATACCTCACTCACTGCCGAAGTCACCCAAGGGAGGAAGTATGTTATCGTAATTAAACATGAATCAATTTTTAAAAACAATAACGATTTATTTTTTAACAAAGAAAATAATGCTCCCTTGGGCTAAATTATATTGCAGAACTTAAAATTCTTTCTGCAAACACTGCAGGTTTGGCGATCGGCTTATTATAACATATTTGGAAAGTCTTTTCCGTAGACCATCCTGCTGTCGCCAGGATATGGTCCATTGGTACCTCCATATTTCTGGCCACCGATGTTGCTGCTGCCGTGGTGGAGTGAGATTTTAAAATGTCAGTATCAACCCCAGCAGCCCCCAGAACCTGTCTGAGCCATCTTGAGATGGTCTGTACTGACACCCGTCCATGAGGCTGTTTGAAGCTAACCCATAATGCCATTTCGCTTCCTCTTAAGGCTTTTGTTGTCCTAAGATAAAGCAGTAGGTGTGTCATGACACACAAACGGGGGTCAGGTGGGTATGCCCGGAATTCCAAACTCAGTCCCGAAGTTCCCGGTCTATTCTGTTTGACCAACTCCAAGATCTGGAAGGTTATCTTGTCAGTTGATGATTTCATATTGTCCAATCTTAATTTGTATAGGGACTGGACCTTTTGAGCTGAGACCAAAGCCATCAGCATTACTGTTTTTAGTGTGAGCTGTTCCAGGGACAGGGACATTGCTGGTGACCAACCCCTTAGTAATGACAGTACAACACTGATGTCCCAGATCTGGGTGTACCTTGGTCTGGGGGGATTGGTGTTGTAGATACCCCTCATTAGTTTGGTAACTAGAGGGTGGGATCCCATGGACTGCTGTCCCGGTGCCTGCCATTAATATGCTGACAGAGCACTCCTAGCACTGTTAATTGTGCTGTAACTCAGTCCTTCATCAAAGTGAAGGCTGGATAGGAACTCCAGGACATTGGTAATTGTAGCTGATTTGTATGCTACCCCAGTCCTTGAGCAGTACGTTTCCCACTTCCGAATGCTGGAGAGGTACTGCTTCTTAGTCGATTCTCAGGAGGCCGCCGTGATCATGTTCATGGTCCTGTCCGATAATCCCAGATCCAACAGAGGTCTTTTCAAATTCTTCAAGCCAACAGATTTATCCTGTCATGGCACGGATGACTTTCGCCCGTAACAGGATGGACCAAGAGATCTGGTCTTTTGGGAATGGTCATGAGTGGTTCAGAGACCATGTCGAGGACCACAGGGAATCATGGCTGTGTATGCCAATCGGGTACTACCAAAATACCTGAAGCTGAGTCCATTTGTATTTTGCGTAGGACCCGACTGATGAGGCAGAAGGGAGGGAAGGCATAGAAAAACAATTTTCCCCAATTCAGCGAAAAAGCATCCATCGCTGCTGCCTCAGGGTCTGGTTCCCAAGCGACATATGTTGGTAACTGGTGATTCAGTCTGGATGCAAAGAGATCGATATCAGGTGTACCATACCGCATTGTACTATCAGCAAATACTTTGTGGTTCAACATCCATTCGGTGTTGTCATTAAATTTTCGTGACCTGGTGTCTGCCACTGTATTGAGCTTACCTGGTAGGTAAGTTGCTGATAGCCAAATATGTCTGTCGACACACCATTGCCAGATTGTGCTGACCAGATCGTCACACGATATCGATTTTATTCCACCCATATGATTAATATAAGCCACCACTGTGGTATTGTCAATTTGTAGGCGGACATGCAAATGGTGCATAGCTGAGCAGTAAGCTTTTAGCCCATAAAACGCACCCAACATTTCTAAGTAATTTATACCCAGTGTCTGTAGTAGTGATGATTCTTGTATGTTCCATCTACCACAAGTACTAGATATAGTGTTAGTTGCTCCCCAGCCCTGAGCACTGGCATCCGTTTGTAATGTGAATGATGGGTTACTGATAACGATGGGGCTGGAACTATGCCAAATGTTTTCTCTCCACCATTGTAACTCCGAAATTGCTTTGGCTGGTAATTGCATATGTCGATCAAAATGACCTTCATGTTGTTTTAGCGCTTGCACCTTTGCCCTTTGTAAATTTTGGTAATGCAAAGGTTCAAACTGAGTAGCTGGAAACAAGTTTCCCAATCACTTTTGCTACCTGTCGAATAGATGGTTGATTAGTAACAATCAATTTGTTGCAGGCTTCCACCAAATCTGCTGCTTTGTCCTTTGGCAATGTTACAGACATGTGGACAGAGTTAATTGTGAATCCCAGATAGTCCATAGTTGTGGATGGTGTCAACTTAGATGTATGTATGATAAACCCCAGTGTTTCAAACAGATGTTTGGTAGCTAAAACTGCTGATTTAGCTAATTCCAGGGTTTTCCCCACAATCAAAATATCATCAAGATATGCCATAACAATATGTTTTTGTTTCCTTAGTATTGCCAAGGCTGGTCTCAATATCTTGGTAAATAGTCTTGGGACTGATGTTAACCCATTAGGCAACGCTTTATACTGCCAAAGTTGCCCCATCCAGTTAAATTGTAGGTATCTACAATGATACTTATGAATGGGTACTGAATATAATGCATCTTTTAAATCGATGCATGCCATGAAGTATCCTTCGGGAACTAATTGTTTGGCAGTAACAAATGTTTCCATTTTGAAATGTATATACTTAACAAAAGTATTCAGTCTAGTTAAGTCAATGATGATGCGACATCCACCATCTTTCTTAGTTTTTGTAAAAATGTTCGATACAAATTCCAGAGAGTCATGCTCCATTCTCTCTATAACTCCTTTAGCATGTAACCTCTCCAGTTCTGCATGTCCTTTGAATGTTTCCCGTTGTGAGAGTACAAACTCCCTGTCAGGTACATGTTGAACTGGTGGCATACTTTTTTGGATGAAATCAATTTTGTATCCCTGAATACTTTGTAGTATATATTTGTCAAATGTAATAGTCCTCCATGCTTCCCAAAACAAGTGTAACCTTCCCCCTGTTAGTACAGGACCTACACCTTTTATGTTCTGGAAGGAACCAGACCCACCTACCTCCATGGTTACCGGTCTGGTTCATTTCTTCGACCTCTGTTTCTTCACTGGTCGAGGCGCCGGAGTGTGGGGTTGGCGCATCTTCCATGAGGGCCGCTCTGGGCCTTGGCCTAAAAAAGCCCTTCGTGGTTGATGTGCGGCCCTCATGCTTTCACCAGCACCCTGGTGTTGATGCCTGCTGATGGATGCATAGGGGTGCTGCCGCCTGGGGTGTGTGGTTTTGCTCGTTCCTGCAGCTGCCCTCATAAGCCCAACGGCTTTAGACTCTTCGTCCAGTTCTTTTATTTGCTTGGACTAGTCTTTTCCAAACAGCAGTATCTGTGGCTGTGCAGTTGCAGTTTTGCACAACCCTGCGAATTTGGGGTTGAGGGCAGGTTTGATGGCGTTCTTCCGCAGGCAGTTTATTTCATACTGTGTATTACACAGTAGGGCCACTGTGTCCTGCTGGTTATCCGTCATTTCAACCCCATCAACGGAACGAGCGTAGGACGTTATGGCTGAAGTCAGAAGTTTTAATATCTTCTGAAGCTTCACTTCCTGGGCCCTTATGCCCAGCCCAATGTACCCCCAGATTTGGCTGTTGACGGCGGGTACATTTAGTGAGATGCAGTTCTCCGGAGGTATATATTTGCCCATTGTTTCATTGACTACCTGTTCCTGCAGAGGGTGGAAGGACAGGTAGTCTATACTGGCCGCCAGTTTGGCATGTAATGGTTGCCCCGCTTGGGGTGGTACCGCAAACTTGTTGACCACTCCCAGCAGCTCTTCCTGGTCCTGCACCCCCAGCACACTGCTGGTATCTTCAGCCACGAACCCCTCTTCCAGGCCAGCCCAGCCCTGCCCCCCAACGCTCCCCTCTGTCGAGGGAGATGCGATGGTCAGCGCCGAATACGGTGCTGTTGTGGGTGTGCAAGCGCTCCCATGGCGAGCTTGCTCCATCTCCCGGAGCAAGTCTCGCTGGAGCATCTGCTCCGTCAACCGCTCCATGCGGGATAGACAGTCACCTTTGCAGCTCTCGGACAGCGCGTCCTCCTGACCGGACTCGTCTGAGTATCGGCCGGACCGACTTCTGCTTCGCCTTGCCTCCAACCCGCTGCATTGGTTCGAGCTGAGAAGCTTGCGGCGTTGGGCTTGGCTGAGCAGTGTTAGAGTCAGTGACTGTGGACTGCAGGGAATGGGTCCCGGTGCCGTCGGTCGCTCCCCTCTCCCGGAACCTTCCTGGTCCACCACAGTCGTACGGGACGCGACTTACTTTATTTTCCTTCCCTTGTCCATGTTTGCTGAAATACAGAACACAGCAAGGGTTCGAAATAAACGACCTCAGAATAAGATTAACCTACCTGCAGGTCCCGTTTTAAATTTTGCCGCGGGAAAGCTCTTCCCCCGCCCGTCGCTGTTGCACAGCGTGAGACGTTATGGCGCGCATGCGTGCTGGCGGGGTCTTCACGTGACTCCGAAGTAAAATGGGGCATTTGGAGAGCAGTAAAAGGATTAGTCCTAGTCAACATGGATTTATGAAAGGGAAATCATGCTTGACTAATCTTATGGAATTTTTTGAGGATGCGACAAGTAAAATGGATGAAGGGGTGCCAGTGGATGTAGTGTATCTAGACTTTCAGAAACCCTTTGATAAGGTCCCGCACGGGAGACTGGTGACTAAAATTAGAGCACATGTTATTGGGGGTAGGGTGTTGACATGGATAGAAAATTGGTTGGCAGACCGGAAGCAAACAGTAGGAGTGAACGGGTCCTTTTCAGAATGGCAGGCAGTGGCGAGTGGAGTGCCGCAAGGCTCAGTGTTGGGGCCACAACTGTTTGCCATATATATTAATGATTTGGAAGAGGGAATTAGGAGCAACACTAGCAAGTTTGCAGATGACATAAAGCTGGGTGTCAGTGTGAACTGTGAAGAGGATGTTAGGAGGTTGCAGGGTGACCTGGACAGGTTGAGTGAGTGGGCAGATGCGTGGCAGATGCAGTATAATATAGATAAATGTGAGGTTATTCACTTCGGCGGCAAAAACAAGGGGGCAAATTATTATCTCAATGCGGTTAGGTTAGGTAAGGGGGAGGTGCAGCGAGTCCTGGGCGTCATTGAAAGTTGGCTTACAGGTACAGCAGGCAGTGAAGAAAGCTAATGGAATGTTGGCCTTCATAACAAGAGGATTTCAGTATAGGAGTAAAGAGGTTCTTCTGCAGTTGTATAGGGCTCTGGTGAGACCATATCTGGAGTATTGTGTACAGTTTTGGTCTCCTAATTTGAGGAAGGACATCCTTGTGATTGAGGCAGTGCAGCGTAGGTTCACGAGATTGATCCCTGGTATGGCGGGACTGTCATAATGAGGAAAGATTGAAAAAACTAGGCTTGTATTCACTGGAGTTTAGAAGGATGAGGGGGAATCTTATAGAAACATATAAAATTATAAAAGGACTGGACAAGCTAGATGCAGGAAAAATGTTTCCAATGTTGGGCGAGTCCAGCACCAGGGGCCGCAGTCTTAGAATAAAGAGGAGGTCATTTAAGACTGAGGTGAGAAAAAACTTTTTCACCCAGAGAGTTGTGAATTTATGGAATTCCTTGTTTCTATAAGATCTCCCCTCATCCTTCTAAACTCCAGTGAATACAAGATGCATGGTTTCATTGTCTTCGCCTATTGAAAGAATTAAACATAGCAGGTATGTGTAATATGAATTAGATAGCTGCTACCTAAAGATGCCAGTAAAATACAAATCAAGTCACATTCTTTCTGAATGGGGAATATGCAATAAAACAAGTAAAGCTTACAGTTTGAAGAAAGATGCATGCAGTGATTTGTTCTTACCCAGTGACATAGTTCTCCAGCATTTTTCAGTAGAAGCTTCTTTAAGAGAATGTTTCGGAGCAGACAGGTTTTCACGTTGGTTCCTTGTCGTTTTCTTCAATTTAAAACCTTTCCTTATGTCATACAGAAGAAATTATTTTTCACACAAAGCATCCTGTACAGTATTGCCATACCCCTGATCCTCGATTAGCAAGTGTACAGAAATAGTCTGCAGAGCCCGTATGCAAGAGGCGCCATATTTTAGTGCCATTTTAAAAGTCCACGCTCTAGTTCATATGACACATCCCGACACATCCTAGGCTGTTGTGGGCCTCCGGCCATCTCCTTCCTTGGACGGGGGGCCCGTTCCTTCTCTCCAGGGATGCTGCCTGCGTGTGCTGCTTTTACTGTGGATCATGCATGGTATTGAAGATGCACTGAGCTGGCATGTCATCATTTTTGGACATACCTGAAGCTGCCCTTCTGCACTCCTCATTGAACCAGTCTTGACCTGCTGACTTGACTGAAAAGATGAGAAGAATGAGGAATCTGCTAAGTAGAATGTGGTGGGTTGCATTTCTGCTGACGCCCCACAGTAATTCTTGGAGAGTTAAGAGTGTTTAATTGTCGTATGTACCGGTAACAGAACGATGAAATTCTTGCAGCTAGCAGCTTAACAGGCTTGACTCGCATACACAGATAAAACAGGAATTAAAAAATGGAATAAATTTATAACCATAATACTAGGCAGCCATAATAATGCAAAAGCGGGAGTCCTGCGCTCGGTCTCGCTGATATATAAGAGTCCACACCTGGATGGACTTGCAGAAAATGTGAATGTGCTCATGTATGAATGGCCCCCTTCACTTTCAGAGAGCACATTACAGGTACACCTAGAACAGCAGATACAGTAAATGTGGTTGGAGGTGGTGCAAGTGAACCTCTGCTTCACCTGAAAAGGTTGTTGGGGTCCTTGGATGAAGTAGAGGAGGGAAGTATAGGTTCATCTCCTGCTCAGGTGTTGCATCTCCTGCGGTTGTAGGGGAAAGTACCTGGAGAGGAGGAAGTTTGGGAAGGGACGAGTTGACCAGGGAGTTACATAGGGAACGGTCTCTGCGGAAAGGGGTGGAGATGGGAAGATGTGGCTAGTGGTGGGATCCCGTTGGAGGTGGCAAAAATGTCAGAGGATTATCTGCTGTATTGGATGACTAGGGGGACTCTGTTCCTGTCACAACTGGAGGGAAGGGGAGCAAGAGCGGAGCTGCGGGATACCGAGGAGATCCTCTGTCCCTAATCAATGGGGACATCTCGGATGTCCTGGTATGGAACACCTCATCTTGGGCGCAGATGCGGCGTAGACGGAGGAATTGGGTGTAGGGGTCTTTACAGGAAGCAGGGTGGTAAGACATGTAGCCTAGATAGCTGTGGGAGTCATTGTGAGTTGATAGTCTTGGACCATCTCCTGTGATGGAGACGGTGAGATTATGAAAAGGTAGGGAGATGTAGGAGATGGTCCAAGTGTATCTTGAGTGCAGGATGGTAGCACCAATCCAGTCGTCAATGTAGCGGTGGTGGATGTGGGTGCTGCTCCTCTTGGCAGCTATGGCATCGCGTGTCTTAGCCCCATGGTGGTAGGGCAGGTGGCATGGTCCAGTAGTGGAACTGCAGCGGTCGATTCGAGGAGTGTCAATGGAGGGACTGGTCTGGAGACGTGCAAGCTTGTAATCGTTAGTGGAGCCCGGATAGGCGAAGAAGCGTTTGTTGAGAGCGTGGATCTGGCATCGAATAAAGTAAAGTTCTGGTCCATTGCAGGATTGGTTTAAAGTTGCCAAGGTCTGTGATATATAGTGCGATGGTTGCTGCTAGTCTTGACCTGGAGGTCATGGTTTTCAGGCTCCTGCACCACTTTCCTGATGGTAGGCATGAAATAAGAACATGGCCAGGGAGGTGTGGGTCTTTGATGATAGTGACTGCCCTTTTTGAGGCAGCGCCTCCAAAAAATCCCTTTGACGTTAGGGATGTTAGTACCTGTGATGATTCAGGCAGTGTCTACAGAACTCTGTAATCTCCATTCCTGGGCGTTTGATTTGCGAAACCAGGCCGCAATGCAACCACTCAATGTAATCTCTATCTGTGGACCTTCAATGGAGTATTTGTTGACATAACAAATCTCCTCGATCTTCCAAGGAAGTACAATTGTTGATGAGCTTGCCTTGTGATTACATCAATGTACCAAGCTCAGGACAGATCTTCAGAAATATGAAGATTCCTGACCCAGGAACTTGCAGCTGTTGACTTTCTGATAGAAATTCAAAGAAACAGAAAATGCAGGAAACACTCAGCAGGTCAGTGAACATCTGTGAGAAGAGTAACAGAGTTAACATTTCAGGCCAAAGAGGCCAAGTCAAAACCAGTAAACTCGTGCATACCAAGTTTTGAGCCTCCAGATTTGTTTGGACTCCATCCCATTTAGCATGATTGTAGTGCCACATAACATGGAGTGTGTCCTTGGTTTGACTTCCCAGCAATTGTTTAGTGGTTAGTACTCCCACTTAGGGAAGATGGATTGTCACAGTCCATTCTTGTGATGGTTGTTGAAGCAAGGCAGTTTTGAGTCATTTTGCTGGTGCGAAGCTGATTTGATTCATTATGCGGTGAAGATGATGTATTCATGCAGAATTGATTTGATGCCACGGACATGGCCACTGCTGCTGCCTTCAGAAAGGTCATCTTCCCCCAACAGTATCTGAAATGTGTTACTGAGGGCAATGGGGACAGTACTGCCGGCACTGTGTGTCTCTTCCTTTGTCTTCCCTGTGGTCACAAAACTACCTGCAGCCTTCACTTCTTTTTTAAATACAAATAGCTTTCATTCAAACAAACACAAATACAGAATAATAATAAAATCAAGACTACCATTGGCAAGTTACAATCAAATAGTTATCAAATTAAAATATTGTCAACTTCATCTCCAAACACTCGACTCCCCGTGGTGACCAGCATTCACGGAAGGCCTCTAGACTCCTCCTGGATACCGTTTGCTCCCTCTGTAGGGACACACGGGCATGGACGTAGACCCGGAAGAGGGGCAGGCAGTCGACTGGTGCAGAACCCTTGACTGCCCACTGCTGGATCCGCGAATGGCCATCTTGGCCAGGCCCAGGAACAAACCGTCAGGGTGACGCCCCCTCCCTAAAGACCCTCCCACCTCTACTGGGTGACCAAAGATCAGGAGCATGGGGTTAAAGTGCAGCCAAAACTTGAGGAGCATCCCCTTCAAATAGTCAAACGGGCTGCACTCTCACACTCCATATAGACATGGAACACGGTCTCTTCCTCGCTGCAGAAGTGACAGGCGGCTGGCGAGTCCATGAGCCAACTTAAATATCTGTTACATGCCACAGCTCTGTGGCATGTAACAGATGCCACCCCATATATTCTCCCCCCAGGACCCCAATGATGCAGCCTTCACCTTTTTTTTAAAAACAAATATTTAATTCCAAAAACAAAATAAACATACAAAGTAGATAGCATTCATATCAAAAGCTGCCTGTATCGGCAGTTTACAAACAAAACAAAAATTAAAATTAAAATCCGTTCAAATTAAGATGGCCATTCGCTGGTCCAGGCAGCAGGCAGTCGACCCCTGTTCCCTCTCCAGGGACACGTAACCCCGGAAAAGGGGCAGGCAGCCGACCCCTGTGCGGCCGTCGACTGCCCGCTGCCTGGACCAGCGAATGGCCATCTTTGCCAGGCCCAGGAGCAGACAGACACGGAGACCCCCCTCCTCCCTCCTGACCCTCCCCCCTCTGTACTGGGTGCCCAAAAATCAGGGCTAAAATGGAGCCAAAACTTGAGGAGCAGCCCCTTCAGATACTCGAACAGGGGCTGCAACCTCTCACGTTGTACATACAAATGGTACACGGACGCCTCCTCACCGCAGAAGTGACAGGCGGCGGACGAGTCTGTACAACACGCGCTTCTCCGCGTCACAGAACGGCACTCTGGGCATCTCAGAAAGGCGGCTCATGTTGCCTGGGGCCGGCTCTCGGGGAGGGACCCGGGCCATGGGTCCTATGAACAATTCCGACGGAGTGTGTTTAGAGCAGTTTGTTTCAAGAAACAATCCTTCCAAAATTGCATTCAAAAGTCCATTTTGAACTGCATTTGTTCAAGGTCTGGCATCAATTGAAAGGCATGGGCTGTTTTGTGTCGGGAGGAACTGCAGATGCTGGTTTACACCGAAGATAGACACAAAATGCTGGAGTAACTCAGCGGGACATGCAGCATTTCTGGAGAGAGGGAATGGGTGGCGTTTCTGGTCGAGTCCCTTCTTCAGACTGAAAAAACGTTTCGACCTTTCTCTCCAGAGATGCTGCCGGCTTGGCTGAGTTACTCCAGCTTTTTGTGTCTAGTAAGATTGTTTTATTCCCTTAATTTATCTCTCATCAAAACGTTGGTAAACTTCTAAAGAAAAAGATTAGGTAAATTGAACATTAACGTTATTTTTCCCCCCGACAGCAAGGTCCGTAGACCAGAGGGATAGCAGTGTGTGTCTCTCTACTCACCCAGTATGTCCATCAGAGCAGCCGTCCCACCGTCGCGACTTAAACTATGTAAAAAGCTGCGGCTCAAAACATTGCTGATTGGGCAGATCTGCCCAGAAACCACCCCTTTCACTATAACCCCAGCCCTGGGAAACAAGGTTGTCAGAGCCCTACAGTCACCCCAGCCCGCCCGCGAACCTCTGAATGAAAGACAAAGCTCAGATGTTCTCTTCAGCAGTGGCGTCCCAGAGTTTCTCAGCGCCTGGCCCAAGTTTCAATTTAAACTCGGGTAAACTGAGTTTCCATTTAAAAACCCAAATACAATTGGCCCTTAATTGTAAATATGAGAATGTTTTCCTATATTGTGGTACACTATCATCTGGTGTAGATACCATAATTTATTAGAAAAATATGAATACACAAACACAGGGGTTAGTTAAAAATTGGAGTCATATCCCATCTACATCTCACACACTCTCGCTGTGTTTCTATGAAATGTCATTAAGGACTTATGTTATGTGTTTTTGCTGGACTGAAACCAACACATTTACAACATAACGTTGTGGGTAACTTTTTAGGAAAATACTTGTGATGTAAAGAACCTGAAATTAATTTATTTTACATAACACACAAAAATATCTCTGGTCTTAATTACCAATGCAGCTTGTGAACTTATTTGCGGGTGCGGCAGCATCTATGGAGCGAAGGAAATAGGCAACGTTTCTGGCCGAAACCCTTCTTCAGACTGAAGAATGGTTTCGGCCCGAAACGTTGCCTATTTCCTTCGCTCCATAGATGCTGCCGCACCCGTTGAGTTTCTCCAGTACTTTTGTCTACCTTCGATTTTCCAGCATCTGCAGTTCCTTCTTGAACTTGTGAACTTATTTTGTGAACTTCCCCACTGAACGCCTCCTATCTTTGGCAAGCATATAGCACGGGTTAGTACAAATACACTTAAAACTCTGAATAGTAACATGCCACGAAGGAGCTTCCAACGATTCATTTATCAAGAAGCTAGAGTAACTCAGCGGGACAGACGGCATCTCTGGAGAGAAGGAATAGGTGACGTTTCGGGTCGAGACCCTTCTTCGGATTAAACCTGCATCTGCAGTTCCTTCCCATTTATAATTTATAACATTTATAAAATTCCCATTTATAAAATAATAAAATAAAACCTCCCATTTACAATATGGTTTTGACCAATTGCTCTCTAACGCGGACAGACTGGGTGGAAAGTGATGCCTGAGAAAATCCCCTGTATAAACGCATCAGCCTTCAATAACTGATGTTAATTTGTCGGATATAAATCCTGAAACGGGACACCTGTTCCATATATCTGCTTCTCCATAAAAAGTGCATTAACTTAACAAGGATTCATGGCACCGTTTCAATGTGAAAAGTTAATGTTCTGAAGGGAACTAATTAACTCTCGCAATGCGGCTTTCCCCACACTGCATGGTTCATTCTTTTTGCCACTGTTTCTCAGATCACCGGTGAGTGCTTTTTGCTCCTTAACAGTGAATTGTTAGATCACTGTATAATTTTCCATTAAGATCTGACTAATCTTCAACTTTTCACTTCTGGCACTCAGGCCAAACCCACGAGTTACTCACGAGTCACTACGGTAAACTCACGGGCTACTACAGTATTACAACGAGTTTAAAAGTTTCAAATTTTTCCTTCAAGAGTAAATTTCACTCGTGGAAATCTTTCAACATGTTGAAAATTTTTCACGAGTTAACAAGTTTCCCGAGTACCTGCCGTTAGCGTTACGAGTCACTAAGTTACGTCCACAAGTTCCGACGTTCCCGCTACGTTAATTCTACATGATTACCATGAGTTTGATTTGTTTTTAACTCGGGATCACTCGTGGGTGGACTTGCACCGTGACAGGGGTTTCAGCGTATCCTGGCTCTCAGTATCTTTCATTATCCTGGCTGATTCTGAATGCTCCCAACTCCAGCTCCAGTTCTTCAATGCAGTCAGTCAGGAACTGCAGCTGGACTCACTTCCCACAGGTGTAGTCACTGTGGTGTGTTACTGATCTCCCACATCCTGCAGGAAGGGCATATCATTGCCCTGATTCCCATCCCCAATACCCTAAGTTAAAAGACCTCACAGTTTATTTCCCAAACCTCTGCTCAGCCTCCTCACCGAAACCTCACAAGCCAACGCCTCAGCACTTGCTCCTCAAACTCCACAGCTGGAACTCACACTCATCCATTCTCACTATGCTTGCTCCAAAATGGCCACTCTGCAGAAGCCTGGCCCCTGTTTGTTCTGAAACTACCAAGTCCTTACCTTAATGGCTGCTTTTTAAATCTCCTGTGCTCTTCCCCTTCTCGGCTAGGCTTGGGAAATAAATATACAAATGGAGGTTTGTCAAATGATGCACAGGCACTGATTTTAATTTGTAGCCACCTTCAGCATTGCCCCTGACAGTAAGGTGCAACGATCCCTCGATGCCTTGACACCAATTGCCATTTTGTACTCGCGAGAGATATATATATTCGAACCGACATTCTCTTCCAGAAAAGAGCTGTTTCGTTCTGATTGAAAATCTGCCTTGCAGAATAGCCCCCTCCTCAATAATAGCCTTTAGGATCTAGATCAGAGGTGTCAAATTCATTTTAGGTCACGGGCCGGAATGGGCAAAAACGACTTCATGCGGGCTGGATCTGTTGTACACGCGCGAACGCACGCGTGCTCCCACAGCTTTCGTTGCCTTCGTTTTTTCAACCTGCTCTCATGTCTCAGTCTCTGCTATAACTTCAAAGTGTTTCACTTTATGACTTTCATTTCTTATGAAGAAGATTGCCTAGCAAGCATTACTTTTATGATTGGTATTTTTATTAATTTTTTTAATTTTTTAATTGTTTGTTTTTTAAACAGGGACAGTGCATATTGATAAACATTTACATGTAAATATGCAAGATTATAACCAGTCGCTAATTTACATCTTTAGTCCCTTTGGCAGGTTGATGTTAAATAAACAAGTTAAACACATCACAACACAATCAATCAATAAGAAAACAAAATAACAATAAAATGAGAAAAAGAACAATAAAGAGTACAATAAACAATGCTGCTTATGACAGACCAGATAGCGGTGGATAATTTTAAGGTAGATTATGAGTGCAGTATTGATTTTCCAGTAACCATGTTTTTAGATGTTTGGTAAATGAGGTAAAGGTTGGCAGATCCAGTATGAAGCTTGGTGTTGTGTTCCAGGTCTGCGACGCTCGATATGAAAACACTGACTGCCCAAAAACACATTTCCTAAATGGGACTAGACAATCACCTCTGGAGCCTGCTCTAGTCGACCTATTTGTGTTTTTCTTTATAAAGTCCTTTAACTGAGGTGGGGCTAGTCCATGGAAGGTTTTGTAAACCAAAATAGAATCTGCATATTTTATTACGTTTTCCCAGCTCAGCAGATCACATTTCTTCATGATGCTACAGTGATGGTACATTCAGGGCTTTTTGTCATGAATTTTTAGGGCTTGTTTATAAGCAATTTCAACAGGCTTTAAGTGTGGACTTACATGCCAGTGTCCAACTTGTTATACAGTAGGTCATATATGGCATAATCATTGCATTGAAATATGGTTTAGCTGAATCAATAGTTAGATTATTTCTAATATATCTAAAATTGGACAAGTTAAATTTAATTATATTTACTGTTCTTTTCATTTGTTGTTTGAAGCAGAGCTGTGAATCGATCATGATTCCTAAATATATAAACTCATGTACAATTTCAAGTTTTGTTCCATGTACAAACACATCAGGATCTACATCAGTACTTGCCTTTTTGGAGAAAAACATACAGACAGTCTTTGACACATTAAGATGTAGATCAGAACATTGCACCCAGTTTGGCACATTAATCATAGCAGCTGATAGATCTTGTGTAGCTTGATGTTTGTTTTTGGCATGTACATACACGACTGCATCATCAGCATACATCTGGCAAGTTACATTTGATGGACAGCTACTTGGTAGATCATTAATGTATAGACTGAATAATATCGGTCCCAAGATTGAAGGTACACCAAGAGTGTTTTCAGAAGTTGCAGATTTAATGTTGCGTACTCTAACACACTGTTTTCTCTGTACCATATATGACTCAATCCATTTCATCGTGCTCAGAGAGAGGTTAAAATAAGACAATTTGGTCATCAAGATCTGATAGTTCACAGTATCGAAGGCTTTTCGTAAATCAAGAAAAACTACCTCACTTACTTATCAATTGTAGGCTACAAGAAAGTTGTGATGAGAGATAGAAAAAATGATGCCATTTTAGCTAAGATTGTTTTGGGAGCCCCACTCTTTCCATTAAACCATTTGAAATCCAACATTAGCAGACAAAAATGTAGACCTAACAAAACAAATTGTAAATGTAGGCTATACAAGTGCAACTAATTTCTATTAGCCTGTTTCCAGCAATCAAACTCAGATAATGAACACAGCCTCAAATTTGTATTGAAGTGATCACATTTACAATAATAGAATAGTCAGAGAATGAATGAATCACAATATTCATTACAAAAGAGTGTCAAATTGCCTATGGTTGAGTCCCTTGGCTCGAATAAAATTAACCGTTTTGACACTACATCCATGACATTGTCCATTCTCAGGCTCCTGCTACATTACGCCTCTTGGTGTATAATACAATGACAATTCCAGAATTCCTGCTCTGGATTCACTGTCTGAAATTTCTCTATGAGTTTCACAACAGCACCTGCCTTTTGCCCGACATGGACGGTGCGCCACCTGTTGCCACACTGACAGCGTGACTGCAGTCAACTGTTGTGGTGTTTGTCATGGACACCATCTCCACAAACTCCTCAGTGAGGGTCAAAGATGCATCAACACCACAAATAAATATTATCACGTCGGTGTTCTCATCAATTACAACAGTGAAGTCAATAAATTACTTCACTTTGTCTTTTAGTTGATTAGTTCAAATCTCCTGCAAGGTCCCCG
This sequence comes from Malacoraja senta, assembly GCA_038087875.1. Lineage (NCBI taxonomy): Eukaryota > Metazoa > Chordata > Chondrichthyes > Rajiformes > Rajidae > Malacoraja > Malacoraja senta. The sequence goes on along the minus strand of JAXLNO010004408.1, from coordinate 56,893 downwards.
ATTCTCTCTGCCACAGTATTTCTTGATAAGCTGATATTACCAATAGCCTGTCTCTTCTCAGGGCACACTAGCTGAGCCGCCGTCAGCATGTATGCTTTGATGAATTCCCCCTCTGAGTATGGCTTTGACGCAGCAGCTATTTTGTTGGCAATAATATTGCTGGCCTTGACAGCTCCATCATGAGTCTCTTGACTTTTGGTGAAGTTTCAGAGCTGCTTCAAGCTCGTTTACCTTTTGCGTTCTGAGTCCTCCTGCGTACTTGTCATATTTTTCTCCGTGTGACGTCTGATAGTGTTTGACATTGTACTCTTTTGTCACAGCCACTTGTTGCGATCATATCAGACACTCAGGTTGACCTCACAGAAGAAAAACATATCTTTCCAATTATCGTTGAATATCCGACCTTCGATGTCAACTTTCCTTTTCTTGGAAAGTATTTTGAACCACAGCAGCAAACAGTTTCAGCCTTGCTACTGGTGTTACTTACCTGAGTACTACTTGTGTTTAAACTGTGTCTGACGACATAAGTCGGGCTCTAGTGGTCTTCAGTGCAGAGTGGGAGGTGCTTCTGCACAGCGGATGGTTAACTGCCACCTATTGTTTTCTAAGCACACCTAACAAGCTGCTGGCATAGCAGGCGGCACAGACAGCGGTGGGAGAGAGAACGTCGAGACAGAGAGCGGCGAGAGAGAGAGAACGGCTACTGTACAGATACATAATAAATGGTCGTGAATATACTTTTTTCCCCCCAAATCATCGCGAGCAGGTAGTTTGACACCCTGATCTAGATGAACCACTCGGCAGACATGGTGTCGGCAGATGCAGCCTCCCCATTCACCTTTATGTAGTGATAACCGTATCTTCGCCTGAAGTTAGCGAACCAAGCAGAACTTTAATTGAATGGCTTTACTGGGCCTTCTGCATCGTTTTGTTATTGTTCATCGATTGTGCAGGTTTTTGCCCGGGCTAGGAACATGTTGGACTGATTTTGATCTTCGAACCACGTCCATGTGTTCCATTGTAAAACTCCGAGCATTGGAGGGCTGTATGGTGGCGCAGCGGTAGATTTCCTGCCTTACAGCGCTTGCAGCTCCCGTGATCCGGGTTCCATCCTGACTAAGGGTGCTGTCTGTTTGGAGGTTGTACGTTCTCCCCGTGACCGCGTTGGTTTTCTCCAAGATCTTCGGTTTCCTCCCGCACTCCATAGACGTACAGGTTTGTAGGTTAATTGTCTAGAATAAGTATAAATTGTAAATAGTCCCTCGTGTGTGTGTGCACGATGGTGCTAATGTGTGAGGATCACTGGTCGGTGTGGACTCGGTGGGTTGAAAGGCCTGTTTCCGTGATGTATCTCGAAACTAAACTAAAAGATGTTTTCATTGCACTTGCAGATTGTCCTGATTGAGCACTTTTCTCTACTCAACGTTGTGTTGAATGCTATGAACAGTGCTCTCACTTAAATCAAGCATGTAGCCAATATCTTATACACACTTTCCTCTCTGAAGGTGGTTGATCACATTTTTCTTTGGCCGCTCTCAGTCTTGAAAGACCATGTTTCTGCTCCACGGTGAGGTCTCCAGGGTCGTTGCATGCGTTGGCAATGCCTGCTGTGGCTGACCAGCCCAATTCTCGAGAGATGGTCTTTGCCGCAATGGGATCGAGTCGGGCTTATCACTCGTAACTGCTCCCACCTGCGCTCAAGTTCCTCTCCAGGGCGCAGGCCTGGGGAAAAGATGGAAACCTTGGGTTTTCCAAACGTCAGCCCCCACGACCTAACTGGTGGGATCCAAAGGAGTGCCAGGCACGTCGTATGGCACCAGGTTGGCTGCAGGAGCTGCTGGAAGAATGCCAAAAATGAGATATCAATCCTCCTATTGGGGCTACACGCCAGATTTTCTGTCTGGGTTTATTCCCTTTGTCTTGGCTTCACCAAAGCTCCCACAAGGCAGAGGGACTATTTACCCATAGCTGGGGATCTAGTTCACGGGGACCCAGATGTGTCCACCACCCGGTGGGCCTGCGTGCCGCGTGTCTTGTGCCCGGACCTCCTCTGAGTCCTCTGTAGTTCAGCCTGAGTCGGCACGGTGCTCGGTTTCCGTGTGCCGCCACGAGGAGACACCACAGGAGGCGGCTGTTGGAGAGGCTTTGTACCGACAGAGAGAGACTGGCGCACTCGGCTCTCCTCACATTGCTGTGAGCTAGTGGTGGTGAGTCACATTCTTCACCAGTGGTGGTGGAGAAAGTACTGCACTGGCAAACACTAACACAAGCACTCACAATCACTAGCACTGTCCTACCACACTGCAGCGCTAGCATGTAACTATGCTAGACGCATCACAACATCCATTTGGACGCCTGGTTAGCTTCTCGGGAGGGAGAGAGAGACGGGGGGGGGAGGGGAGGGGATTGCGAGTAGGGATCATATCTAATCTCATCTCAACTGTGATTGCCTTTTGAGCCTTTTTAGCATTAGTCTCCCCTGATGGACGTTTTCTAGACATGGTGGGAAGAGAAAATTTGAGTGCGTTATTTCAAACGTATGAGTGCGTAACTTAGGCTTTGATATTGATTAAACAAGTGTGTCATTCCAAATACGGATAAATCAGCCACCTCGCGCCAAACACGGAGTGGCTGTGTAGCATCCAATGCTGTGTTAAAAGCTTTGTTCCTTTCCAATTTTATTACCCAAGCCAGAATGGTGAGCTAGGCCCACCACACAATCACCACTTCCGTTAATGGCCAGTTTCACATGGAAAGTCACAATTGTACACTCTTGCTCATGTTGGGATCAAGGGGGCCGCGCGGCAGAAGCCATGCCGAGGGTCCGCGGGACCTGCAGAACCGGGGACCTGCCCAGAGGCCCTGACAGGCCATGAGCTGCTGAGAGAAGCCACCCCCAAGGCCTGGTCCCGAGCCACCAGAGCAACCGACAGGGGACCGGCCTGCAGTGGGCCCCGAGGCTCGTCTCCCACTCGACCCCCGAAAACAGGGGACTGGAATGAGGAGAGAGTCGGACCGGTGGACGCTGGACAAGAGGTCGGTCGGCAGAGGACATCAGGGGGGAAGGGAGGTCTAACATCTCGCGTCTTCAAGGTCGGCTGCGGGAAGCGAAGCCCCATGGCAGAAAAACTGGTGGACTAGAGAGGAGATGGATGGTTTGCTGACAAACCGTATGAGGGGGAGAGATGGTGGGCCATAGAGGGGCAGTGAGGCCGCCAAGAACAGAGAGGGGATGGGGGGGTGAGAGGGAAGGTGCCGATACTAAAGAGGGTCTCCGTGCTGGGGGGAGACTCCATGAACAAGGAGCGACCCGGCGAAGGGGTCCGCCGAGAACAATGAGGGACCCGGCAAGCGGTAGGCCGCTGAGGACAAGGCGAGACCTGGGGACGGGGAGGCCGAGAACAAAGAGTGTCCAATGGGACCCTAATGATTATTTTTGTGACTTTTCTGACACCAGACACGTGGCGACTCTTTGCATAATTTGTGCAATGTAAGCAAAAACAAAGAATTTCACTGTACATGGGTATGTGCGATAATACAGTATAATTAAATTGAATGTTGAGCTGCAGACTGAAGATAGTTTTGTTTAATCTCCGGATCATTAGCAGAGATTTCAAATCCCAGCTCAAGTTTTGTCCATTCTCTGTTTGGCTTACAGAGAAACTCTGGTCCATTGATCCATCTCTTATTGCTTAAGAAGCGGTCTGCTGTCAGTCCTCTGGAAGCTTCATCCGCAGGATTTTCTTTTGTGTGAACATATTTCCAATGTGAAACATTAGTAGCTCCCAAAATCAAAGAGATTATGTTTGCTACAAATGTCAAGACACATTTGTTCTCATTGTTGAAGTATTTAAGCACCGTAGTACTATCGGTCCAGAAGATAGATTATTCCAGTTGAAGCTGTAGTTCCTTTTGCAGCAATATGACAACTTTTAACAGTGACGACTGCGGCAGTAAGTTCCATTCAAGGAATTGTAATTTGTTTCAATGGTGCCACTCTGCCTTTCCCGTTAAGAATGCAACATGTACTTCTTTGTTAGCATTTTCCAGTCTTAGATATGAAACAGTACCGTAGCCACTTCCACGGGCATCTGAGAAATGATGCAGCTGTATACCTCTGATCTTACCAAAGCTTGTAGGAATCATGCACCGGTCCACTTTGAATTCTGAGATCTTGTGGAGATCTGCTAATCATTCTGTCCATTGATGAGAGGAAGTTTGTGTTATACTCTCATCCCGTCCAAGTTTTTCCTGACAAAGATCCTGCAAAATCAACTTGGCTGGCAGTGTAAATGGTGCAAGAAATCCCAAAGGGTCGTAAACGGAACCAAACACAGATAGGATAGCCCTTCTAGTACATGGTCGATCTTGAACACATCTGTTTCAACGCACCAGTGCAGTCCCAGTGCTCTTTCCATTGGCAAATTGTCTTTGTCCAAATCCAATTCTCTGGTCTCCATCTGGTGGAATGTTTTCCAATATAACACGACTGTTGCTGATCCACTTGGATAGCGTGAATCCTCCCTTATTGCAGAGGGAAGTCAGATGTTTTACCATTTGAATTTCTTCCTGCTCAGTAGACATGGATTTTAAGCAATCATCTACATAGAAATTATTCTTCAAAGTGGTTATCACTTTTTCTGGAAAGTGAACTTTATTGCCCTCTGCGGTCTCCTTTAATGCAAAATGATTCCAGCATTCGCACTCTCTTGCAACTCTTCCTTATAAACAACGAAATAGTACTGGGACAATTAATTCCAACAATTTTCCAACCACCCAAGTTAAAATAATTTGCCTGCAACTCTAGTTTATCTCTTCTGCTTTTTAAACAATAATATGGTGTAAAAAGTTCTCTGACACCATTCCTGGAGTGATCAAACACTTAAGGTCAGAGTTCCTCCCCTTCCTTCCATTATGTTCCTTTGTACACGTTGTATTTATGTTCCTTAGACCTTCCAAAATGATTGAGCTCCATTTAAACCTGAAATCAAAGTGAACTCAACTGGAATTATACTGAGCACGGTGCCACAGTGCAGTAAAATTGTTGCCGTTCAGCTCTTGCAGCACCGGAGACCCGGGTTCGATCCCGACTACGGGTGCTGTTGTGAATCTCGGTTTTCGCTTACATCGGTTGTTTTGACAATAATCGACCGGACACCTGGGTTGGTTTAAACGTACGTTTATTCAGCAGGAGTCTTTACACAGGTTAGCAACCTAGCAAAGAGTCAAGCTCTATACCTTTATTCGTAATGCCTTATATACTTTAATGCTACGGTTTATGCCTCCCATATTACCCAATCAAGCAACAGACACGTACGCAATGGTCAGGATAACAGGCATGTCCACAATGGTCAGGATAACAGGTACGTACATAATGGTCAGGATAACAGGTACGTACATATAGGGAGATGTTATTTAGTGGAACAATACTAGAGCTAAGACAGGTACATTCCTCAGCCTTCTGGGCGCGGCGGTTTGTATATTCCTCAGCCTTCTGGGCGCCAGCCATCTCAGTCAGACGGGTGCGGGTAATACCATAGTCACGAATATGCAGTAACAGCAGGACAATGTGTATTTCTCATGACTACAACTTCCTGAAACCTGCAGCTACATATTCAGCAACTTTGGTCAGCAGACATTTTATGTTTTAATCCACTCCACCTGGCCAAACCATTTCACCTTCACAGAACAATCTTACAGCGTTTATTCAAGATTTACATTCACATTCTCCCCTTTTGCCATTCTTATGGCAACACTCATAGTCCATTAAAAAGTCCCATTCGCCGAATCTCGTAACCTTCTAGTTCCCTGGCCACGGCCTTTTGGACCGTCCGGCCCTTTTCCTTCAATTCTGCTTCCTTACTCACTTCATCATCTTCGCTGTCGTTGGGGAATGGTAACAGTCTCTCCTGCTCATGCTGTAATATTATCATTCGTACAGAATTTTTAGCTTCCTCGGGGGTGGTCCCCAAACCCGATAAAGCCGCCATTAATCGGGCTATGATACATTTCACAATGGCAATCCCCACAAATAAGCAAGTAACTACTATAGCAGCATAGATGGCCATGCTGATAATCCAGTTATATAATCCCCAATTCCCCCATCCCTGGTTTTCATTCATTCCATCCAAAAAGGTGGTAATCTCTTTCTGATGTTGGGTGATGTTGCTAGTCCTGTCATGAACCCCCATCATACATTTCCCTTTTATGACGGTACAGGTTCCCCCTTCTTTAGCCAATAAGTAATCGAGCGCATATCTATTTTGTAGGGAAAACATCCTCATTTCGGACATCTGGGTTTTCACTGCCTCCAAGGCTCCGGTTGTTGCATTGCCCAGAATTGTCAGGCCGTAAACAAGGTAATTTCGGTGTTTGGCTGCTTCACCTCCACCCACTCCTCCCATGGTTAGCATGCTTAATAATCCCCATCCGATGGAATGTCCGTGGGTAGTTCCCCTGATCCCTGGATTTCTCCATTGCGCGCAAAACTCGGCCGACACCGCCCTTCGATGAACCCGACCCATGGGTTTAGTCCATTGCTCGGGACAGAGGTTAATTTTATTTATTATTTTATTTATTATTTATTTATGTTTTTTGGTTACTTCATACATATTATTTGTATGTGTATATCAGTTGTATGTATATATATGACTGTATGTATCTCTAAAAATTGTATGGGGTATTATTATTATTAATTAATTAATTATTAAATATGGAAGAAGGGTTTGGGGAGAAGAGGTGAGATTAAACAAGTTATTCTTCTCACTCCTTTTCGAGCTTGTAAAGAAAAAGTGTTGGACATTTAAATTTTGCATTATGCTTTTCATTGCTTTGCAAATATTGCCTGGAATGTCCAATTGTTTGAATATTTCGATTTTGTTGTTGTTATTTATTCCTATTTATGTCTTTACTTGTTCGGAACAAATAAATATAATAAAATAAAATCAAAGGTACCGTGGTTGGCACCAATGCTCCAACTGCCACGTTCTTGGGGAAAGGGGGTTTTAGGACATTGGTTCCTTTCCCATTAAAGAAGAAGTAATAAGAAGGGGGGCGCTAGTGAGCAGCGCATGGAGTAGACGTGCTTCCAGAGGCTCCTCCGTGCCAGTCTTTATATTTGGTATTTTTATAGTCTCACATTTTTTTCTCACCTGCCTCGGGAACTTTCCTGACACAGTAGAGGTCCGGCTAACTGATTTTTTGGGACGTCATGCCTCAAAAGAAGTCTAAAGACACTGAGTCGCTCCGACTAGCTTCAGCTAATGTTAATGCTAGCAATGCTGGCGGCAGCTCCCCCAGTCGAGCTCCGGGTCAAGTTACAGGTGGTGACGACGTCGATGACATGCCGCTGACCTGGGAGAAGGTCTCCGATAAGATACTCAAACACATTAATGTCAGGTTTGATAAGTTGGAGCAGACTCTTCAGGCAGTACAAAGCTCCCAAAAGGAACTGTTGGAGAAGGTAGAGTTTATCGAGGAGCAGGTGGAGGAGCAGGAAAGCCGTATTAGCTTCCTGGAAAAGTCATTCTCCGGCCTGAAGGATGAGAACAGCGCACTCAAACTCAAGGTGGAGGACCTCAAGGGTCGGTCACGCCGCAATAATATTAAAATTATCGGCATACCTGAGCTAGAGGAAGGGGGTAAACCGACGGAATTCATCGAGGCTCTGATACCGAAACTTCTTGGAGACGACAACTTCCAGTCCAAGGTGATTATCGACCGGGCACACCGGATCCTGCGACCGCCACCCCCGGAGGGAGCCAGGCCCGCGCCATTATCGCACGGGTCCATTTTTATCGGGAGAAGGAGCTTATACTGCGACTCCGGAGGGCGCGAGAGCTGGTGTATAAAGGCAATAAGGTGCTTATCTTCCCGGACTACACACCAGATGTGATGCAGCAACGACGGGAATTCAGCGATGTGTTGGGCGAGCTGCGGGAGCTCAAGGTGGAGCATAGTCTCCTCTTTCCAGCAAAGCGCATCAAACACAAGGGCCGCATCAAGGTTTTCACTACACCGGGTGAGGCAACGTCATTTCTGAACACTGAGTTAAAAGACATATCTTAAAAACTTTGACGTCACTCTGAGTGTTCAGAGGGTTGATTATGTTTCAATGTGACTCTTTGCAGTTCAGAAAATTCAATTGGTTTGTATGAGACTCAATTTATGTTATTTTATTTAATTCAGTCGTGGCTGGCGGCGGAGCTTCCTGTAGCTTTATTCAGCTAGCTACGTTTTTTTGTTTTTGGAGGTTCCAGGCTTAGAGGGACACCCGTGCTTCGTTTGGGGAGGCACTCTGTGGGTGGGTAGGGAATATGTTTAGGGGGTTGTGTGAGTGTGGTGTTTTGCACTGCAATGTGTGGTGTTTATGTGTTTTTTATTGTCTTTGTGTTTTTTTGGAGGAATGCCACATGGTCTTTGTCTCAGGGATAATGTCAGTACCTGACAGTACTGCACATACAGTGGCTTGCAAAAGTATTCATACCCATTGAACTTTTCCACATTTTGTCACGTTACAACCACAAACGTAAATGTATTTTATTGGGATTTGATGTGATAGACCAACACAAAGTGGTGCATAATTGTGAAGTGGAAGGAAAATGATACATGGTTTTCAAATTTTTTTACAAATAAAAAACTGAAAAGTGTGGCGTGCAAAAGTATTCAGCCCCCCTGAGTCAATACTTTGTAGAACCACCTTTCGCTGCAATTACAGCTGCAAGTCTTTTGGGGTATGTCTCTACCAGCTTTGCACATCTAGAGACTGAAATTTTTGTCCATTCTTCTTTGCAAAATAGCTCAAGCTCAGTCCGATTGGATGGAGAGCGTCTGTGAACAGCAATTTTCAAGTTTTGCCAGAGATTCTCAATTGGATTTAGGTCTGGACTTTGACTGGGCCATTCTAACACATGAATATGCTTTGATCTAAACCATTCCATTGTAGCTCTGGCTGTATGTTTAGGGTCGTTTTCCTGCTGGAAAGTGAACCTCCGCCCCAGTCTCAAGTCTTTTGCAGACTCTAACAGGTTTTCTTCCAAGATTGCCCTGTATTTGGCTCCATCCATCTTCCCATCAACTCTGACCAGCTTCCCTGTCCCTGCTGAAGAAAAGCATCCCCACAGCATGATGCTGCCACCACCATGTTTCACAGTGGGGATGGTGTGTTCAGGGTGATGTGCAGTATTAGTTTTCCGCCACACATAGCGTTTTGCATTTAGGCCAAAAACTTCAATTTGGGTCTCATCTGACCAGAGCACCTTCCTCCACATACTTGCTGTGTCCCCCACATGGCTTGTGGCAAACTGCAAACGGGACTTCTTATGGCTTTTTTTCAACAATGGCTTTCTTCTTGCCACTCTTCCATAAAGGCCCGATTTGTGGAGTGCACGACTAATAGTTGTCCTGTGGACAGATTCTCCCACCTGAGCTGTGGATCTCTGCAGCTCCTCCAGAGTTACCATGGGCCTCTTGGCTGCTTCTCTGATCAATGCTCTCCTTGCCCGGCCTGTCAGTTTAGGTGGACAGCCATGTCTTGGTAGGTTTGCAGTTGTGCCATACTCTGTCCATTTTTGGATGATGGATTGAACAGTGCTCCGTGAGATGTTCAAAGCTTGGGATATTTTTTTATAACCTAACCCTGCTTTAAACTTCTCCACAACTGTATCCCTGACCTGTCTGGTGTGTTCCTTAGGCTTCATGATGCTGTTTGTTCACTAATGTTCTCTAACAAACCTCTGAGGCCTTCACAGAACAGCTGTATTTATACTGAGATTAGATTACACACAAGTGGACTCTATTTACTAATTAGGTGACTTCTGAAGGCAATTGGTTGCACTGGATTTTATTTAGGGGTATCAGAGCAATGGGGGCTGAAAACTTTTCCACGCGACACTTTTCAGTTTTTTATTTGTAAAAAAATTTGAAAACCATGTATCATTTTTCTTCCACTTCACAATTATGCGCCACTTTGTGTTGGTCTATCACATAAAATCCCAATAAAATACATTTACGTTTGTGGTTGTAACGTCAGAAAATGTGAAAAAGTTCAAGGGGTATGAATACTTTTGCAAGCCACTGTAGCAGCATTAATAACAACTTAACTTTAGTCTCATGGAATGTGAAGGGTCTTGGTCATGTAATTAAAAGGGGTCGCGTTTTCTCACATCTCAAATTATTGAAGTCGGATATAATTTTTATGCAAGAAACACACATCGGGGTAAACGAACAGGGTAGACTGAAAGCAAACTGGATTTCTCAGGTTTTCCAAGCGCCTTTTACGCGTAAGGCCAGAGGGGTTGCTATTCTTTTTCGTAAAAGTATTACATTTCGCCTTGACTCTATGATAGCAGACCCTTATGGCAGATACTTAATGATTTCAGGTCACATAAATTCACTTCCAATAACTATGCTTAACATCTATGCCCCAAATGTTGATAATCCTGATTATTTTCGTAAATTTTTTGATATGATACCAGCCTCTAGCCCTAATGTCATTATTGGAGGTGACTTCAATTGTTATTTAGACCCAATCCTGGACAGACTCTCAACAAAACCGGCTCCTACCATAGCCTCAATGCAAACTTTAAATGATTTAACTAAGACTAGGAACTTGGTTGACATTTGGCGACTGCAGCATCCTACTAACAGAGATTTCTCTTTCTATTCGCATGTCCACAAATCTTACACTAGGATTGACTATTTTTTGATTTCGTCTGAATTACTGTCCAGTATAACAAATTCCACCTATCATAATATTTTGATTTCTGACCATAGTCCGGTGTCACTTCAATTTAAAGATATTCTGTCCATCAAAAGTACAGCTGGTGCTTCAACCCTCTTCTTCTTAATGATCACTCTTTTATTGACCAAATGACTGCATGTATAGATGAGTTTCTTACCATAAATGATAATGGGGAAGTCTCTGATTCCACTTTATGGGAGGCTTTTAAGGTTGTGATGAGAGGCCATATTATTTCATTTGAATCATATACAAAAAGAGAACTTAATCGTCGCCTTAGGGATATTGATAAGATGCTTCCAGTATTTGAAGAGACGTATAGATCCTCTCTCTTACAGTCTGACTACAATAAGATCTTAAAACTAAAATATGAATATAATACTATCCTCAATAAACGTCTTAGCAGCCAATTACTAAAGCTCAAACAGAAATACTTTGATAAACCAGAGAAATTATTAGCAAGTCAACTTAGAGGTGAGCAAGCTAATCGTGCCATTCATAGGATTAAATTAAAATCAGGTATACTGGTTACTGACTTGAAGCATATAAATGCTTGCTTCAGGGACTTTTATAAAGAACTTTATTCCAGTAAAGTAAAGCCCACTGAAACAGATTTTTGTAATTTTTTCACTAACCTAAATATTCCACAACTTGATGGAACATCTAGAGATGATATGGACACTCAGATTTCTGTAGATGACCTTCTGGAAGCTATCTGAGCATTTCCCTCTGGAAAAGCAGCAGGCCCAGATGGCTTCGGCTGCGAATTCTATAAGGCGTTTCATGGAAAAATAGTATTGTATTGTATTGTATTGTATATCTTTATTGTTATTTCCTGAGTATTCGCATACCCAGAGGAAACAAAAAAACGTTCCTCAACCAGTGTCCATTTCAGTGTGTGCAGTAAAAAATAAATAGAAGTAAAAATACATATATCATGAACAAATTAACACTCTACTCTACTAAACATCAACAGGCGTTCCGATCGGCAGCGGCACGACAGTGGCTCTGCTGCAGTGTGTCCAGGTTGGTGGTTGGTGCACGATACTTTGGCAGGGGACAAAGTCCGTTTATCAGTCTTATAACCTGCGGGAAGAAGCTGAGGAGCATCCTGCTGGTTTTGCACCTAATGCTCCGGTACCTCTTCCCAGATGGCAGGATGGAGAATATGTGATGGGATGGGTGGTAGGGGTCTTTGATGATGGAGATGGCTCTGCTGATACATCTCTTCCTGTATATGTCCAGCAGGAAAGGGAGTGGAGCACCAATAATCCTGCTGGCGGTCTTCACAATCCTGTCTAGTTGGTGCCGTTCGTACGCCTTGCAGCTCCCGAACCAGGAAGTGATGCCGTAGGTTAATGTGCTCTCGATTGTCCCCCTATAAAAAGTTCGTAGGTGTGTAGTGGGGAGACCTGCTTTACGTAGTCTTCGGAGAGGGTGTAGTCGCTGCTGGGCTCTCTTGACCAGTGCTGTGGTGTTGGTCGTGGACGTCAGGTCATCTGACAGGTGGAGTCCTAGGAACTTCACGCTGTTGACCCTTTCCACATCAGCTCCATCGATGTGCAGAGGTGTATGGTGTTGTTTTCCTGCCCTCCTGAAGTCAACCACCATCTCCTTAGTTTTTCCCACGTTGAGAATGAGGTTGTGGGATTTGCACCATCCTGTGAGCAGCTCCACCTCCATCCTGTACGCCGACTCATCATTGTCACTGATGAGACCCACCACTGTTGTGTCATCAGCGAACTTGTTGATGAAGTTGTTGTTGAGTCTAGCAGTACAGTCGTGTGTTAGCAGACTAAACAGCAGGGGGCTTAGGACACAGCCTTGGGGCGAGCCAGTGCTCACGGCTATGGTTTTTGATGTCCTACTGCCCACCCTGACTATCTGCTGCCGTTGCGATAGAAAGTTCAGGACCCAGTTACATGTGCCAGCATCAACTCCCAATAGCTCCAACTTCTCCACCAACTGCTGCGGAATGATTGTATTAAAAGCAGAGCTGAAGTCTATGAAGAGGATCCTGGCATAAGTATTTTTCCGATCAAGGTGTGACAGTACGAGGTTCAGTGTTGTTGAGACTGCGTCCTCTGTGGATCGGTTGGCTCTGTAGGCGAACTGCAGTGGGTCTAGGTCGGCAGGTAGACTATTTTTGATATGCTGCATAACCAGTCGCTCAAAACACTTCATTACTATGGGTGTTAGAGCCACTGGTCGAAAGTCATTATGGCAGGCTGGGTTTGGTTTCTTCGGGACAGGGACGATGGGGGCACTCTTAAGACAGTTGGGCACTACTGCCTGGCTGAGTGAGATGTTAAAAATGTCTGTGAAAACATCTTTCAGTTGCTCGGCGCAGTCTCTTAAAACGCATCCAGGAATGTTGTCCGGCCCTGCAGCTTTGCGTGGGTTGATGCTGGCAAAGGCCTTTTTAACTCCGGCTGCGGACAGCCTGAGCGACTGGTCACTGGGAGATGGCAGTAGTGCACGTGTCTGGGTGGTGTTTCCAACCTCAAACACGTTAGTCCCTCTCATGTTAAGAATGGTGAATGATTCAGTGAAAAACAAGAGGCTCCCCAGCTCACTCTATGAAGCTAATGTTTGCTTGCTCCTGAAAAAGGGAAAAGCAGAGACTGACCCTGCAAGTTACAGACCAATCGCTCTTCTGAACTGTGACCAGAAGATGATAACTAAAGTCCTGGCCACAAAATTAGGTAAGCATATCTAAAAAATTGTACATCCTGATCAGACTGGATTTATACCGGGTAGATTCTCATTTAGTAATGTTCGTCTGCTGTTAAATACATTATATTCGGTTCATGACAAGGATACGCAAGCTGCCATCCTATCTCTCGATGCTCAGAAGGCTTTCGATCAGATCGAATGGCCCTATATGCTAGAGACGTTAAAACAGTTTCGGTTCGGGATGAACTTTATAGAGTGGATTAAAATAATTTATTCAAACCCAGTATCTTCTATTCTGACTAACACAGAAAAATCCCAACCTTTTGACCTGCAGCGCGGTGTGAGACAGGGTGATCCCCTTTCTCCCCTGCTGTTTGATATCGCTTTAGAACCTCTTGCAATAGGAATCAGGGGTCACCCGGGTATTCATGGTGTAAAATTTGATAATGTTGAATGTCTTGTGAATTTATATGCGGATGATTTATTAATTTGTTTATCTGATCCGGTAGTGTCAGTTCCCAACCTTCTGAACTACATTAAGTCATTTGGTAAACTGTCAGGATATACAATTAACTGGGATAAAAGTGAATTCATGCCCTTGATGAATAATTTGAGCCCTGCTTTTTTGAAATCTTTGCCATTTAAATTAGTTACCACCCACTTTCCCTATCTTGGACTGAAGATTTCCAGAAACCCCAAACATCTACTTAAATTGAATTTTTTGGACATGGTAGACAAATTAAAAGCTAGCATTAGGTGCTAGCATTAGGTGCTTCCCCTCTCAATGATAGGTCGCATCAATGCTATTAAAATGGTTGCACTTCCAAGATTTTTGTATCTTTTCCAAAACCTTCCTGGCTACTTACCTTTGTCTTTTTTCAAACAACTGGATTCGGTTATACTCTCATTTGTCTGGGCAGACAAATCCCCTCGCATTGCTAAAGCCCACCTACAGAAAAATGTGGACAGGGGTTGCCTCGGCCTTCCGGTACTGAAGCATTACTACTGGGCTGCAAATGCGAGGGCTGTCACTTTCTGGCAGTGGGGTTTTCCTGATGATGACCGGTCTGATGTTTCCCCACTCTAGCTAAAAATTGAATCCATGTTTGTTTCAGAGACCTCTCTCCCAGTGTTGCTCTTTGTCGGAGCATAGGTTCCCTACGAATTAGTTGGCCATAACTTCATACTCAGAAACTCCGTAAGGATTCTGAATCAAATTTAAAAAAATTGGGGATTGGTAAATATCTCAGTGTATACCCCTATAGTACACACAATCACTTGTTCAAACCGGCACTGATGGATAGAGTGTTTCTGGACTGGAGGGGGAAGGGGCTGTGTTGTATTGATGATCTCTACATAGATAATAAATTTGCCTCATTTTTTCAGCTCCAAACTAAATATCGCCTTCCTCAACAACACTTCTGTCGCTACCTTCAAGTCAGGCATTTTGTACGGGAGCGTATCCCAGAATTCATAGTCAAACCAAAAAGTCACATTCTTTATGATCTACTTCTCTCACAGCCTGACTCTAAACACTTGATCTCCCGCTTTGTCACTGCCTTTACGACACCAGTTGAAGCTGGTCATCTCAGGGAGGCCTGGGCTGCAGAATTGGGCACTCCTGTGTCAAATGAACTGTGGGAGGAAGGTTTGTCCAGTATACAGAGTTGCTCTATTAGTTCTAGATACAGATTAATTCAATTTAAAGTCTTGCATAGACTACATTATTCTAAAACCAAACTTAACAAGATTTTTGAATCGGTTTCCTCCATGTGTGACAGATGTGGTACTGCAGAAGGATCACTATCACATTTATTTTGGGACTGTCCAGTATTAAGTAATTTCTGGAGTGACATATTTAACTGTCTTTCCAAACAATGTCGAATAAATATTCCGCCTGATTTTAATCTGCCTATTTTTGGTTGCTCTGTCAATACAAGGGCCCTTCCTTCCCACCAGAAGCAGATTCTTAGAGCAGGTATGGTTGCAGCTAAAAAAATAATATTACTGAATTGGAAGTCCCCACTCTCCCCATGTTTTAAGAGGTGGCTCAACGAAATGCTTTCTATTGCTAAGATGGAACAGATTCGTTTTAACAAAGGGAATTTACAAAATTATTTTTTGAAGGTGTGGAAACCATTTTTGATTTTGCTTGAAGAGGCATAATTGTCTGATCTGTTTATTTTGCTGTTGTGCTATGTCTTTAATCTGAGCGAACTTTGATCTTGCACTCTGATTGATATTCTGGCTGCCCCCCACTCGTTTTTTGTTTTTTTTGTTTCTTTAATTGGTGTTTTTTGTTTTCTGTCTACTGTGTGTTTGTTATGATTTTAAAAAATGAAGCTGTACAATAATTGTATAATGGTAGATGCCGAGCGATTTATCCATGTACAATTGCTTCCAATAAAAATAAATTAATAAAAAAATAAAATAAAATAAAATAAAAAAAGAGAAGTAATATCCTTCCTCTGTTTATAATGATCCATTACAGCCCCTTCGGGTATTAATGACTTCTCCCCCTCCAGACCAGTCCCTCCACGCTTCACCGATCCCATTGCTATAACTGGGGATTGGCAGGTGATGGGATCCTACCGTCAGATGGGTCCCGTTAGCCCATCCACACAACAGCTGAAATCCAGCATTTACAGGGATACATTCCTTAGACACCTTACATTGGACTCCTTTATAGGTAAGGTTAGATGCGGAGCCGTGAACGGGCCCTTGCAGAGAGCAAGTGAGGTTATTTTTTTTAACATTTATGACTATACACCCGTGTCCTTGGTTACTAAAACAATTTTCATATTGCCTGTTGTCATTATTGGTGGTGAAGTTACATGGCCTAGCCGGTGCTCTTGACGCCGTCCTAGATCCATGATAGCAATTGTCGTAGGAGTGATTATTGTTCTTAGGGAGCAGTAAGCAGTTGGCCGGTGGAGCGAGAAGCCTATTATAGCTGATGATAACGGGCTTGACAGGGACCGATTTTTCGTCCTGGCACTTCACCGGTCGTTCAGTTCTGCCCCATGCAGGGGATGGGGTAAACAGGGAGGTAACAGATGTCATTCGTGGATAACAAACCACCTGCCCCTTCCCGAATAGCTCGCTGTGTGCCTGAATAAATAGATTGGAGTTTTCTCGTTCCCCTTTCTTTCCTCGTTTGTTCCGTCCATATTCAGGCTTTGTCCATTTCCAACCGAAACCGATTAACCCTACTGAGGTCGTCAGACATATTAATGCCACGAAGACCCTCATCTTAGCGGTTTATTTCGTATCTGCGAACACAAGGGAGGGGAAAAGAAAAGAACGTGCAATTTCATAGCAAAATTAATTTGTACCATACTTTTCGTGGACAGGATCCCTCTCCCTGACCTCGACCTCCCCCCTTTGCTTGGTGTCACCAAGCACTTTACAATGGTGCAAATGCACCCATGCCAATCGTCCTTCCACCTTTACCGCGGTGGGGGTGGTGAGGAGAACCTGGAAGGGGCCCAACCATCGAGGAGAAAGGGTGTCCTTACGAACGCAATTCTTAATCAACACATAAGAACCCGGGGTGTTCCGTCCATCAACGGGAGAGTGTATGTCGCCCACATAAGCGGCCTTGATCTCCCCGTGAATCTCACGCAGGGCCCTTGTAAGGGCAAGGACGTAAGAGACCATCTTCTCCGTCATATGATGCAATGTCATTGTGGCCGGGATAATGGGGTGCGCAGGGGTCGGCCATAGATGATCTCTGCAGGTGACAACCTTGTCTTCCCTGCTGGAATGACTCTGATCTGAAACAAAGCAACAGGCAACATTTTAACCCGAGTGGAGCCCGATTGGTCCACCAGCTTGGCAAGCTTGGTCTTCAGGGTCTGGTTCAAGCGTTCCACCATTCCTGCAGCCTGTGGGCGATAAGCACAATGCAGCCGCTGGGTTACGCCCAGCTGTCGGTACAATTCTTTATTAATAGCGGCAATAACGTGAGGGCCGTTATCCGAACTGATGGTGTTTGGAACCCCAAAGCGAGGAACAAACTGCCGTAATAAAATAGACTCCACCGTAGAAGCAGTGCAATCAGTGGTTGGAAAGGCTTCAATCCATCTAGTAAACACATCAACAATAACAAGCACATGTTTATAACACTGACACTTAGGCAATTCAATAAAATCTATCTGTAAGGTTTCAAACGGAGCAGTAGGTAATGGAGTACGACCCGTCTGGCAGACAACTCCCTTACCAGGGTTGTGTGTAGCACAGGTGAGGCACCGTGCACTAGTTTGGGCTGCCAAAACCTTAAGTCGAGGATGCCACCATGCCTGTAAGAGAGCGTCTATAGCAAGGTGGCCCCACAGTGAGTGGCTAGATGTAGGCAATCAACGACCCAGGTCGCTAACTGGTCTGTCATACAGGTCTGTCCGGCCGGCGTGAGCCACAGTCCGGAGTCAGCCTTCCGACAGCCCAGCTGCTCCCATCCCATTATAACATCAACAGAGGCATCCCCCTGTAAGAGCAGTGCATCATTCATGGTTGGCATAGGTTTCTCAGATTCAGACGAGCCCACATAAAGGCTTTTCACCTGTCTCATCATACTGCCCACTACTTTAGATATTCCACGTGAAGCACACTTAGCCGCTTCGTCAGCCAACCTGTTACCGATTTGGACCGGGGAATCTCCTGTCGTGTGGGCCACACATTTGATTACGGCTACCGCAGAGGGCAGAAGGATAACATTCAACAGGTCAGAGACCAGGATCTGATTGGCAATCTTATGGCCCGTCGAGGTGAGGAATCCCCTATTTTTCCATAACTGTCCGAAATCGTGAACGACTCCGAATGCGTATCGGGAGTCGGTGTAAATATTGACGGAGCGCCCCTCCGCGAGAACACATGCTCGGGTGAGGGCAAACAACTCAGCCTGCTGAGCTGAAAACGGTGGGTCAAAACTGCCACAATCCAGCAAGGTTCCATCTTGCTTAACTACCGTGAAGTCAAATGCTGGGTCTGGAGCTGTCCCAGTAGGGCGGTCACGGAGTGGGAGGAATATACAGTAACTTACCCCACTGCGTTCGATTCAGGGATTGTCTGACCAAACTCCAGGCGTCCAAAGACGGTTGCCAATGAACTCCACAAATCGTCCTGGGCACTGGACTTTGTCCGGTGCCCCATTCAGGATTATCAACATATCGTTTGGTTTCCACGGAGCGTACACCTGGATGGTCGCAGGGGGCCCTCCTGCTACGATGGCCACCCCGGCGGCTGCAGGATTCGGGACCGTTCTCATTGGCATTTGCCTTGCGCGTGGGGGGTGCTTCTTCTTCCTAGCCCTTCTAGCCTCTTCCTCCTTCTCTCGTCTCCGTCTTCAGGTGCCATGTCCCATTCGGTCTCCCATTCGTCGTCATCGTCAGAGGTCGAAAAAGAGGAGCTGGAGGGGGATTGGGTTCACCGCTGTGCCATATTCTTTCTGGCTTTGGTCTGGGGGTTCAGCTTAGTTCTGCCTCCCACGGAGTCGGTAGATTGTAGGGGCAGCAGGAGAATACGGAGGGGGTCGGTCTGCTGGAGGGGCACTAGGGGCAACTGTATTCCCTGTGGTCCCCCCTGAATGGGACCATCTTCTTCTGGGGTTCAGCGAGGGTATGGGTGATTTGGAAACTGGTATTCGTTAAGGGCGAGGTTTAATCTTGGATCGGGTAGCGGGAATTGGAGGAGCGGACACGGGACTGGCAACGGGGGCAGGCTGGTTCAGCGGGGGTGCTCCACGGACTCTCCAATGGTAATCCTCTACCTCCTTCTCGTCGTCACCTCCCAAATCTATGCCAGCCACCGACTTACGTAAGTCTTCATCTATCTCGGCCTTATTTTGTCTGTCTCGCTCGTGGCGATCCTTATTCTCCTTAGCATGCCTACATTCCTGTTTTAATACTGTCACCGACTTCTCCTGACCCCCTTCCGTCAGGGGTATTCCTAGTTTCAAGGCATTACTCTGCCAACTGGCCGTTAAAGACCATGCCTTTTCCACGTTACAATGATCGATCCACAACTGAATGGCCTTCTTGTACTTACATTTTTTTTTTTTAATTCCATATTACACTCTGGGCCCTTGACACCACACCCATATCCTTGGAACCCCCTTCAGGCCATTCATCCTTCCCCAGTTTATGAATGAGTCCTCCCGACATACGCCTGAAGGTCTCCTCCATTTCCGGATGCAAGAAACATAGCTGATGCAATGACCGGTCCGGGTGACAACTGGTGTCTATACCATTACCCATTTTTATACTTATACTATTACACACCAATACTTCAGGGTCAACCGTGAGTCCTTGCTTCCGCCGTATCTCACTCTGTCACTTCAATTCCTGACCTTCGCATGGAGGATTTCCTCTCTTAACAACCAGTCTAAGGCGGACTTTCTGTGAGATACGGGGGTACCTTGGTCTCGGTTAACGTCTCAATACTATTAATCGTTCGCCTTCTTCCCGACGATTCAATAACCATTACATTCCCATCCTACCACCAGTGCACTCCTTTTATATACCGTCGACGGTCCCCCTCTACGGGGTGTTTTATCCGCTCGATCAGACTAGGACAATCCTCGAGACGGCCCTATCCCAGTGCCCACAACCGTAACGTTCGGATGTCATCCCACCGACTGACGCACGCCGGCGAATTACCCTGCTGCGCCGGGATACGAGGAAGGACCAAGAGGTGATTTAACTAAATCTACTCACTTGGCTGCGCAACCTTCACATCGATCCCGTCGCCCAGTGGATTCACTCGCCGGCTCGATCAGCCGCTGGTTGACATCCCACTCCTGACACCAAATGTGAATCTCGGTTTTCGCTTACATCGGTTGTTTCGACAATAATCGACCGGACACCTGGGTTGGTTTAAACGTACGTTTATTCAGCAGGAGTCTTTACACAGGTTAGCAACCTAGCAAAGAGTCAAGCTCTATACATTTATTCGTAATGCCTTATATACTTTAATGCTACGGTTTATGCCTCCCATATTACCCAATCAAGCAACAGACACGTACGCAATGGTCAGGATAACAGGCACGTACACAATGGTCAGGATAACAGGTACGTACATATAGGGAGATGTTATTTAGTGGAACAATACTAGAGATAAGACAGGTACATTCCTCAGGATTTTGGGCGCTGCGGTTTGTATATTCCTCAGCCTTCTGAGCGCGGCGGTTTGTACATTCCTCAGCCTTCTGGGCGCCAGGCATCTCAGTCAGACGGGTGCGGGTATTACCATAGTCGCGAATATGCAGTAACAGCAGGACAATGTGTATTTCTCATGACCACAACTTCCTGAAACGTGCAGCTACATATTCAGCAACTTTCGTCAGCAGACATTTTATGTTTTAATTCAGTCCACCTGGCCAAACCATTGTACCTTCACAGAGGGGGGACCTGTACCGTCATAAAAGGGAAATGTATGATGGGGGTTCATGACAGGACTAGCAACATCACCCAACATCAGAAAGAGATTACCACCTTTTTGGATGGAATGAATGAAAACCAGGGATGGGGGAATTGGGGATTTGGGGGATTATATAACTGGATTATCAGCATGGCCATCTATGCTGCTATAGTAGTTACTTATTTGTGGGGATTGCCATTGTGAAATGTATCATAGCCCGATTAATGGCGGCTTTATCGGGTTTGGGGACCACCACCGAGGAAGCTAAAAATTCTGTACGAATGATGATATTACAGCGTGAGCAGGAGAGACTGTTATCATTCCCCAATGACAGCGAAGACGATGAAGTGAGTGAGGAAGGAGAATTGAAGGAAAAGGGACAAACGGTCCAAGAGGCCATGTCCAGGGAACTAGAAGGTTACGAGATTCGGCGAATGGGACTTTTTAATGGACTATGAGTGTTGCCATAAGAATGGCAAAAGGGGGGAATGTGAATGTAATTCTTGAATAAACGCTGTAAGATTGTACTGTGACGGTAAAATGGTTTGGCCAGGTGGACTGGATTAAAACAATATGTCTGCTGACCAAAGTTGCTGAATATGTAGCTGCACGTTTCAGGAAGTTGTGGTCATGAGAAATACACATTGTCCTGCTGTTACTGCATATTCGCGACTATGGTATTACCCGCACCTGTCTGACTGAGATGGCTGGCGCCCAGAAGGCTGAGGAATGTTCAAACCGCCGCGCTCAGAAGGCTGAGGAATATACAAACCGCCGCGCCCAGAAGGCTGAGGAATGTACCTGTCTTATCTCTAGTATTGTTCCACTAAATAACATCTCCCTATATGTAAAACAAATAGCAAGGAGAGGAGCTATCCTCATACTCGCATACTTAAGATGTTCAGCAGAAATATGATCCAAGCCACTTGCTTTGTTGTTGGACAGCTTGTTCATGGCATGATACACCTCATGTGACATAATCGCCATCGCCATTGAGTCATTACTCCCAATATTGTCCACCCTATACAAGTTACCTTGGACACAGTTGAATAAAGTACTATAATATTGTTGCCATAACTGTATTAGCTGTTCAGGAGATTCCATATACGGTGCATGGTAGAGATGTTTTGCAACTGTTAAGAGCTCTCACTTCTTTCCAAAAATCTGTAGCATTGTTACTTAGCAGCTTCTTAGCCATGGAATCAGCCCTCATAGATACATAGATAAATAGAAAATAGGTGCAGGAGTAGGCCATTCCGCCCTTCGAGCCTGCACCGACATTCAATATGATCATGGCTGATCATCCAACTCAGTATCCCGTACCTGCCTTCTCTCCATACCCCCTGATCCCTTTAGCCACAAGGGCCACATCTAACTCCTTCTTAAATATAGCCAATGAACTGGCCTCAACTACCCTCTGTGGCAGAGAGTTCCAGAGATTCACCACTCTCTGTGTGAAAAAGTTTTTTCTCATCTCGGTCTTAAAGGATTTCCCCCTTATCCTTAAGCTGTGACCCCTTGTCCTGGACTTCCCCAACATCGGGAACAATCTTCCTGAATCTAGCCTGTCCAACCCCATAAGAATTTTGTAAGTTTCTATAAGATCCCCTCTCAATCTCCTAAATTCTAGCGAGTATAAGCTGAGTCTATCCAGTCTTTCTTCATATGAAAGTCCTGACATCCCAGGAATCAGTCTGGTGAACCTTCTCTGCACTCCCTCTACGGCTATAATGTCCTTCCTCAGATTTGGAGACCAAAACTGTACGCAATACTCAGGTGTGGTCTCACCAAGACCCTGTACAACTGCAGTAGAACCTCCCTGCTCCTATACTCAAATCCTTTTGCTATGAAAGCTAACATACCATTCGCTTTCTTCACTGCCTGCTGCACCTGCATGCCTACTTTCAATGACTGTTGTACCATGACACCCAGGTCTTGCTGCATCTCCCCTTTTCATAATCGGCCACCATTTAGATAATAGTCTGCTTTCCTGTTTTTGCCACCAAAGTGGATAACCTCACATTTATCCACATTATACTGCATCTGCCAAACATTTGCCCACTCACCCAGCCTATCCAAGTCACCTTGCAGACTCCTAGCATCCTCCTCACAGCTAACACTGCCCCCCAGCTTAGTGTCATCCGCAAACTTGGAGATGTTGCCTTCAATTCCCTCATCCAGTTCATTAATATAAATTGTAAATAGCTGGGGTCCCAGCACTGAGCCTTGCGGTACCCCACTAGTCACTGCCCGCCATTGTGAAAAGGACCCGTTTACTCCTACTCTTTGCTTCCTGTTTGCCAGCCAGTTCTCTATCCACATCAAAACTGAACCCCCAATACCGTGTGCTTTAAGTTTGTATACTAATCTCTTATGTGGGACCTTGTCGAAAGCCTTCTGAAAGTCCAGATACAACACATCCACTGGTTCTCCCTTATCCACTCTACTAGTTACATCCTCGAAAAATTCTATATGATTCGTCAGACATGATTTACCTTTCATAAATCCATGCTGACTTTGTCCAATGATTTCACCACTTTCCAAATGTGCTGCTATCCCATCTTTAATAACTGACTCTAGCAGTTTCCCCACTACCACAAGACATACAGCTTGCTCATTTCAAGTTGAAGTTCAAGTGAGTTTATTGTCATGTGTCCCTGATAAAACAATGAAATTCTTGCTTTGCTTCAGCACAACAGAACATAGTAGGCATTGACCACAAAAACAGATCAGTGTGTCCATATACCATTCTATAAATATATACACACATGAATCAATATACTGATAAAGTGCAAATAACAGTTAATTGTCTAATAAAGTTCAGTGTTTTGTTCGAGCCAGGTTTAATAGCCTGATGGCTGTGGGGAAGTAGCTATTCCTGAACCTGGTCATTGCAGTCTTCAGGCTCCTGTACCTTCTATCTGAAGGTAGTAGGGAGATGAGTGTGTGGCCAGGATGGTGTGGGTCCTTGATGATACTGCCAGCCTTTTTGAGGCAGCGACTGTGATAGATCCCCTTGATGGAAGGGAGGTCGGAGCCGATGATGGACTGGGCAGTGTTTACTACCTTTTGTAGTCTTTTCCTCTCCAGGGCGCTCAAGTTGCCGAACCAAGCCACGATGCAACCGGTCAGCATGCTCTCTACTGTGCACCTGTAGAAGTTAGAGAGAGTCCTCCTTGACAAACCGACTCTCCGTAATCTTCTCAGGAAGTAGAGGCGCTGATGTGCTTTCTTAATAATGGCATCAGTGTTCGCGGACCAGGAAAGATCTTCAGAGATGTGCACGCCCAGGAATTTGAAGCTCTTGACCCTTTCAACCATGGACCTGTTGATATAAACGGGACTGTGGGTCCCCATCCTACTCCTTCCAAAGTCCACATTCAGTTCCTTGGTTTTGCTGGTGTTGAGGGCCAGGTTATTGTGCTGGCACCATATGGACAGTTGCTCGATCTCTTCTATACTCTGACTCATCCCCATCAGTGATACGTCCCACAACAGTGGTGTCGTCAGCGAACTTGATGATGGAGTTCGCACTATGTCCGGCTACGCAGTCATGAGTATAGAGTGAGTACAGCAGGGGGCTGAGCACGCAGCCTTGAGGTGCTCCCGTGCTGATTGTTATCGAGTCTGACATATTTGCACCAATACGAACAGATTGTGGTCTGAGAGTGAGGAAGTTGAGGATCCAATTGCAGAGGGATGCGCAGAGACCCAGTTCTGCGAGTTTGGTAACCAGCTTGGAGGGGATGATTGTATTAAATGCCGAGCTGTAATCGATGAATAACAGCCTGACATATGAGTTTTTGTTGTCCAAGTAGTCCAGAGCGGAGTGGAGGGCCAGCGAGATCGCATCCACCATTGATCTGTTGTGGCGGTAAGCGAACTGCAGTGGGTCCAGGTTTTTGTCGAGGTAGGAGTTGATCTGCGCCATGATCAACCTCTCAAAGCACTTCATCACCACAGGCGTTAGTGCCACAGGTCGATAGTCATTGAGGCATGTCACCTTGGGCACTGGTATAATTGATGCCCTTTTGAAGCAGGTGGGAACAGACCTCAGAAGTGAGAGGTTGAAAATGTCCGTAAAAACTCCAGCCAGTTGGCCCGCACAGGTTTTTAGAGCATGACCAGGTATACCATCAGGTCCAGGCGCTTTTCGAGGGTTCACCCCTCTGAAGGATTTCCTGACGTCGGCCTCTGTGACTGAGACTGAAATACCATCACAGCAAATGGGGGCTCGGGAAGGCACATCAGTGTTCTCCCTATCAAAGCGTGCTTAAAACGCATTGAGCTCATCAGGGAGTGATGTTTCGCTGACATTCGAGCTGCCTCCTGATTTCGACTTGTAAGAGGTGATTGCATTCAGGCCATGCCACAGCTGCCGAACATCTGTCTCTTCCTCCAGTTTGGGGCAGAAGTCCCTTTTGGCCTTTTTGATGGCCTTACCAAGGTCGTATCTGGACTTCTTGTGGGCCACTGTATCATCAGACATGAATGCCCGGTGTCTGGACTTCAGAAGAGTGAGGATCTTAAAGTTCATCCAAGGTTTCTGATTGGGAAACGCTCGGAATGTTTTGGTGGGGATGCAGTCCTCCACACACTTCTTAATGAAGTCTGTAACGACTGTGGCGTATTCGTTCAGGTCCATTGCCGAGTCCTTGAACATTGCCCAGTCTACAGACTCCAAACAGTCCTGCAGTTGTTCCTCTGCCCCCCCCCGACCAGCTCTGCACTGTCCTCACCTCTAGTGGTGCGCTCTTTAATTGCTGCCTGTAGGCAGGAAGCAGCAGCACCGCGGTATGGTCGGATTTACCGAAGTGAGGGCGAGGGATAGAACGATAGGCATTCTTGATGGTTGTGTAGCAGTGGTCGAGGGTGTTTGGTCCTCTGGTGCAGCAGGAGACATGTTGGTGGAAGTTAGGGAGTGATTTCTTTAGGTTTGCCTTATTGAAGTCCCCTGCTATGGTGGTGAACGCCTCGGGGTAAGACGTCTGTTGTTTGTTGACCACGGCGTGCAGCTCCTCCAGTGCCAGACGGACGTCTGCCTGGGGTGGGATGTAGACCGCGGTCATGATGATGGAGGTGAATTCCCTTGGGAGGTAGAAGGGACGGCACCTCACCGCCAGATGTTCGAGGTGTGGAGAGCAGGAGTTGGACAGGACTGCCACGTCTTGAGCACCACGCAGAGTTGACCATGAGGCAGACGCCCCCTCCTCTCCCTTTCCCAGATGCCAGTGTACGGTCCATACGGTGGATGGAGAACCCTTCAGGCTGGACCGCTGAGTCTGGGGAGCTGGGGTGAGCCATGTCTCTGTGAAACAGAACACAGAGCATTCCCTCAGCTCCCTTTGATAAAGCAGCCTTGCACTTAAGTCCTCCACTTTATTTTCAAGGGACTGTACGTTGGCCAGTAAGATAGTAGGGAGAGGGGGCCGAAGTCCCCTGCGCTTCAGCCTGACCTGAAGTCCTGCCCGTCGGCCATGTTTCCGGACACAATGGAGGCTTCCCCTTTGTTTCCAGGTACTGTGTTTACTGTAACTGCTGTTTCTGCGGACCTGCGCTGGAACGGGGATTCCTTCACAGACGGCAGCTCCAGCTCCGTAACGAACGGGGGTACATTCAAAGTCGGCAGCTCCAGCTTCATTGTTCCTGGGAGATCCGGCCCGTCGGCTCTGGAGGTCATCCCGGGGTTTCCTGGTACGGTACCTAGGATCCTCAGTCGGGTCGGGAGTTCCACAGCCAGCGTGGGAAAATTTAAAGTCCGGGGCTCCCGCAGCTGCGGGAGATCGCGAAATTGCCAGCGCTTTCAGCTGCCCAAGCAGCTTGTCTGAAACGGCACCGATTACTGCCGTTTCCCTGATCCGGTAAGTTGATAGAAGTTGTAGGTGAACCTTTTCTGTTCTGGTGCTCCGCAAAAGTCGCCGCAGGCAGGCACCATACTTCTTCATGGTACCGGGAGTTACAGATGAAGCGAACAGCATACTTATACCTTGCATTAGTGAGCTTCTTGTACTCAAACACAGGCCCCTGTCTGGGTCTACCTGCCATAGCCCATGATTTGGTGGCTTCACGGGCTTCAGTATGATACTCAGCTACATACTTATTCCAGCCAGGCCTGATGTTATGTGTCTTATTTATATGCTTGTAGTAGGGCTTACTACCTACATATAGAGCACTTACTATATCATTATACATGGAGCAGATATCTCTCCTATGCTTCATATCCTTACAATTAACATTACTACACATTATTGCATCTTTAGGTAAATAATAATAATAATAATAATACATTTTATTTGTATAGCGCTTTTCAAGGACTCAAAGTCGCTTAACATGGAGAGTCAAGAACAAAACAAAATAGAGCAGTAAGACAGAGATGCAAAGGGGAGGGGGACATGGGACTAAGGGTATGCAGAGGTGAAGAGATGGGTCTTGAGGCGGGACTGGAGGATGGTGAGGGACTCAGAATTTCGAATCAATTGTGGGAGGGAGTTCCAGAGCCTGGGAGCTGCCCCGGAGAAGGCTCTGTTTCCAAAAGTGCAGAGGTTGGATTTCGGAATGGAGAGGAGACCGGCTGATGTGGATCTGAGGGACTGTGAGGGTTGGTAGGGGGAGAGGAGGTCAGTGAGATAAGGGGGGGGCAAGTGGTTGAGGGCTTTGTAGGTGAGGACCAGGATTTTGTAGATGATCCGGTGGGAAATGGGAAGCCAGTGAAGTTCTTTGAGAACTGGGGTGATGTGGTGCCAGGATTTGGTGTGGTTGATGAGTCGGGCGGCTGCATTCTGGACCAGTTCGAGTCGGTTGATGTTGCTGGAATTAATGCCAAAGAGAAGAGAGTTACAGTAGTCCAGTCGAGAGGAGATGAAGGCATGGATGAGTCTTTCAGCAGCGGGGGGTGTGAGAGAGGGTCTGATTTTGGCAATGTTGCGGAGGTGAAAAAATGATGTTTTGACAACATGGCGAATGTGACGCTCAAGGGAGAGGGTTGAGTCAAAGATCACGCCAAGGTTGCGGGCCTGAGGAGATGGGGAGACAGTGGCGCCGTCAATAGTGAGAGTGGGGTTGTTAATTTTGGTAAGTGTTGATTTGGAGCCAATGAGGAGAAATTCTGTTTTGTTATTGTTTAATTTAAGGAAGTTGAGTTGCATCCAAGATTTGATGGCTGACAGGCAGGAGTTGATATGGGAGAGAGGGGGGTGGTGGGGGAACTTGGTGCTGAGATAGATCTGGGTGTCATCAGCATAGCAATGGAAGTCCAGGTTGAAGTGACGGAGTATATGACCAAGGGGGAGGATGTAGATGATGAAGAGGAGGGGACCAAGAACGGAGCTTTGGGGAACGCCTTGAGTGACAGTGGCTGTAGCAGAGGTGTGGTTATGGAGAGAGATGAAGTGGGATCGGTTGGAAAGGTATGAATATTGCTTAAAGATTTACCTGTATGGGCATAATAGGCTAGGATGTCTTTCTTTGTAAGCGTTGACCAGTCCAGTTTTTCTGTATTAAAGGTATTTCTATCTCTGGATAACACAGGTATGCGTTCAACATTTATTGTCATAGCAACAAGTATATGATCAGTCATTGCTGCCCCGTACAGAATGCTTATACACCCCAAGGAGGCGTGTGCATCAGCTGTACTAATACAGTGGTCCAGCCATGACGTAGTGTGCCAGGCTTCACTAATATAAGTATAACTATCTGTAGGTAAAAGCACTTTGCTTGACAATATTAAATTATTGTCTTGACAGAACTGAGCCATATGATTGGCAAATAATGAGTTCCTATCTGAGATATCTGCATTCATATCCCCAATGACATATACACTACAATAATTATTGTTTTGAATGAAAGAGTAGGTGAAAGCAAGCCTATTTATATATTCATCTTCATTCTGATGGCATTCATAGGGTGTACAGTGGCTTGCAAAAGTTTTCATACCCCTTGAACTTTTCCACATTTTGTCACATTACAACCACAAACGTAAATGTATTTTATTGGGATTTTATGTGATAGACCAACACAAAGTGGTGCATAATTGAAGTGGAAGGAAAATGATACATGGTTTTCAAATTTTTTTACAAATAAAAAACTGAAAAGTGTCGCGTGCAAAAGTATTCAGCCCCCTTTACTCTGATACCCCTAAATAAAATCCAGTGCAACCAATTGCCTTCAGAAGTCACCTAATTAGTAAATAGAGTCCACTTGTGTGTAATCTAATCTCAGTATAAATACAGCTGTTCTGTGAAGGCCTCAGAGGTTTGTTAGAGAACATTAGTGAACAAACAGCATCATGAAGCCCAAGGAACACACCAGACAGGTCAGGGATAAAGTTGTGGAGAAGTTTAAAGCGGGGTTAGGTTATAAACAAATATCCCAAGCTTTGAACACATAAAATAAAATACATTTACGTTTGTGGTTGTAACGTGACAAAATGTGGAAAAGTTCAAGGGGTATGAATACTTTTGCAAGCCACTGTATATACATTCAGGATAACAAATTCCTTGTCGTTGTGAGCAAAGTGTATGGCAATGCACCAGTCAGCATCAAGCCGAACCACATTTATTGATGAGTCAAGCTTCTTGTTCCAAACGCAGGCCACGACAGTTGTACGATAGTACCCGAATGTTCATTTAGTGAGACTAGTGAGTGCCCCTAGCACCAGCAGGCACACTCATTCTCCCCGCGGCAGGCGCAGTGCTTGATCCGATGACTCCAACCCTGCGCGGCTCGTAATAGCGCCGGACAAATGCCCCTTCTGGCCAGAGCTCCAGATTGTACCTTTCGCCAACCTCATTACATTCTGCAGACACTTTAAATGAACAATAACTACTGTGTACAGTGTCAATCTTTTGACAGGTAAGCTCACGGCCAAGTTTTTCTTTAAGATACACAGATAAAGTTTTGGCGTCTAGATCCGATGAAAACTTGGAGGCAAAAACACTCACCAGCTTAGTCTTGATCATGTTGATGTTACCCGCAGCTCCGGTACCAATAATAGGCACAGCATTACTGGATTTCTTTCTCTGCCCGGTGGTAATAGTGCACAATTTTGGCTTACCAACAGTGTTCTCTGGAGCATGACGTTGACCCTTTTTCATAACATGACTCCACTTTTGAGAATCTTGCAACGTTAAACCACTGGGACTATTCATTGCCTTTGCCCTCTCCACGTTTAAGGCAAGGCCCTCCGCCGCAGCCCTCACTCCAACAACTAAGCCAGAGGCTCCTGCCAGTGCAGCTCCCTGTGCTGTGTCTGCCATGCCAATGGCTCCATCCATCCCCGCCGACGCATCCGGACCCCCGCCCCGAGTCAGGTCAGTGGTGCGCTCCAATGCACACACTGGAGTAGTGATCAAGGTGCGCTCCAATGCACCCACTCGCCGATCAATTTCCACTGTGATGGCACGAAAATCTTCGCTAACATCAGCCTGTAGCTGCATGACGTGCTTCATAGAACAGACCTCAGCGTACAGCTGCTCCATTCTCCGAAGTAGGCTCAAGACATCCATGTTAGAAAATGTCACCGGCGGCAGTTCATTCAAGTAATGATAGACAAATCTGGGAGTATTCTCCCCACACTCATTCATTACTTTAAGGCAACTCTTTATGTTGTTAACGCCTTTCTGTGCCCCTTTATGGGAAACGTTCCGCTGTGTAGTGGGGCAGGGTTCAAACAGAACTTTCTTCGAGGACTCTATCCACTCAGAATCAAAAGTGTTTGCAGCCAGAAGGACGATCTCATCCTGGCTTAAGGTCTTAATCTTTACAGCAAGAAAGTTAAGTAACTCATCCTCAACAATAACCTTACTGTCAACAGTCTTGTAGATCTCTAGACCTGCCAAGACCAGTAGCAATGCGCGCCATCTTCGCCTGCCGGTTGCCCCTGGCTGATGCACCGGCTCCCCCGCTGCCTCTTGCCCGGCCCCAAGCTCCACCGCCCGCTGCCTGCTGCCCGGCTCCACTGCTCCACACTCTGGGTCTCCGCTGTCCCCAGCTCCAAGCACCACTGCCCCCTGGCCCAGGTCGGGCCCGTCTCGGACCCCGGCTCCGGCTGCTCGCCGAGCGCAGAACTTGGCACCCCTTCCACCGGGCCTGGACTGCGACTCTCTCCCGCACCACGCTGCCGTTAAGGACCAGGGTTTTCTTCCTGCAGCAACTTCCAGGCGACATTCGCCCGCTCCTCGTAGGGATAAGTTCCTATCTTAAATATATTGAATAACAATCTACATTTTACAGTAGCTTTTTGTTTAATCATGAACACTGGAGATGATCCCTCATATTGTACTATTTCATAACCTTTGATAAATTTTGACCTTGATTAAGTTTTTCTGGATCATAAATAGATCAATAGGTTTCACTTTAAAAAGGTTCTCAGACCACAACAATTAAGCTTGAGCCATTTCACTGAAAAACATGAATATTACTCTGTGCCATTTGTTGCAGAACATCCAACTCATTTGACTCAATGGCTCACTCTAAAATTGGACTAATTAAAAATTTAAAATTCTGAAATAACACCAACAAAAAACATGCACTTAAACCCCTGTCTCACTGTGCGAGCTGACCCACGAGGTACCCCGAGTTTAAAACAAATTTAACTCGTGCTAATTACGTACAATCAACGTAGCGGGAACGTCGGAACTCGTGGACGCAACTTAGCGACTCTTGGTGCTAACGGCAGGTACCCGTGAAACGTGTTAACTCTTGAAAAGTTCAAACATGTTTAAACTTTTCCAAGAGTAAAATGTACTCTTGTGGTTAAAAATTGAAACATTTAAACACGTTGTAAGAACGCAGTGGCCCGTGCGTTTACCTTAGTGACTCGTGAGACTACCGTGGGAACTCTTTAACTCAGCGGGCAGGCAGCATCTCTGGAGAGAAGGAATGGGTGATGGGATGACATTTCCATGTTGGGGGGGAGTGGGGGGTTGGAGCAGGGAGGGGGGGGTGGAGGAGAGAGGGTGGAGAGTGGATGGAGAGGAGGGGGAGACAGTTGGGGGTGTCTTCATTCACTAGCGGCGGGTGCCGGTCACTGAAACAGGTAGGTGAGATTTCACATCCACCTTGTGTGTGTGTCTCTCTCTCCCTCCCTGCCTTTCACACAGGCTGAGAGACTCTGCCTCTGTGAGTGTACGTCTCTTTCTCCCCCTCTCCCACACACAATAAGACCGAGGTAAGTCCATCTGTGTAAGTCCATCTGTGTCTCCCACATACACAGGAAACTCTGCTTTGTGTGTTTATACACGTCTCTCCCCATTTCTCTCTTTCTCCCCCCCCCCACCTCTCTCTTCCCCCCCCCCCACCTCTCTCTTTCTCCCCCCCCACCTCTCTCTTTCTCCCCCCACACACAATAAGACCGATGTATTCTGCTTTAGTCTCTCTTCCCTCCCACACACACAGATAGACCGAGGTCCTGTGCGCTCTTTCTCTCTCCCCCACAGTCACGCCGAAGTACACCACACTGCCTCTGTGTGTCTCTCTCTCTCTCTCCCCCTCTCTCCTTCATACACCGTCAGAGGTCCACACTGTCTCTGTGTCTCTCTCCCCTACACACACACACACACAGACTGAGGTACACACTGCCCGTTGTGTGTGTGTGTCTGCCTCTGTCTCTCTCTCCCACACACACACACACACAGACTGAGGTACACACTGCCCGTTGTGTGTGTGTGTCTGCCTCTGTCTCTCTCTCTCCCACACACACACAACGGGCAGTGTGTACCTCAGTCTGTGTGTGTGTGTGTGTAGGGGAGAGAGACACAGAGACAGTGTGTCTCTCTCCCCCACTGCCTGTGTGTGTGTGTGTCTCTCCGTCCCACCCCCCACACCCACACACACACCCCCTACACCCACTCAGTCAGAGGAACTCCACACTGTGTGTGTGTGTGTGTGTGTGTTTGTGCACCTCTGTCTCTCCCTATCACAGTCAGTGAGGTACTCCCCCCGCAGTCTCTCCACGGCCTCTCCCCGGGCAGGGTGCATCTGCCTCCCTCAGCTCTGAAATGGTAAATAATGGTAAGATTACCGCTGAAATGTTGTTAAAGGCAGCAAGTTTCACTGCACAAGTAAAGGGTCAGCTGTCTTCGCCAGAACTAATAAACAGTTATTTTGCAAGTTTAAGGGATTTAATAGTTAGTATCAGAACACAGTATTTTACTATATGTCTCAAAATGAGAAAAAAAATCTTATAGGATATATTATTTTACAAAGACCAGGTCTCCCACCATTGACTCCATTTACACTCCACGCTGCCTCAAAACCTATATAATCAAAGACTTGTCCCATCCCGGTCATTTCTTCTTCTCCTTGCTCCCGTCCGGCGGGCAGTACAGAAGTTTGAAAGCGCCAGCCTCGGGAACAGCTTCTTCCCCTCTATTATCAGGTTTCTTTAAGGTCTTTCTATAACCGAAGGTAATGTCCGATTCACCTCTGCCTCATTACGGACATTTGGACTCTCTGCAACTGGTGCGGTGCAATGCTGAGAACTGTATTCTGCACTCTGTATACTGCACTTCGATTCGTACTTGAGTTTGACCATTATAATTAAGTATAATACTATTTGATCTCATAGAGTCAGTCATACAACACGGAAACAGCTTATTTGGTCCAATTTCTCCATGCCGAACATGGCGCCCCACATTCCAGCGTATGACCCATATCCTTCCAAACAGATTTAAAAACACAACAGTGCCTTCAATGGATTTATTTCTAAATTTAAAAAAAATATTCATAAAAAGACGTACAGGATATGCAATACACCAATGCCATGTGTAATTTCAAAAATAATCTTTCTCCTGAATAAAATATGTATAAAACAAAAACCGTGCGAAATCTTTTCATAGATTCTCAGTGGTTAATGCCTTCGGTATTTTTCTAAAATAAACTTTACTCAGAATAAGAAATGTGCACAAAACAAAAACAGTGCAATGCATTATCAGTGTCTATACATTCAATAGTGTCAGGACTGTTTCCATCTATATTTAAACAAAACTCTCTTGTCACTATGTGCCCCTTGGGGTGATATCCCTACCCTTGTCTGACGGGTGTCCCCATTTCAATATCCTGCAGCGGAAGGGCCATAGACTGTGGTCCAAATGAACTGCACGTAAATGCAATGCAGATACAAATATTCTGCGTCTGTGTCTGCCATTTCCATCTTTATGGCTTTCATGTCACGATTGCCAGTTCAATGAGTAATTCGGCTTAATTCAGATTTTATATGCGGATGCGAATAGTTTAATTATAAAGTGTAAATTCTATTAAATATGTTACAGGGAAAAACGTCCAGCAATGAAAAGACATCCCTGTATTTAAATAGCGCCCATCACAAACCACAAACTCAGGAGGTTCCAACGTCAATTACAGTAAAGGAAGTACAGTGAACGTACTTGGATAAACATAATGTTGAGCATGAATATTGTTTTGTTTAAAAACGGTGGTAACAAGGCTTGTAATTATGCAAAGGCAGACAAAAAATGCTGGAGAAACTCAGCGGGTGAGGCAGCACCTACGGAGAGAAGACCCTCTCCGAAACCCTTCTTCAGTCACTGTTGCTTATTAAAACAGACCTTCATTCACGTTTGGCTCAAGAGTACCTTGGGAGAGGAACTTGATAATTCGGGAGACGAACTTCGAACATCGCAGAAATGACAGTTAACGGCAAACTTGAGTCATACCCGTGGACAACCACGAGTCTTTCGCTCGGGGTACCTCGTGGGTCAGCTCACACAGTGTGACAGGGCTTTTACTTTGTTAAGCAATGTTGTAAAGACCTCTTGATGGCTATTCATATCAATGCCACCATAGAGTTTCATTAACTCCTTTAGCATCCTCAAAGGTTAAACATTGGACTAATAAATCTTCATCATCTTTTTCCCCTAAGGAATACATCATGATACAGATTAAGTTTGTGCATTTCCCTTGAACAAATGCCAGTATAACTCAATCAGGTAATTCCTTTCTCTTAAGTAATGTCTCTTAAGGCTTAAGTAATGCAAGAGTTAAATTAACTCACATTTAGACTTTTCACTTCAAAATAAAAACCATAATCTACAATATTCTTCAGAAAATGCATAACCATCAAGAAATCTGAGCATACATTTAGTAAACATTATGTTAAATCTATTTAAATTGGGCAATCTATATGAATAAACCATACCTTAATGATGGCAGTCTATCCAACAGATGGAGACCTAAAATCAATAATTTAGTAATATTATTTGGCTTCAACAAATGGTGCCACACATAATATGGTCTAGGTAGTTTTTAAGACCATGATTTTATATAATGCAGGTGCAAAAATAGACAGCCTGAAGTTACTTGTTAGAAGCAAATAAAATAATTACCTGAAAGGTAGTCTCTACTCTAAAGAAACTAGACTTAACCATTGAAGTAGATAATATCAAATGCATCAAATATTCAATTTATACTTTTTTATTTTTGAAATAAACATGGTTACCTTGTGCACAAATATAGCTCCAACAAAGCCTTGCAGAACAAGCCACTTTTGGAACTTAGCAGGTGACATTCATTTATACAAATGTTTGTATTTTTAAATTTAAAGTGGCATTATTGTTTTCTTGTCATATATTAATGGGTTTTGAGGCAACCATAATGAAATTAGTGTAATACTTCATTTTCTTTATTCAATCAAAATGTGAAGGGATTGTTTTGACTTGCATTTTGTAGTTTTGAAAGGTAACTTTATAGAACTAAAATGTTCCCCTTTAAGGAGAACTACCAACGAAAGAGCACGAATCAAGCCTGTAATTGCTAAGAATCTCAAGCAACTTTATCAGAATCATAACAAAAACTGTTTTGGGCAGAATTGCATAATCTGGGATGGATGTTTGTCGTAAATGACAGCTATACAGGAAATGTTTTGTTTTTCGTGTTCTTTTGGTTGTTCCTATACTCTCTAAAATTATATTGGTTAGCAAATATGTTAAGAATTATAAGTGTAGGGAAGAACAGTATTCTCTCAGACATCTTACATATGAAATAGGAACCTGAGGGATTACTTTTTTTATACAAAGGGTGGTGGGGGCATGGAATGAGTTACTGAAGGAGGTAGTTGAGGCAGGTACTATCGCAACATTTCAGAAATATTTGGCCAGGTACATGAATAGGATAGGTTTGGAAGGATATTGGCCAAATGCAGGCAGGTGTAAATAGGGCATGTTGGTTGGCTTGGGCATATTGGGCCAAAGGGCCTGTTTCCACACTGTATGACTCTATATAACTAATTGAATTAAGTTCAAGTTGATAAAACATTGAAGTGTCTATTTTTTCACAATGAATGGGTGGCACCGTGCTGCAGCGGTAGAGTTACTGCCTTACAGTGCCAGAGACCTGGGTTCAATCCTGACTATGGGTACTGTCTTCATGGAGTTTGTACGTTCTCCCTGTGGGTTTTCTCCGGTGCTCTGGTTGCCTCCCACATCCCAAAGACGTGCAGGTTAGTAGTTAATTGGCTTCTGTGAATTGTGCCTAGTGTGTAGGATGTGAAACTGGGATAACATAGAACTGGTATACGGGTGATCATTGCTCAGCACGGACTCGGTGCACCATAGGGCCTGTTATCATGCTGTACCTCAAAACTAAACTAAATAAACATTGAGAAAATGACTTATGGTGTTCCTGGTTATTTTATTAATAACCTGTTCCAATAATCTGGCACTTCTTCAGCAGTTACTGAGCCAGTTAATAGGTGACTGCAGTGGCGTCTGGAATTACTGAAAACCTTTTGAATCAAAAGAGGGAATCCTTTACAATGGCAGGATATTGAATTGATATTTCTCTATAGGTTTCAGGAGAGATTTTCTATTTTGGATCTGGTAGCAGCTATGTTGTGCTTTTCAGGTAAGGAAAATACTCTATACTTAAATTATTATGGGTGGGCTGGATGGTAAGCAGCTGAATTATACAAGGAATAGTTACCTATGAATTCATTCCGCAGATGAGTACGAGGTATCAGTTCCTCACTTCCCAAAATGATAGCGTTGATGACACTCAGCAACATAGTCATATACGGAACATTATCTGTAGCCTGGAGTTAATTCATGATTACACTAAATCAGTAGTGTTGCCTTTTCACAGTCTGCCAAGAAAAAATACAAGAAAAATCAATGTTTAGAAGTTGCTATTAATTCATGAGGATGGATAGGACAGTAGGTCATGAGTGGGATAGATCAGCCATGAATGAATGGTGTAGACGGGCCAAATGGCCTAATTCTGCTCCCATGTCTTATGAAAACGATTTTCTAATGATTTAGTGAAAATGGTGTCCAGTACGTTGGGGATTGGTCATGTGGTCAAAGCTTCCTCAGCAGAGCATGAGAGAAGAAAGAAAGATGTAGATTACAGGACCATGGGCTGGAAGGGAAGTTTGACAGGATAGAGGGAAACAATGGAGACAATGGTGTTCCATCAAAATTAAACATTAAGAGGCCTTTATGTTGTCAAAGTGTAGAGATGGTGGGGAGAAGGAAACAATTGTTCATGGAAAAAAAAAGTAGTTATCTTTTAGGAGAATTACCACTGAAAGGGCATGACTCAATGTCTACTTTCTCCCAAGGAAATGGCAGCACAGTGGCGCAGCGGTTGAGTTGCTGTCTTCCAGTGCAAGAGACCCAGTTTCAATCCTGACAATGGATGCTGTCTGTCCAGAGTTGGTGTGTTCTCTCTGTGCCTGCATGGGTTTTCTCCAGATGCTCTAGTTTTCTCCCACACTCCAAAGATATAAGGTTTGTGGGTTAATTGGCTTCTGTAAATTGGCCCTCATGTATAGGATGGGATAACATAGAACTTGTGTGCGGATGATCGCAGGACAGCTCTTGGAGCAATTCTGAGTTTTGCAATAAATCCAGGGAATTCTTTATGTATTGAATTTATTATCTACTAAATTCAATTCACTTGGACCAGGACACTCATGAGGTTTACAAATGTGAATTATAAAATTTCATTGATTAAACAGTTACTCATTTTGGGAAAGTTACCTTTTTAGTATTTTTTGCACACTCTAGTGTAATACTGTAGCAATGTTACAAAATTTTGAGATTTTAAAAATCAAGTCTGTAATTTATCCCATCAGATAAAGCATTACAAGAAGTTTAATTTGACACCTAATTCACTTTCATATCTTCAGTATTAAAAAAGTTATGGCCATTTTCATACTCGGAAATTAGCATCTTGTTCCCTATTGCCTTTCCATTGACTTGTCTCAAAAGCTGTGATCGAGGACAGTCAAAAGCCCATAACTTTCTTAAAAATTAAGAGAACTGAATGAAATTTTCAGTTATTATAGATTGAAGGATTCTGAAACAAATATAAAATAATCTTACTTGGATGACCTGAAATTGCAGCATATAATTAGTTAGTTACTTAATTGTAGCTAATTACAAAATTGACCGTTGTGACGGAAATAGTAATAAACACCCAGACTGCTTTGAAAATTCAAAAATGTGATATTCTCAAGATCAGAACTTTAATATTATTGTATTATATGCTGTAAGTCCATAACAGATAGGTAATTCATTTACAATTTCTAGCAAAAGACCAAATCTTTAAGGAGAAGATCAGCTGCTAGCTGGTACATTGGCATATCAAAATCAGTAGCATCATCATACTCGTCAGATTGCAACCAATAAGCAACTCTGTACACCTTGTTTTTCCTCAACTTTTCAATTTTGGCATTGTAAACTACAGGTTTTTGCTCTTCAAACCACACATGACATGCCTTTCTGCCCACTACTTTCCCATTAAGTATGTCCTGTAGATCATCACATTTGGAGTAGTCCAAATTTGGATAATCTCTGCGAATGCTGTTTAAATCAGTCTCTTTCAATTTTTTTTCTATATTTTCCTCTCTTTCGTGTCCCGAGCATGCTCCTTGCCTTTCTGTCGCTTGATGATTTCTGCTCTCAATTCCTTCTGTTTTTTCTTCCGTCTGTAACTCTGCACTCTCCCCAATTTCATTGCCTTACAGAGCACCTCCTCCCTACGATGCTCCTCGAGATTATCAAGGTAATTGACTGTTCTATTCTTGCAGGCCCGCATCCTACATGACAAATAACACATTGTGGCATTAGGAGATTTCTGTTTCGATGAGCTAAACATCCCCATTATCTCCTCCGCATCAATGTTGTGTGATCTTGCTGATGCAGTCTCCTCCTTCAGTTTCTCAGTTACATTAAGTTCAAAGTATGTACTATATTGCCTCTCCAACACAGTGATGACAGCTTGAAGACAGCTCCTCATCTTTGAACTGAACTGTGGATGTATTGGTAGCTCCCAAAGTTTTTTCAATGTGGCGTCAAGATGTACCTCCTCACCGAAGAAATCTTCCCTTGCCAATATCATGTTCTCTGGATTTTCTGTGGCTTCCTTTAGAGCAGCAATCACCCCTTTAACCACTGATGCCATCAACATGGTTGATCTGATTCTGGCTTGAAGTGTAGAAGCGTTTCATCCAAGGCCCAGTCAGATATTTGCCAAGTAAGCCCAATATCTGAAGTTCTACTTTTGCTTCAGCCTGGGTGAAGTCATGGAGGATGGCGCTTTTCAACCCCCCACAGGATGTTCCGCTATTCAGCAGTGCTACAAAGTCATCATAATATTCTATCAGCTTGCCACTAATATGAAACAGTATGTGCAATCTGTTGCCACGGTACCGTGGGAGGACACCTCGGGGGATGTTCCTGTCATCTAAAAATGCGACAAATCCTTTTGGGTCCCCTTTTCCGTTTTTGTATCTAAGTTTGCTCATCTGCAGTATGGCATTTACTGCTAGACAGTCTTTCCCAAATAAGAATTGTCCTCCGGATTGTTTCTGCATTTTTAGGGCTGAGCGAACTGATGTAGCAATGGAGTCAAGAGGATGCAAGTGGCAGTAGAGCTCGTTCAAATATTTACCCCACTCACTACTCACAATTCTAATAGCAGCATGATTAGCTGCACACCTGTCACTCATTGTGTTTGAAATGTTGTCGATTATCTTTTGTCTTGTATCTTGAAAATTTGTTTGCTCATTAAAATAAATGTAAGTTTTACACAAATTGTCAATTGTTTCGCAAATATGTTGTGCATAGTCCTCAGCCGTCCCACCAGCCAATTCATCAACTGCTGCAGAGAGACATTTGTTTGTGGTGGTGAAATGAACACTGTTAATGTGGGTCTCTTCCTGGGTGGTTGCATCAAACCCCACAGTCAAACCCCTTGTTGCAAGGAGCATCTCTGCTGTTTGCAACTCAGCAATAGCTCCCAATTCTCGGGCCATAACTTCAACTGCACTGCGTCGAGGAACATAATCCAGATGAAGTCCACTCCGCTTGTAGAACTGGCTTATCAGGATTGGAATGTTTGCTGTGGGAGTTTTGTTTACAATACAGTCAAACACATGCATCCTTATTGTTGAGGAGTAGGTTTTCTGGCCCACCTTTGCCTTGACAATACTGGCAGCCTGCAGATTTTCGATTGTTTCTTTGAGGACAAGATTGTCAAATTCGAGGCGTCTCACATCCTCTTCCCTGTCCTTTAAATTTTCATGAACTTTTCTGTACTGGTGAATTGAAACAGTTTTCCTCTTTTTCGTACTGCCACGAAACATCAGCAATTGTCTGTGTGCTTTTTTAAGTTTCAAAAACTCTGCCTTGGTGTTAGCAAGCACTCGTGCAGAAGTATTATCACGTAATTTGGTTTTGAGTTCCTGAATCTTTCTGTCCTTTAAATCTATTTGGTTTTGCTTTCTCTTTAAGGCTTGATTAACTATACATTTGGGAGTTTTCAACCGTGCCCTAAGTTCACTGATCTTTGTGTGATACTTTGTTGAAAGAGCAGCCCTGGATTCGTACATATACTTTAGTCTTTTCGTTAATTTTTGTTTCCCTGGTGAAAGACTTAGAAATTCTCTGCTACATCTTTTTGAAACACTAGATGTCGATGGCATTGGTTCAGGAGAGGCAGCAGGTGTCGTTGGCATTGCTAGATTCAGTGGAGGATGCAGACTATGACTGTCATCGCCCATGTCCTCAGTGTCTTGAAATATGGGCACTTGGCTTTCGGCAGATGTCAAGGATTCAGGATCTTGAGCACCAGGCAGTGGAATGTCATCTAAAGAAATGTGTTGACTGCCTTCTGGAAGTTTAAAAGTTTCATCACAAATTTCCATAAATACTCCAAGTTCCTTGGGATTGGTGAGTATTTTAAACTTAAGCAAAGTCCGGTTAACGAGAGTCTTCACTTTTAACATAACAGTAACAAATGAATAGCCTTCTGCATCCGACAAAGAGAAATGTGAACTCAGCGATTTCTCTATTTCAGGCAGACTTTTTCCAAACGAGGTATACAAGTACAAGATGTGTCCATTTTTAAGATCCCTCTTAGACTCAGGCATGACAGAGAACTTCTCTTCAAGTTGAACTCTAGCTATGCCTGTCTGGGCTTTTGGATTGTCAATTTTGCATTTCTTCTTTGGAGACATCTATTTACAATGTAAATTTAAAAAAAAACACTGAACATCATTAACAGAAACAAGTTATTATTTGCAGCTTTAGAAAAAAAGGTAGAAATGATAAAGTTAAATGCTTCCGGTGGCGTCATGTTAGACTAACAGACGTGCACCCAGCTCCTCTCCCGAAAAACTTCACGATTTATCGTGTAAAACGGGTCCGAAAATCGGGATTGTTTTTAAAAACCTTACCGGAGCTTCTGGTTACCGCGCTGATGACGTCATCGTTAAACGCGATGTTTTAAACGGTGGTTTGAAGCCCTTTAAATGAGTAAATTGACTCCAGCTGTGAGCCCTCAGAGAGCTGTGAATAAACTGTCGAAACAGTTCGAAACTGAAGTTACCTCTGAAGTCTCTGAAGTGGCTGCAGAAATGGATACAAGATCTAAGAAAGACTTTGATGACTTGAAAAAATCAATGAAAAATTTGAAAGATGAGATCTCGGATAATAGGGTGGAAGATAAGAAGGAAATGAAGGAAAATTCGGCAAAAATGATGGAAGGAATGCAGAAGATGATGAAGGATTTAAATGCTGGTAACCAGAAGAATATGACGGATTTACTGGACACTATGAATAAACGAATTGATGAGGTGAAAGATGGACTATCAGAGAAAATGGATAAGATGGATGTAATTACTACGGATAAGTTCACGGCTGTACTTGAAACAGTAGCTGCAAGTATGCAGACAATCACGGAATTGGAGAAAAATACGGCACGACTGGTTGAAGACATGGCGAAATTGAGGCAAGAACATGAGCAAATGAGGCGAGAAAACGAACAAGCATCACTACAAATGGGGACTCAATTAGAGAAAGTCTCATTCAAATGCCTGGACCTGGAAGCTCGTTCTAGACGCCAGAATCTGAGGATTCTTGGTGTTTCAGAGGGGGCAGAAGGGGAACAGGTACGTGAATTTGCCATGGGCTTGTTGAAACAACTGTTGAATCTTCCCAAGGAACCGAAAATCGAAGTGGCTCATCGTGTCCCAAGATTTGGAAAAAGATTTGATGCGGGAAAAGCTTATCCACGACATATTATAGTGAAATTTCGAGACACTGCAGAACTGGAATATGTTATGACCCATATCAAATATGGTGTACAATTACGGCTGGACAAAGACACTATTAAGATATTCAGGGACTACCCACATGAAATTGTGCAAAAAAGAAACAAATTTGATAAGGTTAAAGATCTTTTAAGAGGGAGAGAAGGGGTCAGATTCGGGGTTTTTTATCCCGCTAAAATGCGTATTTCTTTTAATGGTCTTGAAAAGTCATTTGTTAAGCCTGAAGACGCTTTCAAATATGCCCAAACGATTGTTGAAAGACAGAAATAAAAGGGAGCTTTGGCAGATCCGAATAATTCTCAGCTATGTTTTGTCTGGGGATAGTTACACTGTTATCTCCGGAATGTTGAAGCAAGGACATTTTCTGTTCAAAACGTGTAAACAACTTTATAACGGGATATGAATTAGAAAATAATTGCTTATTGATTAAAATGTTATAACCAATTGTAAGAACTTATCCTATTAACAACTTTAAAAGTTATGCAGGTTAGATTAGAATACTAACAAAAAAAACAAAAAAATAATGAACTAACATACTAATATGAATTTTTAATAAATTGTAACCTTGTCTATAAGCGGGAGGAGGGGATGAGAAACGAGCTCCTGGCTTATGTCCAGGAGCACGTCTCGTTAACCCCTTCAACCAACAGCTGATTCTTATTGAAATCAAAAATATTGGTTTAATAATTAAACTCTGATATATATATATGTTATAAGGAAATATCAGGGTAAAATTGTATTATATATATGAATGTGAGGCCTCGTTTTAATATTTTAATATGTTATGATTAACTAAGAGAGCGGAGCGAGTTGAGCAACAACGCAATGGAAGTCAAAATAAGGTTTTTTCCCACCTACAGGTGGGTCACTCGCTACAGTGCCGACTATAGACACTGTAGCCTCACTTTTTTAGTTTTTTTTTTATTACATAAAATCACTTGTTTGTGTTTTGTGTTTAGTGATAAGAATAATATGGACATACCAACAAAAGTTAATAACTCAAAAACTCCCCCAATACCTAAAGACCTGGGATATGGACGCACCACAAGATTCAAAGGTACTATAATTATTCAAAATGCATGACACCACACAAAAGAACCTAGGAGGAGTCTCATTTTGTAGTTGGAATATAAGAGGTATTAATGAACCTATCAAAAGGGGTAAGATATTAGCTCAGCTAAAAATGTATAATTCTGACATTACCTTCCTACAAGAAACACACCTAAAACCTCAGGACCAAGTTAGGCTGAGGGCGAAATGGATAGGTCAAACATACCACTCTTCATTCACTTCAAAATCTAGAGGCACGTCAATTATCATAAGAAAAGGTATACCATTTAAAGCAAAGAATATTATAACAGATATAGAAGGGAGATACCTAATAGTTAATGGAGAAATCCATGACACTCCACTTACTTTGGTAAATATATATGCCCCTAACTTTGATAACCCCCACTTTTTCAATAAAATCTTCAATATAATTGCAGAGTCAAACTATCAAAATGTTATAATAGGCGGAGACTTTAATTGTGTTTTAGACCCGTACTTAGATAAATCAAGTCAAAAACAGAGAGGGAATATGAAATCGAAAACTGGGGAACTCCTCAATACCTACATAAACAACACTAATATAGCAGATGTTTGGAGAATTGTGAATCCAACTGGCAGGGAATATTCGTTTTACTCAATGGTACATAAGACATACTCACGTATAGACTACTTTCTGCTGGATACAAAATTAATCCCCCAAACATCTAATGCAATATATCATACAAATTCAATTTCAGACCATTCTCCACTAACTTTCTTTTTAAAACTGGAAGGATTGTCTAAGAATAATTCATTCTGGAGATTTAACTCTCAAATTTTAAAAGATCCACAAGCGAGTATATATTTAAAAGAACAAATGGAGGTCTTTTTTCAAACAAATGATACTTCAGATATATCGCCTACTTTACTTTGGGAATCTTTTAAAGCATACATTAGGGGTATTATAATTTCATATCAAGCTTTTCAAAATAAAAAGAATAAGAATGAACAAAGACAGTTAGAAGAACTTATTAGACAAATGGATATAGATAATGCTAAAGATCCAACAATAGATAAACATAATAAAATAATAATTTTAAAATTTAAATTAAATAAATTATTATCTGCCAAACTTATAAGACTTTTTCAAATTACAAAACAAGAGCACTTTGAATTTGGGGATAAACTGCATAAACTTTTGGCTCGCCAGCTAAAAAAACGAGAAAAGGAACATACTATACCAAAGATCAAATCAGATAAAGGGGAATTATTAACAACACCGAAGGATATTAATAAAAGATTTGCGCAATTTTACGAAAATT
Source organism: Malacoraja senta (assembly GCA_038087875.1). Lineage (NCBI taxonomy): Eukaryota > Metazoa > Chordata > Chondrichthyes > Rajiformes > Rajidae > Malacoraja > Malacoraja senta. Next base: position 12,144 of record JAXLNO010004408.1, on the reverse strand, counting down.
TGTATACATCTAAAACGATAATTGATTCCAATAATATCACAAAGTTCTTGGATACCTGTAATCTTCCAAAGTTAGAGCTGAAGGAACAAGAGGAACTGGGTGCACAAATCTCAATTAAGGAATTAGAAGATACAATAAACTCACTAAAAAATGGAAAAACACCAGGCCCTGATGGATTTACTAATGAATTTTATAAAAACTTTTATGATAAAATAATACCAAGATTACAAAAAATGTACCAATACGCTTTTAAAAAACGAATACTACCTGATACATTAGCGGAATCAACGATTACATTAATACCTAAGAAAAATAAGGATTTAGAAGAACCTGGCTCATATAGAGCTATAGCATTGTTAAACACAGATCAAAAAATATTAGCGAAAACATTAGCCAGAAGATTAAGTAAATACATTAGTAAATTAATAAACCCAGATCAGACAGGGTTTATCCCTAAGAGATACTCTTCTAATAATATGAGACGTCTACTCAACATAATGCACTCACACAAATCTGAAGATCAAGAATTATCAATTATTTCGCTGGATGCTGAAAAAGCATTTGATCAAGTAGAATGGAATTATATGGATAAAGTATTACAAAAATTTCAACTGGGAGAGAATTTTATTTTATGGATTAAGTTACTATATAACAAACCTACAGCTAGAATACTTACTAATAACATATTATCCTCGAAATTTCAACTATCAAGGGGAAATAGACAAGGATGCTCATTATCACCACAGCTGTTTGCTCTCATTATTGAACCGCTAGCAGAAAAGATTAGAATACACCCTGATATTCATGGATATAATACTAAAGACTCATATAATAAAATATCTTATACGCGGATGATATATTATTGTATATTACAAAACCTCAAATCACTATACCAAATATATTAAATTTAATTGAAGACTTCGGATCTTTTTCTGGATATAGAATAAATTGGAATAAAAGTGAAATTATGTCAATAAAACCGAAAGATTCAACACATCTTTTAAAATTCCCTTTTAAAATAGCTACAGAAAAATTTAAATATTTGGGAATCGAAATTACCAGAGCATATCAAGGTATGCTCAGGGCAAATTTTGACCCCCTACTTAATAAACTGAATACATTAATTAAATTCTGGAAAACGCTTCCGATGTCTTTAATAGGCCGAATAAACGCAATAAAAATGATCTTTTTACCACAAATTTTATACCTATTTCAATCAATTCCTATATACTTACCTAAGAAGTTTTTTAAAAAACTCGACTCAGATATCACTAATTTTATATGGGACTATAAATCACATAGAATACAAAAAACCATCTGAATAAATCTAAAGTATTGGGGGGTCTAGCACTACCCAATTTTATGTATTATTATTGGTCAGTAAATATTAAAAACATGATTCAACTGATGGATAACTCCGCCCAGCAAGTAGACTGGATTGTAATGGAGAAAGAGGATTGCTCCTCTAGAAACATTGGAGCGATCCTCCTCTCTCCAATGAAATTGAATAACATAAACTATAATAAGAACCCAATTATTCATAGTACAATCCGTATTTGGAAACAAATAAAACAAAATTTAAAATTAAGAAACTTATCACTTTTATTACCTATAGTCAATAACCCTTCGTTTAGTCCTTCTATTATAGATAAAGCTTATACACAATGGGATAGACTAGGAATTAAAACGCTTGGTGACTTGTATGAAACTGGAAAATTACTTTCATTTCAACAATTACAAATAAAATATAAACTCGGAAATAATCAATATTTTAAATACTTTCAAATATGCGACTATTTGAAAAAATATATAAAAGATCATCATAATAACCCAGCAGATGTACTGGACGAGGCAATGCAGACAAAAGCGGAATCAGCAAACTTAATATCATATTTGTACAATATTATCTTAAATGTACAAATACCATCTACGGAGGGTATCAGAAGAGACTGGGAACAAGAGTTAGCTATTAAAATTTCAAAGGAAAGTTGGAATGAATACTTATTAAAAGTACATAAATGCTCGATTAATGTAAGACACACTTCAATACAATTTAAAATTTTACATAGATTATATTATTCGAAAACTAAAATTCAAAAAATTTTCCCAAACGTATCATCTATTTGTGATAAATGTCAATCCCAAGAAGCAACTATAGCGCACTCATTTGTCTTCTGTACAAAAATTCAAAAATTTTGGAATGAAATTTTTGAAATCTTTACAAAGTTATTTAAAACAAGACTGATACCCAAAGCAGAATGGATTATCTTCGGAATAACGGAAGATGATCCAGAACTAAATGTGTTTCAAAAGAAATTAATGGATTATGGGTTAATAACTGGAAAAAAGCTAATTCTAAAATTTTGGAAGAAGGCTCCAATACCAACTATAAATATGTGGATTTCAAATATGTTTGAAACACTATACCTTGAAGAGATAAGACTCCTCCTAGCAGGTAAACCAGATCACTTCCACCTGACGTGGTCTGCATTTATAGAATTATTACAAACATAGGGTGCAAAAGTACTTTAAAAAAATAAAAAATTGAGGTCGGGTAAGGGGGGATGATAGTTGAAGAGTTGGTATGTCCTATTTACGTGATGCTCAAAAAAAAAAAACATTTGTTTTTCTTTTTTCTCTCTCTCTTTTCTTTTCTTAGGGCCTATTTCTTAACTCTTTTTCTTTTTGTTTTTAATTTCGCTCTCATAGGGTCCTCGTCCTTTTTTTTTGTTGTTACATTTTCTACACTTTTCTACACTTGCACTTTTTCCTTCACTTTCTTCTCTCTTTCAATCTTTTCTTTCTTTAGTGTAAAAAAAATAAATAAAGGGAGTACATTAATTGTAAGAAGATATAAATGACGAGTATTAATGTATGTGGCTGTGATGTAATGTACTTCTAATAAATAAAAATTAAAAAAAAAATAATAAAAAAAAAGAACTCTAGCTATGCCTGTCTGGGCTTTTGGATTGTCAATTTTGCATTTCTTCTTTGGAGACATCTATTTACAATGTAAATTTAAAAAAAACACTGAACATCATTAACAGAAACAAGTTATTATTTGCAGCTTTAGAAAAAAAGGTAGAAATGATAAAGTTAAATGCTAAAACAAATAGTAAATACTCAACAAGAAAATCATCAGTTTCATCTAAATTCAATTACTAGATTTAAACATCTATCCATTTATTTAAGAAAATATTAACATTTTTAAAAAGCTTAAGTGTCCAAATAACATTCACACAAGAATTCACAATATAACATAATTTTTTAATCTCATTGTCATGGATTTATAGGCCAAATGGAAGAAATTGAATGTTTAATACCTGTAAATTAATGGGAATTTATATCATCTTGCGAGTGAGGATTTCTGGAACGCGATCATTTGGAACGTTCATTTGCGGTGAATATAACCCCGTATTGGCATGAAAATTATTGCCGTTAGTTCGGGGGAAAAAATCACCGTGTCGCATGTAAAAATGTGAATTAAAGGCCTCTTAAGGAGAACGTTTATACATTAAAATAAAGCACTTTCGTTTACCTTTCCCTTGTGTGAAATCCATCCCCGTTGTTGGCGTTGACGGGTTCAGAAGATGATTTAAAAATGATTCCAACGCTGAACTTGTTGGGAGATTTTTAAAACAAACTACGCAAAACGGCACTCGGAACGCTTCTTCCACAGAGGCTGGTACTCCAACAAAGTATAATTCAGGACAAGGGAGGAGAAACCCGCGCTTTAACCCCGCCCCCCCTTAAAGGCGTCAAAATCGCGCACACGGCCAGTGACAGAATTACAGCGCCGCTGAAGGCAAGTATTGTAACATACCTAAATACTGCATTATGCAATAAAAACAGAAACTGCTGAAAATGCTGGAGATCAGGCAGAATGTGTGAAGATAGGCAGCCACACAGTGGTGCCTTACAGCGTCAGAGACACGGGGTCGATCCTGACTATGGGTGCTGTTTGTATGTTCACCCTGTGACAGTGTGGGTTTTCTCATGGTGCTCTAGTTTCCTTCCACACTCTAGACGTACACGTTGATAGGTTTGTAGATTAATTGGTTTTTGTCAGTTGTAACTTTTCCCTGGTGTGCAAAGTAGTGCTAGAGTACGGGGTGATCGCTGGTTGGCACGGACATGGTGGGCCGAAGGGGAAATGACCTCCAGAGCCGACGGGCCGGATCTCCCAGGAACAATGAAGCTGGAGCTGCCGACTTTGAATGTACCCCCGTTCGTTACGGAGCTGGAGCTGCCGTCTGTGAAGGAATCCCCGTCCCAGCGCAGGTCCGCAGAAACAGCAGGTACAGTAAACTCAGTACCTGGAAACAAAGGGGAAGCCTCCATTGTGTCCGGAAATGTGGCCGACGGGCAGGACTTCAGGTCAGGCTGAAGCGCAGGGGACTTCGGCCCCGTCTCCCTACTATCCTACTGGCCAACGTACAGTCCCTTGAAAATAAAGTGGAGGACTTAGGGGCAAGGCTGCTTTATCAAAGGGTGCTGAGGGAATGCTCTGTGTTCTGTTTCACAGAGACATGGCTCACCCCCAGCTCCCCAGACTCAGCGGTCCAGCCTGAAGGTTTCTCCATCCACTGTATGGCCGTACACTGGCATCTGGGAAAGGGAGAGGAGGGGGCATCTGCCTCATGGTCAACTCTGCGTGGTACTCCAGGGCTCTCGCTTAACTTTTTTCCCCTGTTGCCAGCCGGGCAACCTTGGCAGCTTTTTAGGTTGCCAAATGACAGTTTAGGTGGTCATTTAAGATGGCTTGCATGACGCATGCAATAATGTGCTTGGACGAAGTGCGTAGTTACCAGTCGGAATTATACTCATTCACATATTATTTCTGCTTCAAATAAAGTCACAAACTAAACATATTCACCAATCAAGACATGATATATCCCACAATGACATGCAGCAAAATTATAAAACAGTATCTCAACTCTTTTTACACGTTGCAATTAATGCAATTTCTTTCCACTTCCAAACAACAATGTGGTTGGATTATTCAGCGTATGATCAACCTGTGTCAAGAAATCCTGGACCATGGTAACATATATGCTTACGTATAGTTATGAATGTTGCTCATTAAATAACTACAGTACGGATACTCCATATTAAGAGCATTGATTTGCCATGAAAATGAATTCTGTAATAACGTGTCAACGGTAGCAGTGACAATCGAACACTGCGGTTTTAATGTTTCACGTGTTCACAATTTAATTAATCCATCTTTATGTATTAAAACAAATAATAACATTGGGAATTAAAATACATTTGACTGAATCCCGTTATCAAACATAGTCAAAGTTAGCTCTGAAGACATTTCCAGCACAATAGGGTCAGGGAGGGGTGTGTGTGTGAATCAGTGCGGGGTGGATAGATGGCAGGGTGGGGGGGGGGGGGGGGGGTTTAGAAGGCAGTCGGTGCAGAATGGATGGATTGAGGCAGGTGAATTAGTACGTGTTGGTTGGAGTAGGTAAAATTGTGAGGGGAGAGCACCGGGGATGTCAGTGGTGTTGAATGAGGGGGGTGTTCAGTACGGGATGGATGGGGTAGACAAATGTGCTGCAGAAACTCAGCGGGTGAGGCAGCATTTATGGAGCGAAGGAAATAGGCAACGTCTCGGGTCGAGACCCTTCTTCAGACTGTTCCCCCCATTCTTCTTGAATGGGAGGATCAGTACAGGATGGATGGGGGGGGGAGATCAGCGCAGGATGAATGGGGGGGGTCAGTACAGTGTGGATCGGAGGGTCTGTGCAGGATGAATGGGAGATCACTACAGGATGAATGAGGGGAAAGGGGAAGGTGCAGGGTAAATGAAGGGTGGGTCAGTACAGGATGAATGCGTGGATTAGTACAGGATGGATGGGGGATCAGTACAGGATGGATGGATGGAGGAGAAGTGCAGGATGGATGGAAAAGGGGTAAGTACAGGGTGAATTGGGGAACCAGTGAAGTATGCATGGGGGGTGGGGGTGGCAGGAGAATCAATGCGAGGTGGGTGGGGTGATCAGCGCAGGATGAATAGATGGGGGGGGGGGTAGATGGGGAGGGGAGCACAGGGGATGTCAGTGAGGACTGAATAGAGGCGGGAATGGGGATCAGTGCGGGATGGAGTGGAGGGGTCCCAGGATTAAGGGGGGGGGTGGGGGTGGAGGGGGCGTACAAGAGAGAGAGAGGGAGGGGGGTGGGGGGGCGAGGTGGGGAGGAAGGAAGGTCAGCGCTCCTCGGACAACATTGCCCCGCTGCCTTGGCCATTGGGAACTCCTCGCCACCGCCTCCCTCCTCCGCCAGCCAACAGCAAGGTGCGGGGCTGGGCGGTGCAGCTCAGAGATCTTTGGTGCAGTTACTTCAGACGCGACGTTTCGTGTCGGCGGCGGCTGTGCGGGGCAAAGATACTTGGTGCGGGGTGAGGAAGGGTCGGAGTGAATGACGGCCCCCGCACAGCGGCAGCAGCGACCACGACAGCGGCTCCATCTCCTCCTCCTCCTGCACCCCTCCCGCCCTGATAAGGGCCTCTGCTTGTAAACCTGCTAACGGCGCTTTCAAACAAACTCTCCCGCACTCCAAGGCCTCCCCTTCCCTCCCTCCTCCCGGCCTCGGAGTGCGGGAGAGTTTGTTTGAAAGCGCCGTTAGCGGGTTTACAAGCAGAGGCCCTTATCAGGGCGGGCGGGGGGGCGGGAGGAGGAGGAAATGGAGCCGCTGTCTCGTTCCTTTTATCCAGAGATGCTGCCTGACCCGCGGAGTTACTCTAGTTTTTTGTGCCTATGTTCAGTACAAACCAGAATCTGGTTGCCAAGCCGGGCAAAATGATTCGGTGTTTAGGTTGCCCGGCGGCGCTTTGAGTGGCCAGTGGCACCCGGGCAACCGCTAATTCTGAGCCCTGGGGATACTGATTGTGGATGATCACAGTGAATGGCAGTGCTGGCTCGAAGGGTCCAGAGGAGGTTCACGAGAATGATCCTGGGGGTGAATGGGGTGACGTATGATGAGTGTTTGTCGGCATAGTGGTGCAGCGGTAGACAAAAGACAACAGGTGCAGGAGTAGATCATTCAGCCCTTCGAGCCATTCAATGTGATCATGGCTGATCATCCCAATCAGTACCTCGTTCCTGCCTTCTCTCTGCTAACTTTAAGAGCTCTATCTAACTCTCTCTTGGAAGCATACATAGACCCAGCCTCCACCGCCCTCTGAGGCAGAAAATTCCACACATTCACAACTCTCTATGTGAAAAAGTGTTTCCTCATCTACGTTCTAAATGGCTTACCACTTATTCTTAAACTATGGCCCTGGTTCTGGACTCCCCGAACATCGGGAACATGTTTCTTGCCTCGAGTGTGTCCAAACCCTTAACAATCTTATATGTTTCAATGAGATTCCCTCTCATCCTTCTAAACTCCAGAGTGTACAAGCCCAGCTGCTCCATTCTCTCAGCATATGACAGTCCCGCCATCCCGGGAATTAACCTTGTAAACCTACGCTGCACTCCCTCAATAGCAAGAATGTCCTTCCTCAAATTAGGGGACCAAAAACTGCACACAATACGAGGTTCACGAGAATGATCCTGGGGATGATTGGAGTGACGTATGATGAGTGTTTGTCGGCTTTGTGGCGCAGCGGTAGACAAAAGACAACAGGTGCAGGAGTAGGTCATTTGGTCCTTCGAGCTAGCACCGGCATTCAATGTGATCATGGCTGATCATCCCCAATCAGTACCCCGTTCCTGCCTTCTCTCTGCTAACTTTAAGAGCTCTATCTAACTCTCTCTTGAAAGCATACATAGACCCAGCCTCCACCGCCCTCTGAGGCAGAAAATTCCACACATTCACAACTCTCTGTGTGAAAAAGTATTTCCTCATCTCCGTTCTAAATGGCTTATCACTTATTCTTAAACTATGGCCTTGGTTCTGGACTCCCTCAACATTGGGAACATGTTTCTTGCCTCTATCGTGTCCAAACCCTTAACAATCATATGTAGAGTTGCCTTACAGCGAATGCAGCACCGGAGACCCGGGTTCGATCCCGACTATGGGCGCTGTCTGTACGGAGTTTGTACGTTCTCTCCGTGACCTGCGTGGGTTTTCTCCGAGATCTTCCGTTTTTCTCCCACACTCCAAAGACTTGCAGGTTTGTAGATTAATTGGCTTGGTAAATGTAAAAATTGTCCCTTGTGTGTGTGTGTGTGTGTGTGTAGGATAGCGTTAGTGTGCGGGGATCGCTGGTCGGCGCGGACCCGGTGGGCCGAAGGGCCTGTTTCCGCGCTGTAACTCTAAACTAAACTCACAGACCATACTCACCTCCTGCCTTTGCCCACAGTCCTTCAACCTGGACCTGCCTCCGTTCGGACTGTACAGAATAAACTACACTCGGAACGGAAGGTGATGGGGGGGGGGGGGGGGGGGGGTGGGGGAGGGATGGAGGTTAGGGAGGGGGGTCCTTGGTGTTGGGGTAGAGAGGGATAAAGAAGGGGAGAGGGGAGAGGGGAGAGTGGGGCCAGCGATTACCGCCGGTGGAATTCCCCAAAGCCGGAGAATCTCCCGGCCGCTGTGGAGCGGTTTTAGGGCCCTCATCTGAGGAAGGATGTGTTGGCCCCGGAGAGGGTCCGGAGGAGGTTGACGAGAACGATCTCGGGAATGGGTGGGTCAACGTAGGATGAGCGTTTGACGGCGCCGGGCCTGCACTCGCGTGGAGTTTCAAAACGTACTGAACGGCGAAAGGCCTGGACAGAGTGGATATGGAGAGGATGTTTCCACTGGTGGGAGAGGCTAGGACCAGAGGGCACAGCATCAGAATAAAAGGATGTACCTTCAGGAAGATGAGGAATTTCTTTAGTCAGAGGGTGGTGAATCTGTGGAATTATTTGCCTGTGGAGGCCGTCAGTGGATATTATTAAGGCAGAGATAGGCAGATTCTTGATTAGAACGAGTGTCTCTCTTCCCCCCCCCTCCCCCATCCCCCCCCAAACGACTGCTGTGATAAGGTTGGGACTGTAGATTGCCATTGGCACCCAGGCAACCGCTAATTTCAAGCCCTGCTGTATCTCCGTGGGTTCAGTGAACCAGACTGTATCTCCGTGGGTCCACTGTATCCGACTGTATCTCCGTGGGTCCAGTGTATCAGACTGTATCTCTGTGGGTTCACTGCCCGCCTGTGCCCTCTCCACCCGCTGCCCTGGGAGGTGCGTGCCTGACCCGCCTCACGTTGTGCGTTGTGTTGTGTGTGTCAGGTGGCTTCACACGGAGATCATGTTTGCGGTGGCACAGAAGAAGTGGCTGCACATCTACAACAACCAGGGCATCGAGCTGCACTGCGTGAAGAAGTTCAACGATGTCCTCCGCATGGAGGTTCCTCCCCTACCACTTCCTGCTGGCAACCTGCGTGAGTTCCTCCAGCCCTCACTGACCCACCCATTCACCCACTCACTCACCCACCCACTCACCCACACACTCACTGACCCACCCATTCACCCACTCACTCACCCACCCACTCACCCACACACTCACTCACCCACACACTCACCCACCCACTCACCCATGGTAACGTTCCCTCCTGGTCAGTGAGTGATTTAACGTTCTCTCTGTCTCTCTCTCACTCTCTCTTCCCCACCCCCACCCCATCCATGTGTGTGTGTGTGTTCTGTGCCACATGTCCATGTTGTCCACCCGCGTGTGGGCTGTGTGCTCGGTGTGTACACGTCTGCCTGCGTGTTCTCCACATCCGTGTTCCCTGCGTGTGACGCATGTTCCTCTCCACACCTAAACCCCGCGTTTGGGATCTCTGCCCGTGTTTGTGTGTGTGTGTGTGTGTGTTTGTGCATGTGTGTGCGTTGTGCGTGTTTGTGTGTGTGCGTGTTTTTTGTGTTGTATGTGTGTACGCTTGTGTGTGTGTCTCCCCCCCTGCTTGTTCTCCCCACCCCCATGTCCTTCTTGTCCCCCTGTCTGGTCCCTGTGTCTGTGACCCCGCTCCCTGTGCACCCTCCACCCCCACTATTCCTCTGTCCGTGCCACCCCCGTGTGCACGCCCCTGCGTGTGCCGTGTGCCCGCTGCGTGTGATCCCGTACTTGTCCTGTGTCCATGATCCCTCTGTGCCCTGTTCCCCACGTGTGTCTCACCCGTGTGCTCCATGCCCCCTGTGTGCCTCATCCTGTCTCCCCCCCCCCCCTCTTCCCCCTGCTGGTGCAGAGTGCGCCAGGGTTCCTGCAGTACTTGGACATCTCGGTGGGCAAGGAGGTGGCTGCCATCTGCACCAAGGCCGGTCGACTGGACGTCATGACCCACAACCCTCACAACGGCATCGTCCACCTGGGGCACCCGCAGGGTAAGGGGGAGGTGGGCACCGGTCACTCCGGCCAGTGTGGGCACCGGTCACTCTGGACAATGGGCACCGGTCACTCTGGACAATGGGCACCGGTCACTCTGGACAATGGGCACCGGTCACTCTGGACAATGGGCACTGGTCACTCCGGCCAGTGTGGGCACCGGTCACTCTGGACAATGGGCACCGGTCACTCTGGACAATGGGCACCGGTCACTCTGGACAATGGGCACCGGTCACTCTGGACAATGGGCACCGGTCACTCCGGCCAGTGTGGGCACCGGTCACTCTGGACAATGGGCACCGGTCACTCTGGACAATGGGCACTCCAGACAGTGTGGGCACCGGTCAGTGGTCAGCGAGGTCACCGCACCCCCCCCCACCCGTAACCTCCACAAGCGTCCGCTCAAATGCCATCCCCCCCCACTCTCCTCTCTCCCCTCATTGACCCCAGACTCTCCCCCACTCTCCTCTCTCCCCCCCGAATGTCACCCCTCCACCCTCTTTGAATACAGGAGAGGTGCCGGAAGACAGGAGGGTGGCAAATGTTGTGCCTCTTTTCAAGAAGGGCTGCAGGGAAAATGCTGGGAACTACAGGCCGGTGAGCTTAACATCTGTAGTTGGAAAGTTACTGGAGAGTATTCTGAGGGATAGGATGTACGGGCATTTGGATGGGCAAGGGCTGATTAGGGACAGTCAGCATGGTTCTGTACGTGAGAGGTCGTGTCTCACAAATCTGATTGTTTATTGAAGATGTGACCATGTAGATGTTGTGTACATGGACTTCAGTGAGGCGTTCGACAAGGTTCCGCATGGTAGGCTGCTCTGGAAGGTTAGATCGCATGGGATCTATGGAAAGATAGCTGAAAGGATAGCAAATTGGCTCAATGGAACGAAGCAGAGGGTGATGGTGGAAGGTTGCTTCTTGGACTGGAGGCCTGTGACTAGTGGTGTGCCTCAGGGTTTGGTGCTGGGCCCGTTACTGTTTGTCATCTACATCAATGATTTGAATGAAAACATATAGGGCAAGATTAGCAAGTTTGCTGTTGATACAAATGTTAGTGGTTTTGCAGATATTGAAGATGGTTGTGAACAATTGCAGCAGGATCTGGATCGATTGGCCAGGTGGGAGGAGGAATGGTTGATGGAATTTAATACAGAGGTGTTGCATTTTAGGATGTCGAACAAGAGCAGGACCTACACAGTAAATGGTAGGCCTCTGGGTAGTGTTGTAGAGCAGAGGGATCTAGGAGTACAGGTGCATGGTTCCTTGAAGGTCGAGTCACAGGTAGATAAGGTGGTCAAAAAGACTTTGGCACGTTGGCCTTCATCAGTCAGAATATTGAGCATAGAAGTCGGGAGGTCATGTTGCAGTTGTATAAGACGTTGGTGAGACAGCATTTAGAATATTGTGTTCAGTTCTGGGAACCACGTTATAGGAAAGATATTGTCAAGCTTGAAAGGGTTAAGCGAAGACTTAAGAGGATGTTGCCAGGACTAGAGCTATAGGGAGAGGTTGAGTAGGCTGGGTCTCTATTCCATGGACCTCAGGAGGATGAGGTGTGATCTTATGGAGGTGTATAAAATCATGAGAGGAATAGATCGGGTAGATGCACGGAGTCTCTTGCCCAGAGTCGGGGAATCGAGGACAAGTGAACATATGTTCAAGGTGAAGAAGAAAAGATTTAATAGGAATCTGAGGGGTAACTTTTTCACACAGAGGGTGGTTGGCATACGAAACAAGCTGCCAGAGGAGGTTGTTGAGGCTGGGACTATCCCAACGTTTAAGAAACATTTAAACAGGTACATGGACAGGACAGGTTTGGAGGGA
>JAXLNO010004407.1:112590-219287 GCA_038087875.1 Malacoraja senta | reverse complement strand
AAACCTGACCATGTAATGGTCACTGCCTCCTAATGGCTCATTAACCTCGAGGTCCCTTATCAAATCCGGTTCATTTCACAACACTAAATCCAGAATTTCCTCTCCCTGGTAGGCTCCAATACAAGCTGTTCAAAGAATTCATCACGGAGGCACTCTACAAAGTCCCTTTCTTGGGGTCCAGTACCAAGCTGCTTTTCCTACTCTACTTGCATGTTGAAATCTCCCATAATCACCACAGCATTACTTTTACTACATGCCAATTTTAACTCCTGATTCAACTTGCGCCCTATGTCCAGGCTACTGTTTGGGGGCCTGTAGATTAGTCCCATTAGGGTCTTTTTACCCTTACAATTCCTTAGTTCTATCCATACTGACACCACATCTCCTGTTTCAATGTCACCCTTTGCAAGGGTTTGAATTTCATTCCTCACCAACAGAACAACCCCACCCCCTCTGCCCACCTGTCTGTCTTTTCGATAGGAGGTATACCCTTGTATATTCAGTTCCCAGCCCTGGCCCTCTTGCAGCCATGTCGCAGTAATTCCCACAACATCATACTTGCCAGTTTCTAACTGAGCCTCAAGCTCGTCCACTTTATTCCTTATACTTCGCGCATTCATTTATAGTACTTTGACCTCCGTATTCACTTCCTCCCTCGCAATTGGCCCTGACCTTACTCTGTTGGCCATTCTCACGCTTTCCTTCCCATTTTCCTTCCCTGAAGAATGAGGACATCTCCGATGCCCTGGTGTGGAACACCTCATCCTGGGAGCAGATACGGCGTAGACGGAGGAATTGGGAGTAGGGGACGGAGTCCTTGCAGGAAGCAGTGTGGGAAGAAGTGTAGTCCAGATAGCCATGGGTTACCATGTCCTTCATATCGCAGTGTTTCCCGGGATCGTAATGGTTCTACTCGAGTGTCTGTAGTCCTCTAGCCACAAGCCTTTAAGTCATATTTCTTAGTTCTGAATGTACGCTGATGTGAAATAAAACTATTAACAATAATTTAATTCGATATTGACATCGATATACTGAGAAAGAAAAGACATTAGAATAAAATGACTACATCTGAATTCCTACCCCAGTTATTTTCGATTCACATCATATCTAACAAATTTTCAGCGTATGATCTTCTTATCGAGTCCACACACAAGAATAGAAGTTGTTCAGCGAGAGCAGAACATACTTCTCTGCATACAATGGTGAATGTCTTACGATTCTTGGGCTTCTTGTACGTGGTGGTGGAAAGATTGATGGAAAACAGGGCCGCGACGTGAAAGTTCTTTCCTTGGCCCCAGTGTATGATGAGCGAGTAAATGTTTCGTGTTTAAAGGAGGTTGCGGGGCGTTATTTTTCACACAGAGGGCGGAGGGAGTCTAGGGCGTGTTGCCGAGAGTGGTGGCGGATTTGGATTCCATTGAGGCATTTAAGGGACTTTTGTATGGGCACATTGACATGTAGGGAATGTGGGACATGGGGAGCCAAAGGAGATTAGTTTAACGTGGCATTATGTTTGGCCATGTTTCACTGGCCATGTTTTATGGACCGTTAATGATGTTTCAGCTCCTCCAAAACCGCGTCTGATACCTCCTTCTTATACCTGACATCCTTTCCCTTCGTGAGCTTTCGACATCAACACCATTCGACCAACTGACCTTTTAGATTGACATCCTTATCTCCCCTCTTCACTGGTAAATGCTGATCCTGCACTTTGATCAGAAGACGTTTGGATTTCGACACGTCATCTATGCCCCAATTAAGTACATTACGCCAACACCCAGACATATCCCTATTCAAACCACACTTCCGCAATCTTCTTTAAACTTTAAACTTAGCCATTACTCACCCAAGAACGAATTGCCTGTAATGTGATTCGAAAATATATATGGTAGGTTTACAGATGCAGTGATTTTAATACAATGCAAATTTTCTCTCAAAATATCGATGTCAATGCAAAGATTAATCAATGTTAATCGTTCTATTTCACTACAGCGTACATTTAAACCGAGAAATGTAACAAAAAGGATCGCGGGTAAATGTTGAAGACACCTGTTGCCGAGAACTGTTAGCGACCCAGAGCAACGCAGAGCAGGACGCAACAGCCGGTGTAGTCCGTCCAGCCACGATAAATGCAGGAACAAGGAATTTCGGATGGGTACAAATGCCAGAGATTAAAAGAGAAAAAGTGAGAGAGAGAGTGAGAGAGAGAGAGAGAGAGAGAGAGAGAGAGAGAGAGAGAGAGAGAGAGAGAGAGAGAGAGAGAGGGGGGGGGAGGGAGGGAGGGAGGGAGGGAGGGAGGGAGGGAGGGAGGGAGGGAGAGGGAGAGGGAGAGGGAGAGGGAGAGGGAGAGAGAGAGAGAGAGAGAGAGAGAGAGAGAGAGAGAGAGAGAGAGTGAGAGAGAGAGAGAGAGAGAGAGAGAGAGAGAGAGAGAGAATGCATAAAAATATGAAGACAGAGGAAGAGATATAGGTGGAAATGTATAGGAAGGAACTGCAGATGCTGGTTTACACCGAATATAGACACAAAATTGTGTAATAACTCAGCGGGAAAGGCAGAATCTCGGGATAGCAGGAATGGGCGAGGTTTCGGGTCGACACCCTTCTTAAAGTCATGAGAGATGGAGACACAGAGATAAGGAAGTGTAAGAGCGAGACATCAAAGGGGATGCAGCTCAAGGAAAATGTAGAATAGATCATTGTTAGCTAGGAGAAGGTGAAAATAAAACAAAAAGAGATGATGTAATCGGGGACAGTCGGCCTGATCGGAAAAAACGGGAAGGGGGAGGATGGAGAGGGCACGCGTTTGAAGGGGAGGAAGACATGAATGCGCGTTCACGTAGTGTACATCAAAGAGAGGGGGGGGAGCATGTAGATTGATACGAAAGTTGCAGATCATATGGATTTGGGGCAAAAGGGATGTTATGGATATAGATGCTAGAAGAACAACGAGGTCACGTATCAAAACGTCCTGAGTAGGTTTTGCGAGCGCGCTACATGGGAAATATATAGGGGTTAGCAAGTTACAATACATTGAACATTAGTATGAAATGTAATTCCACGAAGAGCCCTTCCTAACATGCCCGCTCTGGGTGGAACCAAATTCACGGAATAGAGCGACATGTGAAAGACTAGATTGAAGGGCGGCATCATTTCCCAACTCTAGTTCCAGGCAACTGGCGCGCCGGTGTCATGAGTTGAACAACAATACTCGTTAAATGTGTAACCGCGTTCTTCACCTCCTGCCTAAACTTCCTCTGTGTTAGCCCGTAGATACACGTGTTGGCGCAGGAGCTGATGTGCATGAGCAAGACCCCAACATCATTGGCGATGTAAGATGGACTTGACTGATCCCCGCCCACGAAATTCACAGTGACCCGAGTGCAGATGAAGGTGACAGCTATCGTTGTCCAAAGCAGGATGAAGGCGCTGGACACTGTGAACAGTAAAACGATGGACTTCCGCCGATTCTCCGCCTCAGTGTCCTTGCCATCCAGTGCCTTCAGGCGACGACGGACTCTGTTGGCCGCTATGATGTTCCTGACCGTCAGTCCGTTGAACAATATAATTATTAGGAAGGGTAGGAAGGGGAGAGAGATTGAACACATCCACGAAAACACCAACCACCAACCGGAAATGAAGTAGGCTCGTTTGGGTCGGCACCCCCATTTTACACTATCCACGGTGAAGCGTGGCACGTACATGAAGTTAAAGGGGATGTACTTTAAGCAACTTAGCGCCCACAATGATACAATGACTGTGGCGGCCGTCCTATCCGTGCAATAGGCGAGTCTCAGCTTCGGGCAGCAAATGCTGACAAAACGGTCAAAGGTGAATGACATAGTTAACCACACAGAAAAGTCCAGAGTAACGACCCGTAGGTATATGTTGGATGGACAAATTGCGTTGAGGGAGAGGAAGGAGTTAGGGGTGTGGTACATGTAGATTTTCCGAATTAACACGTGAACGATGAGAACGAGCAGGTTGGAGATTGCCATCGCCACCATGTACCGGGTGATTCCTTTAGAGAGCCCGCACTTTCCGCGGTACAGGATCGCAGCCGTCAGCACGTTCGCTGGGGGAATAGCAAAGTACAGTGACATTAATATTTAAATGGAACCACCGATGTAATGGAGTTTTAATTTTTTACGATTGAATGTTGCGCAGCGCGACAGCCCTTGACGATGCGAGGCTCATTTTAGAGGAATTATCACGTGGCATTCAATAGCAGTTTACGCTGGCGACGGGTTGTATTATAACTTCGTTATTAAAAATAACTTTTTGCCATTCGTAAATCCCAAAATACTCGTGAACTTCTGACCCTTAACCCTGTTTTTTTACCCGACAACAATAAAATAAAAACAACATTGAGGAAAAACGCCGAAAGTTAGGTGGTACTTGACAAAAGTTCAATTTTACTGCTAGAGTACTTGCCGCTCCGACTCAATTTCTTGCACCGCGCGGCGATTCCTCTTTTTGGTTTGGCAAATAATCAAAAAGTAGAGAAAATGGAAAACTTTGGGATCTGAAATTGGATCAATTAGTGTCGAAGATACGCGGCCATTCGGGCTGCATCTACGCAGGGAAAGCAGATTTAACACTTCACTGTTTTATGATGCAGCGAAAGGGGATGACCTGCGAGAGAACAAAGTCGTGCCTGCTGGGACAAACAACAGGGGGGGTCGAATATTCCGAGGGTTCACATGTTGGGTAGGTGAGGGTGAAAGTTTATTATTGGCGGATGAACAGACTGGGAGAAAAGTACATAGAATGGGGAGGTGATGAAGATCATAAATCACCTCGTTTTATTTACACGTTCAGGCCGATTAAGATTCGTTCACCCTCAGTCAGCCCCCACCCCCATTCCTTGCGTGCAAGTTAAACTCGAAACAATGTCATGTTGGAGACAAAAATAACTGCAGGTTCTGAAATCCCGCGGAGGACACAAGGTCCTCTTGTAAGTCAACGGGTCAAGCAGCTTCCACGGAAGACGTGGAAATATTAAGTTTCTAGTTTGTCGAACACAAATGCTGCAATAACACAGTGGGCCGACGGGAGTGTGGGATTGTACCGCTCGAGGCGACGCTTATCCGTGTCCTCCGGAGATGCTGCGTGACCCTTTGCGTGTCCTCCGGAGATGCTGCGTGACCCTTTGCATTCAGTATTTTGCTTTCCAATGTAATGTTCTACGTCTCCTTCCAAGCCCGTCTTTAAGTTTGCCTTATGAAATCTCTATCTCATCATCCAGCCCACAGACCCGAGATCCCAATTCTCCTTCAATTCTGCATTCTTCAGAAACTCATCAAATTAATTATTCCAAAATAATGAGCTCTTGAAACTCGAGTTCGCGTTTTTATTCCTCCTTTAAAATCGCTGCATTAAATCCACGTACTTTCCAAGCTTTGGACATCTGTCCACATATCTCCTAGTCTCTTCCCTGTCTATCCATTTATGCACGGTGACGCTGATGAAATGCGTATGAAGGTGCATTTTCAGTGTTGATCGTACATCGCATTACTGTAAAGTGCAGGAGATGATGGAACAGGCTGTCAGAATACTCACGGTCTGTCAGGAGGAAGTAAACCAACAACACATTAAACAATCTCATCACAGCTTACCAGGGATACCAAACGCAGCCAGGATCGGATAGGCAATTTCATTGACGTACAGAATTGGGGCCCGTTCCATCCGATAGTCCCAGTTAAGGTCGGGAACACAATGGAACGATAGCGCAGTTCGGATGTTTATTAATACTCGCACCAACTCCCCAGTGGGGACCGCAGAATGACGGAGCACTAATATTAGTCACACTCTCTTGAACAAACTCGTTACTTTCCGCACAGTGAAGTAATTTCACTTATCCCTTGGTGGAGGATGGTTGACGTAAAAAGTGAAAGAGGCTGCGTGCTCATTGATCTCTCTATCTCCCTCTTTCTCTATCTCTCGCTACAGGTAACAATGCGAAAGGATTTTGCTGGGTCAGGATTCGTTGTGTTCACGCGGCGAACGACAGAGCTGATGTTGGAGGATGTTAACACAATCAAATCCGAAATATAACCCGCCATTTATTGCATTTATATCGACAGATTATATCGGGCATCGTGTGTAAAGAGAAATTAGCTTTCACGTTGAAAGTTTTGAAGAAGAGTCTCGACCCGAAAAGTCATCCATTCCTTCTCTCCAGAGATGCTGCCTGTCCCGCTGAGTTACTTCAGCTTCTGTGTCTATCATCAGATCTTCCAGCAGTTTGATTTTTACTCGAGGCCACAGCATCGTCTTAAAAGTTTCACGTTAACGACATTAAAACAGAATACCCAACTAGGATACAACAGGTATTGAAAGAAGCGCTGCCTGAATAAGGCTGCAAATATCATCAAATACCACCCGCACACCGCGCCGACACTGACACTTTAGCCACCTAACCGCCCCCCACCGCACCAACACTGTGTATGTGTGTGTGCGCGTGTGTCTGTGTCTGTGTCTGTGTGTGTGTGTGTGTGTGTGTGTGTGTGTGTGTGTGTGTGTGTGTGTGTGTGTGTGTGTGTGTGTGTGTGTGTGTGTGTGTGTGAGAGAGAGAGAGAGAGAGAGAGAGAGAGAGAGAGAGAGAGAGGGAGAGAGAGAGAGAGAGTGTGCTTGTGTGGATTTGTGTATATGTATGGTTATGCGGTGTTGTGTGCGCACGTGTGAGTAAGTGTGTGAGTGTGTGCGCGTGTGTGTAGATTCGTGTGCGTGTATGGTTGTGCGTTCATCAATTCATACATTACTAAGTAATGGAAGTAGTGTTAGGCAATTCAGCTCTACGAGTTTACTCCGCCATTCAATCATGGCTCACCTAACTTTCTCTCTCAAACCAATTCTCCTGCCTTCTCCCCATAACGTTACCATCAAAACAAATCAAAAATCTCCGCCTTAATAATATCCGACGACATGGCCTCCACAGCCGTCTGTGGTGTTTAATTCCACAGATACAGCATCCTCTGAATAAAGAAATTCCTCTTCATTTCCTAACTAAAGGTATGTCTTTTATTCCGAGGCTGTGCATCTGGTCCTATTCCCACTCGTGGAAACGACGTCTTCATATCCACTCAATCCAGACATTTCACTATTAGGTGAGTTTCAATAAAGTCTGCCCCCATCTTTCTAAACACCAGCGCGCAACAGCCCAGTACCTTTAAACACTCATCATACGCTCAGCGCCAGCACGTCCCTCCTCAGATATGGGGACCGATACTGCTCTCAATGTGTACGCACATGTCTGTGTACGTGTGTGCGTGTGTGAGTGCGTGTATGTGTGCGTGTGCGTGTGCGCGCGCGTGTGTGTGTGTGTGTGTGTGTGAGCGGGCACGTGTGTGCGTGTGTGTGCGTGTGTGTGTGCGTGTGTGTGTGTGCTTGTGTGCGCGGGCGCGTGTGCGTGTGTGTGTGCGTGTGTTTGCGTGCGTGTGTGAGAGAGAGAGAGAGAGAGAGGGAGAGAGAGAGAGAGAGAGAGAGAGAGAGAGAGAGAGAGAGAGAGATAGAACGCGAGAGTTTGAGTGTGCGTATGTGAGTGTGTGTGTGTGTGCGTGTGTGTGCGCGCGCATTCATCTGGCACTGGGCAGTGGGCGGAATAAAACGCAGTGAGATTAGTTGATGTTACATAGACGCGTTTCTAGTAGAAATAGTAATCAGGATCATAAAAACGCTAAAAATCTGAATTTCTGCCAGGGGCGTCATTAACCGTCCGTAGAACATAGGATAGTAAAAGACAAGAGTAGACCCTTCCACCCGCAGTGTCCGTGGGGAACATTATGCCAAGTTATAGGGAAAAGGGGAAGTACAACGGAATCTGGGATGTCGTTATTCATCAGTAAGCATGCAGGTAGAGCAGGCAGTGAAGAAAGCAAATGGCATGTTGGCCTTCATAACAAGATGAGTTGAGTATAGGAGCAAAGAGGTACTTCTGCAGTTGTACAGGGCCCTAGTGAGACGACGCCTGGAGTATTGGGTGCAGATTTGGTCTGCAATATTGAGGAAGGACATTCTTGCTATTGAGGGAGTGCAGCGATAATTCCCGGGGTGGCGGGACTGTCACAGGCTGAGAGAGTGGAGCGGCTAGGCTAATACTCTGGAATTTAGAAGGACGAGGGAATCTTCTTGGAACATATAAGATTATTAAGTGTTTGGCCACGCTAGAGGCATAAAACATGTTCCCGGTGCTGGGGGTGTCCCGAACCAGGGGCCGCAGTTTAAGTATAAGAAGTGAGCCATTTAGAACGGAGAGGAGGAAACACTTTTTCACACGGAGAGTTTTGACTCTGTGGAATTCTCTGCCTCTGAGGTCAGTGGAGGCCGACTCCCTGGATACTTTCAAGAGAGCGCAAGATAAGGCTGCTGAAGATTGCGGAGTCAAGGGATATGGGGAGAAGGCAGGAACGGGGTACTGATTGTGGATGATCAGCCATGATCACATTGAATGGAGGTGCTCCCTTGAAGGGCAGAATGTCATACTCCTGCACCTATTGACTATTGTATATTGTCTATTGTCCACCCTATTCGTCAACCACTGCCCCTTTAGATTGCCATCCTTATCTCTCTTCTTCACTGGAAGATGCTGATGCTGCACTTTGATCAGAAGGCCTTTTGATTCGGACATGTTATCTATAGACCTATTCCCCAAGAAAGTACGTTCCCCAACATCCAGACCTATTCCTGTTCAAAACACACTTTCGCACTTGCCCCACGCATCTGCTGTAAACGTGAAACTTAGCCATTCCTCACCCAAGAACGGATTACCTGTAATGTGATTCGAAAAAAACTCTGGCAGGTTTGCAGATGCAGTGATTTTAATACAATGCAGATTTTCTCTCAAAATATCGATGTTAATGCAAATATTAATCAAAGTTAATCGTTCTGTTTCACTAGAGCGTACTTTTAACCAAGAAGTATAACACAAAGGATCGAGGGTAAATGATGCAGACACCGATTGTAGAGAACCGTTAGTCATCATGACGCGACGGCCGTATTTCCGTTCAGCCAGAGTAAATGCAGAAACATAGAATTTCGGATCGGTACAAATAACAGAGATGAAAAGAGAAAAGAGCGTTAGAGAAGGAGCTAAGAATACAGGACGCGTAAAATAAGAAGTCAGAGGAAGCAATATAGGTGGAAAGGTGGAGGAAGCAACTGCAGATGCTGGTTTACACAGATGTTAGACGCAAAATGCTATATAACAGTGGAAAGGCAGTATCTCTGGATGGGATGGGTGACGTTTCCGGTCGAAACCATTCTTCACACTAAATGCCAGGGGAGAGGTAGACACAGAGATAAAGAAGTGTAAGGTGTGAGAATGAGACATCAGGGGATGAAATTGAAGGAAAATTTAGAATAGATCATTGTTAGTTAGGAGAAGGTGATAACAAAGCAAACAGAGATGATGTAATCGGGGACAGTCAGACTGGTCGGAGAACCGGGAAGGCGGAGGGATGGAGTGTGTACAGGTTTGAAGGAGGTGGGACGAAATTAATGCGCATTCACGTTGCACACAACAAAGAGAGGGGAGAAACATGCAGATTGTATGGATTTGTAGATCCTATTGGTTTCAAGCATAAAGTACGTGCCGGATATTAATGATTGAAGAACAAAGAGGTCACCTACGAACTAGTCTTCAATGTCGAGCGCGCGACATAGGAAATATATAGGGGCTAGCAACTAACAATATATTGGACATTGGTATACAATTTAATTCCACGAAGAGTCCTGCCCAAGATGCCCGCTCTGGGTGGAATCAAATTTACGGAATAGCGCGGTCATGTGAAAGAATAGATTGAGGGGCGGCATCATATCCCAACTCCAGTTCTAGGCAACTGCCGCGCGGGTGTCACGAGTTTAAAAATAATACGCGGTAAATATGTAAGCGCGTTCTTCACCTCCAACCTGAACATCCTCTGTGTCATCCCGGAGATACACGTGTTAGCGCAGGAGCTGACGTGCATGAACAAGACGCCAACGTCATTGGCGATGTAAGATGGGCTTGAGTGATCCCCGCCCGCGAAATTCACAGTGACCCGAGTGCAGACGAAGGTTACAGCTACCGTTGTCCACAGCTGAATGAAGGCGCCGGACACGGTGAACAGTAAAACGATGGACTTCCGCCGATTCTCCGTCTCAGTGTCCTTACTATCAATTGCCTTCAGGCGACGACGAACTCGGTTGGCCACTATAATGTTCCTGACCGTCAGTCCGTTGAACAATAGAATTATTAGGAAGGGTAGTAAGGGGAGAGAGATTGAACACATCCACGAAAAAAACAACCACCAACCGGAAATGAAGTAGGCGCGTTTGGGTCGGCAACCCCATTTCACATTGTCCACGGTGAAACGTGGCACGTGCATGAAATGGAAGGGGATGTACTTTATGCAGCCCAGCGCGCACAGGGACACAATGACCATGACGGCCGTCCTATCCGTGCAATATGTGAGTCTCAGCTTCGGGCAGCAAATGCTGACAAAACGATCAAAAGTGAAGGACATGGTTAACCAGACGGAAAAGTCCAGAGTAATGACCCGCAGGTATATGTTGGAAGGGCAAATTGCGCTGAGGGAGAGGAAGGAGTTAGGGGTGTAGTACATGTAGATTTTCCACATTAACACGTGAGACATCAGAACGAGGAGGTCGGAGATTGCCAAAGCCATCATGTACCGGGTGATTCCTTTGGAGATCCCGCACTTTCCCCGGTACAGGACCGCTGCCGTCAGTATGTTAGCTGGAGAAATAATCAAGTACAGCGAAATTAATATTTAAATGGCCACTGAGGTAACGGAGTTATGTTTACTGTCACCATACTATCACCAGTCTTGCGATCAACGGGACCAATCAGAAAAAACACTCAGAGGAATAACTATGCAACTATATATGGAGTTCAAAGGCAATGCCATGTATCATTCTTAAAAATAGTTGTTTCTTTCGCAACCTCCCAAAGCGTTCGAGGTTATCTGATTAAAGATCATCAATTTGAACTTTCGACTGTTCTTTTTTTACCCGACAAAACATGAAATGTACAAAAGATCTTGGAAACACGCAGAAAGTAAGATGGAACATGTTTAAAGTTCAGGCGTTAGGTCCAAGAATCATCAGCTGGATTGACGGTGCGCATCAGAGAAAAATGGGTGGGATATACACAAAAAGCTGGAGTAACTCAGCGAGACATGCAGCATCTCCATTCATTCTCTCCGCTGAGTTACTCCAGC
The DNA here is from genome assembly GCA_038087875.1 of Malacoraja senta. NCBI lineage: Eukaryota > Metazoa > Chordata > Chondrichthyes > Rajiformes > Rajidae > Malacoraja > Malacoraja senta. The sequence goes on along the minus strand of JAXLNO010004407.1, from coordinate 208,069 downwards.
ATTTGTGTCTATCCTTGGTTTAAACCAGCATCTGCAGTTCCTTCATACACATATCATTGGTGATGTCTGACTTGAAACATTGACTTCGTTAGTCTAAGCAAAGACGCTGCTTGTGTTTACTAATATATTCTGATTTGATTTCTGATCTGGAGCATTTGCGCGCTGATTCCCCTTTTGGTTTGTAAACGTATCAAAATGTAAAGCAAAGTGAAAACTACGGGATCTGGATATTTGATTTTGGATCAATTAGTGCTGCGGATACATAGCTATTCGGGATTCATCTACGGGGGAGACGAGATTCAACGCTTCTATATAACTCGTTTCACCATGTAGGGTCGGGGACGACATCAGAGAGAACAACTGCTGCGACAAGCGGCAAGGGAGGTCGAAAAGACGAGGGTGGATGTGATGGTGAGGAAAAGGATGAAGATATATTGTTGGCGGGTTAGCAGTCTGGGAGGAAAGTACTCAGAAGCAGGGAAATAATATTATCATTCATCTCCCTCTATTACGCCGCTTATGATCCTTTCATCCCCAACCACCCGGTATCAATATCAACTGCGTCTTTCGGCCTCTCTTCCATCCCTCGTAGTAGAGTAACCCAGTGTCCAAAAGGACAGATAAAATGTCGAGACCCAAAACTACGTCTTTCCATGTGCTCCAGAGATGCTGCGTGATCCTCTGAGTTGCTCCAGCACTTTGCCTTCCAACGCAATGCACTTCCTCTCATTACAAACCCCTCTTTAAGCTTATATCCTGCAATTCCTATCTCCTCCTCCAGCGTCGCTGTCCCGAGCTCACCGTTCACTTTCAATTCTGGACTCTTCCTAACCTCAACTGTTTAATTATTTCAATTATTAAATCGGTGATCTGGAAAGTCAAGTTCTAGTTTACAAGCACCCATTCCCCCCTTTACAACGCTGCTTTAAATTATCGTCTTATCTACGCTTTAGAGGTCTGCCCGATGCACCTTCCAAACAGTTCCCTATCTATCCATTTATGTTTGGTGATGCTGCGGCAATGCGTATGAAGTTGATTTCTCTTTCTTCATAGCACTGCGGGTTACTGTTAAGTGCAGGAGATCACGCAAAAGGGCTGCGAGAGCACTCACGATGAATCAGACCAACAACACATTAGGCGACTGAAACACAGCTTACCAGGGATATCAAACGCCGCCAGGATCGGATAGGTGATTTCATTGACGTACAGAATTGGAGCACGTCCCATTCTGGAAGAGTCCCTGTGACGACGTTAAGTCCGAGCGCACAATGGAGCAAGTAGCGCGGTTCAGATGCTCATTAATCCTCGCGCCAACTCTCCAGTGAGATAGGGGAGTGACGGATCCCAGGTGGTAATTTCACCTATCCCTTGGTGGAGGAATGCTTTATCCAAAAACATATGCATGAGTCCACGGACATATTACTGTCCCTTTCGCTGAATCTATTGTACAACCGGGCAAGGCACCGGTTGGTTTGTTGTTGGAGAGTATTAGCAGAACGAATTCCCCCCCCCCCCCACTATGCTCCTTGCCATTTCCCTCCACCCCACGCATTCAGTCCATCTCCCGACAGCCTCCCACCATGCACTCTTAGTGGCTCTCCCACAGAGCATCCATTTTGTGTCTATGAAATCTGCCTATTAGGTTCCCATTGTGATGAAGAACACGCAGGCATGAAAAGTGGAAAAATGATTTATTAAAGTTTAAAATGTGAACGACTCTTAAAATATAAGGACAATTGAAATGTTAAAGATGAGAATTATTAAGCACTTTCTTGTTTTGTTGCTGCTCACTGCGTCTTTATGTCTATTTGCTGTTGATAAAAAAAGAGACAGTTTAAATATAGAGAGATTGAGCGGTCAATTTATCTCAGAAGTCATCATTCAATGAAGCACGCTTTTGATGACAACATTCTTGGTCGATGTTCCATCCTTCAGGAAAACTTTGACATTTCCCTTCATCTTTCCTCGGCTAAGAGACACATATAGTTTTCCATGCTGAAATACCGGTTTGTCGAGGTAGATCAACACCGTCTGCATTGTTGTCCTTGTGCTTTATGTATCGTCATAGCAAAACTTGATTGAATGGGGAATTGGGTCTGCTGAAGGGGAATGTCTTCACCTTCTGTCAAAATGAGTGCATACATTGCTCTCTGCTCAGCATTCAGCAGAGGCCCATTCTCCTCAACAAATTGCTGTTGTTCAGTTCTATCGTATTGCAATTCTTGCAGCAATTCTGGATTGTCATCATCAAGGTGCATCCTTCCATTTCTTAGTTGTGGCAAATTAAAGAATTCCATTGTTTTTGTTGTAATTCTCAATCCTCTGGACTCAGTGAAGAATTTGTGTAAAACATGTTTTTGAGGCGGGGGCTGTCGGGGTCGGGTGGGGGGAGGCAAACTTCCTGCAGCCGAGGGAGGGGGACGGCTTCAGGCGGGGGCTCTCGTGGGCTGATGAGGGAGGGGGTGTCCTGCAGTGGGGGATAGGGTGGCTTCAGGAGGAGGAGCATCTTATAGCCAGGTGGATGGCAACGTCTTGAGGTGGGGGATATCAGTGGGGGGGGGGGCGGTGAGCGACCTACTCATGGCCTCTGGACTCACTCACTGCCTTGGGACTAACTCATGGCCTCTGGACTGACAGACTGAATCACGGCTTGTGGACTGACTGACTTATGCCCGACTTCTGGAGTCACTTCCGACTTTTGTAAACAGAAAACTGTAACATCCACATTGAGGAACAGCTTCTTCCTGACAGCCATCAGCCTATTAAACATAACGAATAAGCTCTGAACTACGAAAGACTATATTATTTGTACTATTTGTTATTTGTTGATCACACACACACCCTCCACCTCACACAGACTCACACACACAGACACATACACTCACACACACAGACTCTCACACACAGAGACTCACACACAGACTCACAGACTCACACACACAAGAGACTCATACAGACACATAGACTCTCACGCACACACATACACACACACATATGCACACACAAACAGACTCACACACAGACATAGACTCTCAGACACATACACAGCCACACATACAAACACACACACACAGACACACACACAGACACACACACAGACACAGCCTCTCACACACAGAGACTCACACACAGACTCACACACAGACACACAGACTCACACACACTCACATACACAGACTCACACACACACACTGACTCACACACACACACATACAGACACATACACACACATATACACACACTCTCAGACACACACTCTCACACGCACACACACAGACAGACAAACACACACACACACACACACAGACTCACACACACAGACTCACACACACACAGACTCACACACGCAGACTCACACACGCACACACACAGACACACACACACACACAGACTCACACACACAGACTCACACACACACAGACTCACACACACAGACTCACACACGCACTCACACACGCACACACACAGACACACACACACACACACAGACACACACACAGACACACACAGACAGACTCTCACACACACACTCACAAACACACAGACTCACACACACACACAGACTCACACACACACACAGAGACTCACACACACACACGCAGACTCACACACTCACACAGAAACACACACACAGACTCTCACACACACACACAGACTCACACACACACACAGACACACACAGACACACACACAGACTCACTCACACACACAGACACACACACAGACTCACTCACACACACAGACACACACACAGACTCACTCACACACACAGACACACACAGACACACACACAGACTCACTCACAGACACAGACACACACAGACTCACACACACACGCAGACTCACACACTCACACAGAAACACACACACAGACTCTCACACACACACACAGACTCACACACACACACAGACACACACAGACACACACACAGACACACACACAGACTCACTCACACACACAGACACACACACAGACTCACTCACACACACAGACTCACACACACAGACTCACACACACACAGACTCACACACACAGACTCACACACGCACTCACACACGCACACACACAGACACACACACACACACACAGACACACACACAGAAACACACAGACAGACTCTCACACACACACTCACAAACACACAGACTCACACACACACACAGACTCACACACACACACAGAGACTCACACACACACACGCAGACTCACACACTCACACAGAAACACACACACAGACTCTCACACACACACAGACTCACACACACACACAGACACACACAGACACACACACAGACACACACACAGACTCACTCACACACACAGACACACACACAGACTCACTCACACACACAGACACACACACAGACTCACTCACACACACAGACACACACAGACACACACACAGACTCACTCACAGACACACACACACACAGACACACACACAGTCACAGACACAGACTCACACACACTCACACACGCAGACACTCACACACACTCACACACTGACACACACACACACACTGACACACACACACACTGACTCATACACACACATACACACACACTCACACACACACACACACACACACACACACTGACTCACACACACGCACACACTGACTCACACACACACACACACTGACTCACTCACACACAACCAATACTAAAATGCCAAGTAACTCCAGAACGTGGTAAACATACAGTGTGTAAACCGAATGATTCAAACGTTGAAAGCCTCCTGTAGAGGCTGCTGCTGCTGAAACAAAAACGTGTTTTAAATAACGTCCAACGAACACACTCACCATAGACAGAGCAGTCAGCTCTCTTGAATTATTCAACGGCGTCTTCACTCTGTGCCTTCTGCACTCAGCGCCATCATGCCACGAACCGGAAATGACGCACTCGGCGCCATTTGCCGCTAACCGGAAATGACGTAATCAGCGTCATCTTGCGAATAAGCGGAAGTCACGGAATGAGCGCCAATTTTCAAATTAACACAGTCCTGATTTAACAAAATGTTTATTCACGCTTTATCCATCCGAAAACTGTTGCAACCATTTTAAAACCAAGACAAACAATTTTGTAGACATTTTACAACCAATACATTTTCTGCAACTATTTTGGAAGCAAGATTAACAATTTTGCAAACATGTTACAACCAATACATTTTCTGCATACATTTTTTTAGGAGCAAGACAAACAATTTTGCAAATTTTTACAACCAATACATTTTCTGCAACCATTTTTTTAGAAGCAAGACAAACAATTTTGCAAACATTTTACAACCAATACATTTTCTGCAACCCTTTTAAACACCAAGACAAACAATTTTGCAAACATTTTACAACCAATACATTTTCTGCAACCATTTTTTTAGAAGCAAGACAAACACTTTTGCAAACATTTTACAACGATTATATTTTCTGCAAACATTTTTTTAGAAGCAAGACAAACAATTTTGCAAACGTTTTACAACCACATCAAGGGGACTCATCGTTGAGTAGACATGCGTTCGGTGTTATTCACAGCTCAGAGAGACGCGACCCTTTCGCTTCCTCCATCTCGTAGAGACTGAGTGAGGCACGACACTTCCGGGTTTTATAGTCCCTCCCCCTGCCACCAGCGAAGGCAGCAGAGAGAATGGCAACATTTTTAACAACATGAATATCTCTTAGATTTTTTTCATCGCTGGGAAAAATCCTCTGGTCCAGCGCAGCGGAGGGGGATTCTGAGTGAGGTGGCCAAAAATCACGGCCGTAAGTGGAGGTGTTCTTTCTAACATCACGAAAGAGAAAGTCAGAAAGCGGTCAAGATCTTAGTTTTAGTAATATAGATTACAAAGAGGCAGCCGTGGACATTGGACCGCTGGAAAAGGATGTTGGAGAAGCGATATTGGTGAATGCAGCGATGGAAGATGAATGGAATAACTTTTTTGCATCACAGTAGAAAACACCAGCAACGTGCCTGAAATTCAAGGGAGTCAGGGGATGGAAGTTAGTAGAATGGCTAATACTAAGGAGATGGTGCTTGGGAAACTGAAAGGTCTGAGGGTGGATAAGTCACCTGGACCTGCTGGACCGCACTCTATGCTTCTGAAAGAGGTAGCTGTATGGATTGCGATATGATTCGCAGTAATCTTTCAAGAATTGCTAAAGTTAGTAGTGGTTGCAGAAGATTGGACAATTGCCCATATTACCCCGATGCTCACGAAGTAAGCAAAGAGGAAGAGTGGAAAACGTAGCTGACACACACCGGAAGTGGCGGCGCTGTTAATCGGCTGCGGCTCGCCTGCAGTCCGTCTGTTTTTACTTTTTCTGTTGTTTTTTTTTGTCCTGTTTTGTTAAGTCTTAGTTTGTTGGGTTGTGTTAGGGGGGGGAGAAACATGTCCTCTGTCTCCTCCTTCGGGGGAATGCGACTTTTTCGTGTCGTATCCCCCTTCCCTGCCTCCGTCTGCGGTGAGGCCTAATGGCGGAGCTGGCCGCCTCCATCCTGCGATCGACCCCGAGGCTACGGAGGCAGAGCCAGCCAGGACTTACCAACGAGATGCTGGCCGTCTTCGGGGCTGAGGCAGCGGTGGCCCGACTTGCTGGGGCGGCGTTCTGGCTTTCGGCGGCGGCCTGGAGCTGATGCAGCGGGGTCCGGAGCGGAGACTGCGGGACCTGGAGCTGATACAGCGGGGTCCGGAGCGGAGACTACGGGACCTGGAGCTGATACAGCGGGGTCCGGAGCGGAGACTGCGGGACCTGGAGCTGGTGCGGCGGGGTCCGGAGCGGAGACTACGGGACCTGGAGCTGATGCAGCGGGGTCCGGAGCGGAGACTGCGGGGCCTGGAGCTGGGGCGGTGGCCCGGAGTGGAGACTTCGGGACCCGGGGCTGATGCTGTGGCGGGCCGTCTCGGAGCGGAGACGGCGTTCCGGCTTTCTGCGGCGGCGACATCACCACGGAGGTCCGCTGGACTGGAGGGCGGCATCTTCGGCCTGGATCGATCGCCTCAGCGCAGAGGGAGAACAAGGAGGGAAGAGACGGAGACTAAGACTTTGCCTCCATCACAGTGAGGGTGTGCTTGGTGAGCTCACTGTGGTGGATGTTTAATTTGTGTTTATTGTATGTTTTGTTATTATTGGTTCTGTGTATGACTGCAGGCATCACAATTTCGTTCAGACCGAAAGGTCTGAATGACAATAAAGGAAACTTGATTCTTGAACTTGACTTGATTTTAGATCAATTTAAAGGCGTGCAAGATGGAATACAACGTAGCAAGTGTGGAGGCATGCACTTGGAAGTAGAAATAAAGACATAGACTATTTTCCAAATGGGAAGATAATTCAAAAAGTAGAGATGTAATGGGACTTGAAAATGCCAGTGAGGATTCCCAAAAAGTGCAAACAGATTCGGTAGTAAGGAAGGGAAACACAATGAGAACATTTATTTCGAGAGGATTAGAATACAAAAACAGAGATGTAATGATTAGGATTTATATGGAGCTTGTCAGACGGCATTTGGAGTATTGTGAGCAATGTTGGGCCCCATATCCGAGAAATTATGTGCTGGCGCTGGAGAGGGTCCGGACAAGCTTTACGAGAATGATCCCAGGAATTGGAATGATCCCAGGAATTAGTGGGTTAACGTACGATGAGTGTTTGACGGCTTTACTCGCCAGAGTTTAGAAGGATGGGGAGGGGGATTGGGCAGGAGGACGGGGGGCGTTAGGGGGACCTCATTGAAACTTACCGAATAGTGAAACGCCAGGATAGAGTGGTTGTGGATATGAAAGTTAATTCCCGGAATGACGGGACTGTCATATGCTGAGAGAATGGAACGGCTGGGCTTGTATATTCTGAAATTTAGAAGGATGAGAGGGTATCTTATTGAAACATATAACATTATTAAGGGTTTGGACACGCTAGAGGCAGGAAACATGTTACTGATGTTGTGGGAGTCCGGCACCAGGGGCCACAGTTTATGAATAAGGGGTGAGCCATTTCGAACGGAGATGAGGAAACACTTTTTCGCACAGAGAGTTTTGAGTTTGTGGAATTCTCTGCCTCGGAGGGCGGTTGAGGCCGGTTCTCTGGAAACTTTCAAGAGAGAGCTAGAGAGGGCTCTTGAAGATAGCGGAGTCAGGGGATATGGGGAGAAGGCAAGAACGGTGTTCTGATTGTGGATGATTGCCATGATCACATTGAATGGCGGAGCAGGCTCGAAGGGCCGAATGGCATACTCCTGCACCTATTGTCTATTGCCTATTGTCTATTGTTTCCACAAGTGCGAGAGTCCAGAAACAGAGGTCATAGCCTCAGAATATAATGACGTTCTTTAGGAAGAAGTTGAGGAGGCATTTTTTCAGCGGAGTTTGGTGAATATGTGGAATTCATTGCCACAGAAGGCTACGGAGGCCAAGTCAATCGATATTTTTAAGGCAGAGATAGATCGATTATTGGTTTCTATGGGGTTATGTGGAGAAGGCAGGAGAATGGCGTGCAGGGGCCGCGGAACGTTTTTGAAAGTGAGGGGGCTGAGCGATCACTGCCTCGGGGGTACCCGATGGGGGAGCAGAGCGACCGTGCGGTGGGTGGGTTGCACAATTAATACTTTTTGTTGTTGCTCGACCTCCAACAACTAGGGGATAATACATGTCATCCCCCAACTTAAAAAGTGGGGGGATATATCCCCATCCCCCCCCTCTCTCTCTCCCTCACTCTCGGGGCCGACTCTCTCACTCTTTCCCTCTCTCGGGGTCGAGTCTCCCTCTCATGGGCCCTGCGGGCCCACCCAACCTCCATTCTATCCGCTCGGCGGCTAATCACAGCGCTTCGTTCACTGCCCCATATCTCCACTGTGAACCGCGCTGTGATTGGCCGTTGAGCGGAGGGGAGGGAGGTTTCCGCCACGGCTGGTCGTGGTTTTGCCCAAAGATCTTTCGTTTTGCCGCGCTCACTGTGCGCTTGTTCTGAGATTCTGGATGTCGGAGGTCTTCAGGACAAGAGAAAAATACGCCTTCGGGCCGGATAATTTCGGGCTATGAAGCATGACTCGCCAAAAAAAGTGGAGGGGCTGCAGCCCCCCAGCCACCCCCCAACCCCGCGGAAAATTGATCAGTCATGATCGAATGTCGGAGTAGACTTGATGGACCGATGGCGTCATTCTGATTCTAACACATAAACTTGAATTTACACAGATGCAGCCTGACCCGCTGTATTCCCCCAGCAGTTTGTTTTTGCTCAAGATCATAGCATCTGTAGTTTCCTGACTTAAACGTTTCATGTTACTGATGTTACATCAGAATATCCAATTGTTATACGAGGTCTATAGGAAGCAGTGGAAGATAATACCATCAAAGACACACACATCTCTGGCGACGCTGTGAACGCGTTGTTACCATTTGTAAGAAGGTGCAAGAGCCTGTTCTTCAAAGCGTTACCATCACGTTGAACAACGGGTTCTTCCAATCAACCATTTGGATTGTGTACCATGTTTTAGACGTTTTCATAGAAACATAGAAACATAGAAAATAGGTGCAGGAGTAGGCCATTCGGCCATTCGAGCCTGCACCGCCATTCAATATCATCAGGGCTGATCATCCAACTTAGTATCCTGTACCTGCCTTCTCTCCATACCCCCTCATCCCTTTAGCCACAAGGGCCACATCTAACTCCCTCTTAAATATAGCCAATGATCTGGCCTCAACTACCTTCTGTGGCAGAGAATTCCACAGATTCACCACTCTCTGTGTGAAAAATGTTTTTCTTATCTCGGTCCTAAAAGACTTCCCCCTTATCCTTAAACTGTGACCCCTTGTTCTGGACTTCCCCAACATCGGGAACAATCTTCCTGCATCTAGCCTGTCCAACCCCTTAATAATTTTGAAAGTTTCTATAAGATCCCCCCTCAATCTTCTAAATTCTAGCGAGTACAAGCCGAGTCTATCCAGCCTTTCTTCATATGAAAGTCCTGCCATCACAGGAATCAGTCTGGTGAACCTTCTCTGTACTCCCTCTATGGCAAGAATGTCTTTCCTCAGATTAGGAGACCAAAACTGTACGCAATACTCCAGGTGTGGTCTCACCAAGACCCTGTACAACAGCAGTAGAACCTCCCTGCTCTTATACTCAAATCCGTTTGCTATGATTGCTAACGTACCATTCGCGTTCTTCACTGCCTGTTGCACCTGCATGCCTACTATCAATGACTGGTGTACCATGACACCCAGGTCTCGTTGCATCTCCCCTTTTCCTAATCGGCCATCATTTAGATAATAGTATACTTTCCTGTTTTTGCCAAAGTGGATAACCTCGCATTTATCCACATTATACTGCATCTGCATGCATTTTCCCACTCACCCAACCTATCCAAGTCAACTTGCAGCCTCCTAGAATCCTGCTCACAGCTAACACTGCCCACCAGCTTCGCGTCAACCGCAAACTTGGAGATGTTGCATTCAATTCCCTCATCCAGTTCATTAATATATATTGTAAATAGCTGGGGTCCCAGGACTGAGCCTTGCGGTACCCCACTAGTCACTGCCTGCCATTCTGAAAAGGACCCGTTTACTCCTACTCTTTGCTTCCTGTCTGCCAGTCAGTTCTCTATCCACATCAATACTGAACCCCCAATACCGTGTGCTTTAAGTTTGCATATTAATCTCTTATGTGGGACCTTATCGAAAGCCTTCTGATAGTCCAGATATAACACATCCACTGGTTCTCCCTTACCCACTCCACTAGTCGAGAGGGAGGAAAGGAGGCTGGGGATTTGCAGTAGGGAAGAGCAGCAATGTCATTGCTGCACGGAGGGGACATCTTGGAAGGCTCATCCAACCGAGCCATATGGCTCGAACACAAGAAAGAAAATCACATTAACTACAGATGGAGTTACATTATAGGCCTTCTGGAAATATGCAGGCAGATCATGGAAATAGGTTCACTTAGAAGGGCTATTGTAATTGGTGATTTTAACTTTGACAATATTGACTGGAACTCACATAGAGTGACGCTCAGATTGGACACAAGTTGTTATATGCCTTTCCAATGATTCTTCAAATAATATGTAAACAGCCAAACGAGGGATAGGGCAGCACTAAAATATATTAGGAATGAGTCTGATCTGGTGATCAAATTTCAATGATTTTGCATATTGCGGACAATGATCATAATTTGATACGTAATAAAATATGGATAAGGATAAAACCTATCGTGGTGGAAGGCTGATCACATTATTATCAGGCATGAACAGGCATGAATTAGGTTTAGGTTTAGTTTAGTTTAGAGACACAGCGCCGAACCAGGCCCTTGAGCCCACCGACGCCGCACCAACCATTAACAATATTCCACACATTAACAATATCCTACACATATTAGGGATAATTTACACGTGTACCAAGCCAATCAACCGACAAAACTGTACGCTTTTGGAGCGTGGGAGGAAGCCCACGTTCTCCCAGAAGCGGTCACGGAGAGAATGTACAAACATTGTACAGACAGCACCAGTATTCGTGATCGAACCCGGGACTCCTGCGCTGCATGCGCTGTGCGGCAGCAACTCTGCCGCTGCATCACCGGTGGAACTGACCTTTTCAGTGTATCCTCATCTGATCGGTGGGAATCATTTGAAAGCCAGATAATTAGAGTTTAGAACCAAGTTAGAATTACGGCAGGATGGCAAGATTATAAACCTTGGATGATAATAAGAATTGTAACCTTAATTAAAAAAAGCATATGTAAAGTTAGGAAACGGAAAGCAGCCGAATATAAAGAAAGAATCTAAACAAGAAGGCCATGGACGTTTCCAGGCAAGTATAATGACGGAGAAGTCCAAGGCATTTTATACATATGTTATAAGCAAGAGGATGAAATGTTAATTGCTAAATGGAAAGGATATAAAGTGGATGGAGGAGAGTTTAAATTAGATTTTCCAGGACAGTTTTTCTTTAGGTGCCTGGATGCGCGCCTTGGGGAGGTGGTAGATGTCGATACGATGGCAACATTTAGGAGTAATTTAGCCGCACATGAACAGGCAGACAATGGAGATGCACACATCGTATGCACGCAGTTAAGATCAGAGGTGTTGGCATCATGATCGGCGCAGACATGGTGGGCGGTAATTCTTCCAACCTGGACTGTTCTGTATTTTAGGTTCACGCTGGGCCAACAAACCGAAGGACTTCAGGGGACCTTCTGTCTGTGGCATGAATGTAATCCAGGCCAAAGATGTTCGGACAGATGTGGGAAAAAACATGCACAGATTTGGAATTGCACGCACATGGCCACGAATGGAAAATGAGGCTGGTGAAACGAATTGTAGTTTGCAAGGGGGAGGACGGCGATGGTGCTTCAGGGATGAAAAGCCACTATGGTCGGTAATCCAGATGAAATGGATCTGCGAAGATTAAATTTGTGTTTAATGGCCGATATGCGCATCATTTCGAGTAGCATTTTAAAGTACTTTGACGACCCCAGTGTGTTGACCTGGATCGTATGTTGGTGGTTGAGGAAATGGGAGTATCTCCCGCTGTTAACGCCGCAGATGTACAAAGAGCACACGACGGGCAGTCAGTTCATCAACGTGACTAAAGCAATGCAAGCAAATTCTAACACGTTATCTACCAGAAATAACGTGGACACGATTTAACGGGTTAAAGTAAGAATATATCCGTAAGCTGCCCGCCAATGATGAACCTGGCACCCACCCTCCCTCTTAAGAGAAAGGAGAGAGCATGGTCTTCGGGCATGAAAACAGGGAGAGAAATGTCGGAGAGTGTGGACGAGCGCAACAGGCTCGAGGGGGGTGGAGAGGGTGTGGGGCTAGGGGTTCTAAACAGGACGTGAGTCTCTGGCGGCTCCCACTCTGTTCGAATAGCCGATATTTTCAACAAACATTTAAGATGCTTGCTCAAGAAGTCGTTGGCAGACGGAATATTTGACTTCAATCTGTACATCCTGATGTCTGTCTGCAATGTGCTGAGGCGGGTGACTGAGAAATGACCTCAAGACTCCTGTAGTCAAAAAGTTCCCTGCTCTGGGTCTCCGGTCTCGCTGCCTGAACAGAACACATCTGCTGGGCGAGGCGGCCAATGACAGGAAGGTGGTGAGCATCTCCCAAGGTATTACGCCTGGACAGGGTTCATACGCTTGATCTCGTCCACCTATCCAAAGGTTTATAAGAATCGTCAGCATAGCTGCCTTGAATACCGCAGCCGTGACGCGACACCACTTCCTGTGACTTCATTTTTGGATGCTATTCAATCAAACCACATGACAAAGTACATAAATACATTCAAGTTAAACGCATACAGCAGGTAGCGAAAACAGGTTTAAGAAATAAAAGGCGATTTTATCTGACAACAGTGGAACTCCCAGGGAAGTGAACAATCGGACGCCATGTGCCAGTCATGTTGTTCAATGTGTAGGAAGGAACTGTAGATGCAGGTTTAAACCGAATATAGACACATAATGCTGGAGAGAGTCAGCGGGACAGCAAGCATCTCTGGAGCGAAGCAATGGGTGATGTATCGGGTCGAGACTATTCGTCAGACTCTGAATCATCTTCTGAAGAATGGTTTCGACTGGAAATGTCACCAATTCCTTCTCTCCATGGTCGTTGCCCGTCCCGCTGAGTTACTCCAGCATTATGTGTCTATCTTATGGTGTCCACTGTGTTGATGCTCCGTCTCAACGCTGCCTAGACATCTGGAGATAGAGAATATAGATAGGTGGGTGGTAGGTCACGGACAATGTCGTGCTGGCTAATCTCAATTAGCCCATTCCCTTTCAAATGGGAGTAATTCCTATCTCGCAGAATTCCCTCCATTAGTTTCCCACCATTGACGTGAAGCTCCAGGGACTATGGTTCACTGGATTTTCACTACGTGTTTCTTAAACAAAGGAACAACAATGACCACCCTCCGGTCCTCCAATTTCTCATCGGGCTAGAGAATAAACAAAGATCCCTGTCAAGGCTCCCACAATCTCCTCTCTTGTCACTCCCAATAATCTAGGATATATTCCGTCAGGCACTGGGGCCTCATCCACCTCAATGTTCTTCAAGACCTTCCGAACCATTGACTTCTCGAACATAAACCGTCTTAACATATTTAGAGAAACAAAATGCTGGAGTAACTCACCGGGACAGGCATTATCTCGAGAGAGAAAGAATGGGTGAATTTTAGGGTCGAGACCCTTCTTCAGCATATTTGTATTCTCTACACTGCTATTTCTGTCCTCCAAGCTCTTCTCCTCGGTGAGTACAGAGGTAAAGCACTCCTTCAGTCCCACACGTACATCATCCGCCACTACCAATAAATTCCCTCCTTGATTTTCGAATGGTCCTACCTTCCCCTTGCCACCCGCTTATTTCTAACGGACGCGTAAGAAGTCTTGGAATGTTTCTTGTTCCGCCTTCCGAGGCATTGCATACCCCCTTTTAGCCCTTCTAATTGTCCCCTTGAGTTTCCGACTAGTTTTATACTCCACCAAAATGGTCTAATGCTTCTTCTTATACCGGAAATCCATATCCTTCTTGACCGTTTACAACCCCAACGTCATCCACTGACCCGTTAGATTGCCATCCTTATCCCCCCTGTTCACTGGAAGATGCAGATCCTGCACTTTGATCAGATGGCCTTTTGAATTCGACATGTCATCTATGGGCCCATTCCCCAATTAAGTAATATCCCCCAACATCCAGACCTAACCCTATTCAAAACACACTTCCGCATTTGCCCCGCACATCTTCTTTAAACTTTAAACTTAGCCATTACTCACCAGAGGACAGATACCCTGTAGTGATTCGAAAAGAACTAGGGCAGGTTTGCAGATACAGTAATTTTAATACATTGCGATTTTTGTCTCTAGCTCTCGATGTTACTGTAAAGATGAATCGTTCCAGTTTACCTGAGAGTACATTTAAACGGAGAAATATGACACAAAGGATCGAGGATAAATGTTGCAGACACCGGTTGTAGAGACCCGTTAAACACCGAGAGAAACGCGGAGCAAGACGCAATGGCCGTGTTGGCCGTACAGCCACAAATGTCAGAGATGAAAAGTGAAAAAGCGTGAGAGAAGGAGCTAAGGATACAGGGGGCGTAAAAATATGAAGGCAGCGGTAGCAATATAGTTGGAAAGGTGTAGGAAGAAGGTAACTGCAAATGCTTGTTTACACCGAAGATAGACACAAAATGCTTGAGTAACTTAGCGGGACATGCAGCATCTCTGGATAGAAGGAGTGGGTGACGTTTCGGGTCGAGACACTTCTTCAGACTAAACGTCAGGAGAGAGGGAGTCACAGAGATAAGGAAGTGTAAAGTGTGAGAACGAGACATGAAAGGCGATACAGCTCAAGGCAAATTTAGAATAGATCATTGTTAGCTAGGAGAAGGTGACAACAAAGCAAACAGAAATAATGTAGTCGGGGACAGTCAGACTGGTCGGAGAACCGGGAAGGGTGAGGGATGGAGAGGATACGGGTTTGAAGGGGGGGGGGGAATGAGTGCGCGTTCACGTAGTACATAATGAAGAGAGGGATGAAGCAGGCAGATTGAGAGTAAAGATACATAGATAGATAGATACATAGAAAATAGGTGCAGGAGTAGACCATTCGGCCCTTCGAGCCTGCACCGCCATTCAATATGATCATGGCTGATCATCCAACTCAGTATCCCGTACCTGCCTTCTCTCCATACCCCCTGATCCCTTTAGCCACAAGGGCCACATCTAACTCCCTCTTAAATATAGCCAATGAACTGGCCTCAACTACCCTCTGTGGCAGAGAGTTCCAGAGATTCACCACTCTCTGTGTGAAAACGTTTTTTCTCATCTCGGTCTTAAAGGATTTCCCCCTTATCCTTAAGCTGTGACCCCCTTGTCGTGGACTTCCCCAACATCGGGAACAATCTTCCTGCATCTAGCCTGTCCAACCCCATAAGAATTTTGTACATTTCTATAAGATCCCCTCTCAATCTCCTAAATTCTAGCGAGTATAAGCCAAGTCTATCCAGTCTTTCTTCATATGAAAGTCCTGACATCCCAGGAATCAGTCTGGTGAACCTTCTCTGCACTCCCTCTATGGCTATAATGTCCTTCCTCAGATTTGGTCTAAAGTTGTAGATCATATGGATTTGGGGCAAAAAGGATGTACTGATGCGAGAAGAACAAAGAAGTCACGCTTGAACTCGTCTTAAATGGGTGTTGGAAGGGCGCTTCATTGAAAATATATAGGGGCTAGCAAGTTACAATAAATTGGACAATTGTATTAAATTCCACGAAGATTCCTGACCAACATGTACGCTCTGGGATGAACCAACTTCACGGAATAGCACGATCATGCGAAAGAATGGATGGAGGGCGGCGTCATATCCCAACTCCAGATCCAGTCAAATGCCGCGCCGGTGTCACGAGTTTAATAATAATACGCGGTAAATATGTAAGCGCGTTCTTCACCTCTTGCCTAAACTTCGTCTGTGTCATCCCGTAGATACACGTGTTGGCGCAGGAGCTGATGTGCATGAGCAAGACGCCAACGTCATTGGCGATGTAAGAGGGGCTTGTGTGATCCCCACCCACGAAATTCACAGTGACCCGAGTG
This sequence comes from Malacoraja senta, assembly GCA_038087875.1. Taxonomy (NCBI): domain Eukaryota; kingdom Metazoa; phylum Chordata; class Chondrichthyes; order Rajiformes; family Rajidae; genus Malacoraja; species Malacoraja senta. Next base: position 191,487 of record JAXLNO010004407.1, on the reverse strand, counting down.
CAGATGAAGGTGACTGCCTCGGTTGTCCAAAGCAGGATGAAGGCGCCGGACACGGTGAACAGTAAAACTATGGACTTCCGCCGATTCTCCGCCTCAGTGTCCTTGCCATCCAGTGCCTTCAGGCGACGACGGACTCTGTTAGCTGCTATGATGTTCCTGACCGTCAGTCCGTTGAACAATAGAATTATTAGGAAGGGTAGTAAGGGGACAGAGATGGTACACATCCACGAAAAAACCAACCACCCACTGGAAATGAAGAAGGCGCGTTTGGGTCGGCATCCCCATTCCACACTATCCATAGTGAAGCGTGGCACGTACATGAAATGGAAGGGGATGTACTTTAAGCAACTCAGCGCGCACAGGGACACAATGATCGTGACGGCCGTCCTATCCGTGCAATAGGTGAGTCTCAGCTTGGGGCAGCAAATGCTGACAAAACGGTCAAAGGTGAAGGACATAGTTAACCACACAGAATAGTCCAGAGTAACGACCCGTAGGTATATATTGGAAGGGCAAATTGCGCTGAGGGAGAGGAAGGAGTAAGGGGCGTAGTACATGTAGATTTCACGGATTAACACGTGAACGATGAGAACGAGGAGGTCGGAGATTGCCATCGCCACCATGTACCGGGTGATTCCTTTGGAGAGCCCGCACTTTCCCCGGTGCAGGATCGCTGCCGCCAGTAGGTTTGCTGGAGAAATAATAAAGTACAGCGAAATTAATATTTAAATGGCCACTGATGTAACGGAGTGATGTTCACTGTCACCATACGATCACCAGTCTTGCGATCAACGGGACTAATCAGAAAAAACAGTCAGAGGAATAACTTTGCAACTATACTATATATGGCATTCAAGAGCAATACCATGTATCATTCTTAAAAATAGTTGTTGTCTTTCACAAACTCCCAAAGCGTTCGAGGTTATCTGAATAAAGATCATCAATTTGAACTTTTGACTGTTCTTTTTTCACCCGACAAAACATGAAATGTACAGAACATCTTGGAAACACGCAGATAGTAAGCTGAAAGCTCCTTAAAGTTCAGGCGTTAGGTCCGAGAATCGTCAGCTGGATTGACGGTGCGTATCAGAGAAAAATGTGTGGGATAGACACAAAAAGCTGGAGTAACTCAGCGAGTCATGCAGCATCTCAATTCATTCTCTCTGCTGAGTTATTCCAGCATTTGTGTCTATTCTTGGTTTAAACCAGCATCTGCAGTTCCTTCGTACACATATAATTGGTGATGGCTGACGTGAAACATTGACTTTGTTAGTCTAAACAAAGACGCTGCTTCTGTTTACCAATATATTCTGATTTGATTTCTGATCTGGAGCATTTGCGCGCTGATTCCCCTTTTGGTTTGTAAACGTATCAACATGTAAAGCAAAGTGAAAACAACGGGTTCTGGATATTTGATTTTGGATCAATTAGTGCTGCGGATACATAGCTATTCGGGATTCAGCTACAGGGGGAGACGAGATTCAACGCTTCTATATAACTCGTTTCATCATGTAGGGTCGGGGACGACATCACAGAGAACAACTGCTGGGACAAGCGGCAAGGGATGTCGAAAAGACGAGGGTGGATGTGATGGTGAGGAAAGGATGAAGATATATTGTTGGCGAGTTAGCAGTCTGGGAGGAAAGTACTCAGAAGCAGGGGAATTAATATTATCATTCATCTCCCTCTATTACGCCGCTTATGATCCTTTCATCCCCAATCCCCCGGTATCAATATCAACTGCGTCCTTCGGCCTCCCTTCCATCCCTCGCCCCATCCCCCGTCCACATGTTAAACCAGATTCTAATATAATACTGGTGACGAAAAGAACGACAGATTTTGGATGCCTCCATGGAACGGAAGTGCTCTTTTAATACAACGGGTCAGGCGGCATCGCTGGGAGTCACCGGTAGGAGAATTTTTGTTCATAGAACACATTAGTGGAGTAACCCAGCGTCCAAAAGGTCAGATGAAATGTTCAGACCCAAAACGACGCCTATCCATGTCCTGCAGAGATGCTGCGTGATCCTCTGAGTTACTCCAGCACTGCCTTCCAACATAATGTTCTTCCTCTCATTACAAACTCTCTTTATGCTTATATCCTGCAATTCATATTTCCTCCTCCAGCGTCGCTGTCCCGAGCTCACCGTTCACTTTCATTTCTGGGCTCTATGATCATCGGTTTAAGCATTGAAATAATTAACCAGTTGAGTTTATGAAGACTGTTTCATTATTTCAATGATTAAACCGATGGTCTGGAAAGTCAAGTTCTAGTTTACCACAACCTTTGCCCCCGCCCCCCTCCCTTTACAACGATGATTTAAATTCTCGTCTTGTCTACGCTTTAGAGGTCTGCCCGATGTATCTACTAAACTGTTCCCTGTCTATCCATTTATGTTTGGTGATGCTGCGGCCATGCGTATAAAGATGATTTATCTTTCTTCATAGCACAGCGGGTTACTGTTAAGTGCAGGAGATCACGCAAAATGGCTGCGAGAGCACTCACGATGAATCAGACCAACAACACATTAAGCGACTGAAACACAGCTTACCAGGAATACCAAACGCCGCCAGGATCGGATAGGTGATTTCATTGACGTACAAAATTGGAGCATGTCCCATTCTGGAAGAGTCCCTGTGACGGCGTTAAGTCCGGGCGCACAATGTTGCAAGTAACGCGGTTCAGATACTCATTAATACTCGCGCCAACTCTCCAGTGAGATAGGGGAGTGACGGATCCCAGGTATTATTCACAGTCTCTTGAACAAACACATGTATTTCCGTACAGTGAAGTAATGTCACCTATCCCTTGGTGGAGGAATGCTTTATGCAAAAACATATATATGAGTCCGCGGACATATTACTGACCCGTTCGCTGAATCTATAGTACAACCGGGCAAGGCATCGGTTGGTTTGTTGTTGGAGATTATTAGCAGAACTTACTCTGAAATATTTACCGCTATTGATCACAATTATAGGCACAGAAAAGGGAAGGATCATGACACAACGATTTGCTTAAGTTGTAGTTTGAATTCAAAGGTGAATTATTCAGGGTAACAACGTGTAAAACTGATGTGGTGGAGTTGAAGCCTATCAAATCCATCGCCCTCTTCGGACATGGCAGTATATTCCTCTGGGCATCATCGCCAATATAATCTTCTCCTTAAACATAGTTTACATCTGCTTTACGAGCAGATGATTCATTATAGTTCAACAGCAAAAATAAAAACACCGGCATCTGTTGATAGTTTGATTATGTTTGACATAAACATCACAGAATGTTCAGAATTTTTCATCAGATCGGCCGACACGTATAGAGAGAAATAAGATTTCAATTTGAAATATATCACCATGTAGTAGGTGTCTGTGGAAGGTTCCCGAACTGAAACGTATTCTGACTATTCCTTACACATTTTTGAGTGCCCCGAGATGTTGTTTTCGAGGATGGATTTTTAGTGGAGCAGGCAGATAATAGGCAATTCTGGATTTGTGCAATGAACTGGATTTGATAAGGGAACCACTAGGAGGTTGCGACCATCATATGATAATATTCAACCTGCAATTTGAGAGGGAGAAGATGAAATCGAGGGATCGGTATTACAGGTGGACATGAGGTAGTAGCTGGCCAAATTTGACTGGAAAGGGATCCGAGCAGGAACCCATGTGGAACAGCATTTGTCATTTCTGGGAACATATCGGAAGGTACAGGATCTTTTCAGTCCAAAGAGGAAGAAATATTCTAGAAGCTGAATGAGGCGATCGTGGCTGACAAGATACGTCAAATCTAGCACTAAACTAAAAGAGAAAGCAAAAAAAAGCAAAGATTAGCGGGAAGGTAGAGGAATGGATTTTTAAAATAAACTGTTGTTAACTAACGTAACTAATAAGATAATATGATGAGGAAAGAGGAAATACGAAGATACGGAACCAATGATGTAAAACAGGATAGCAAGAGTTCTTCAATTATATAAAAATAAGAAAGAGGCAAGAGTGGACATTGGACCGCTGGAAAATGATGCTGGAGAAGTGATATTGGTGAATGCAGCAATGGAAGAGAAGTTGAATAACTGTTTTGCATCACAATAGAAAACACCAGCAACGTGCCTGAAATTCAAGGGAGTCAGGGGATGGAAGGTAGTAGAATAGCTTATACTAAGGAGCTGGTGCTTGGGAAACTGAAAGGTCTGAAGGTGGATAAGTCACCTGGACCTGATGGACTGCACTCTATGGTTCTGAAAGAGGTAGCTGTAGGATTGCGATGTGATTCGCAGTAATCTTTCAAGAATCGCTAAAGTTAGTAGTGCTTGCAGAAGATTGGACAATTGCACATATTACCCCGCTGCTCACGACAGAAGCAAAGATAAAGACTGGAAAACATAGCCTGACTTCAATGGTTGGTACGATTTCAGATCAATTTAAAGGATGATGTGTCTGAGAACCTAGAAGCATTATAAGATAAGCCAAAGTCAGCATGGTTTTGTGAAGAGGAAATCTTGTCTGACGAATCTGTTGCAATTTTTTGAGGATGTAAATTGCAGGTAGGACAAAGAAAAACCCGTGGATGTTGTTTACCTAGATTTTCATAAAGCCTTTGATAAGATGCCACACGTGAGGCTGCGAAAGAAGATGAAATATTAATGTATCAAAGGGAAGATACTAGCATGGATAACAGGTTGCCTCGATGGCAGAAGGCATAGAGTTGCAATAAAGAGAACTTTTCTGATTGGCTGCCAGTGACTAGCGGAGTTCTGCAGGGGTCAGTGCTGGGGCCGTTCCTCCACGTTGATACAAAGATAGGTGGAGGGGCATGTCGTGTAGAGTAAGCAGGTACTTTATTGAAGCACGTGGACAGGTTGAGAGAGTGGACAGAGGCATGCAAGATGGAATACAACCAAGTGTGGAGACATGCACTTTGGAAGTAGAAATAAAGACATCGACTATTTTCTAAATGGGAAGATAATTCAAAAAGTAGAGATGTAATGGGACTTGAAAATGCCCGTGCAAGATTCCCAAAAAGTTAATTTGCAAACAGAATCGGTAGTAAGGAAGGGAAACACAATGAGAGCATTTATTTCGAGAGGATTAGAATACAAAAACAGAGATGTAATGATCAGGATTTATATGGCGCTTGTCAGACGGCATTTGGAGTATTGTGAGCAATGTTGGGCCCCATATCAGAGGAATTATGTGCTGGCGCTGGAGAGGGTCCGGATAAGCTTTACGAGAATGATCCCAGGAATTGGAATGATCCCAGGAATTTGTGGGTTAACGTACGAAGAGTGTTTGACGGCTTTACTCGCTAGAGTTTAGAAGGATGCGGAGGGGGGGGGGGCGGGGGGTGTTAGGGGGACCTCATTGAAACTTACCGAATAGTGAAACGCCAGGATAGAGTGGTTGTGAATATGAAGGTTAATTCCCGGAATGACGGGACTGTCATATGCTGAGAGAATGGAGCGGCTGGTCTTATTGAAACATATAAGATTATTAAGGGTTTGGACACGCTGGAGGCAGGAAACATGTTACCGATGTTGTGGGAGTCCAGCACCAGGGGCCACAGTTTAAGAAAAAGGGGTAAGCCATTTCGAACGGAGATGAGGAAACACTTTATCGCACAGAGCGTTGTGAGTTTGTGGAATTCTCTGCCTCAGAGGGCGGTGGAGGCCCGTTCTCTGGAAACTTTCAAGAGAGAGCTAGAGAGGGCTCTTGAAGATGGCGGAGTCAGTGGATATGGGGAGAAGGCAGGAACGGTGTACTGATTGTGGATGATCTGCCATGATCACATTGAATGGCGGAGCAGGCTCGAAGGGCCGAATGGCCTACTCCTGCACCTATTGTCTATTGCCTATTGTCTATTGTTTCCACAAGTGCGTGAGTCCAGAAACAGAGTTCATAGCCTCAGAATAAAACGACGTTCCTTTAGGAAGAAGCTGAGGAGGATTTTTTTCAGCGGAGGGTGGTGAAACTGTGGAATTCATTGCCACAGAAGGCTACGGAGGCCAAGTCAATCGATATTGTTACGGCAGAGCTAGATCGATTATTGGTTTCTATGGGGTTATGTGGAGAAGGCTGGAGAATGGCGTACAGGGGCCGCGGAACCTTTTTGTAAGTGGGGGGGGTGGGGGGGGGGGCTGAGCGATCACTGCTCACCGGCCTCGGGCGTACCCGGTGAGGGAGCAGAGCGACCGTGCGGTGGGTGGGTTGCACAATTAGTACATTTTGTTGTTGCTCGACTTCCAAAAACTGGGGGATAATACAGGTCATCCCCCAAATCAAAAAGTGGGGGGACATATCCCCATACACCCACCCCCCCTCTCTCTCCCTCCCTCTCGGGACCGACTCTCTCACTCTTTCCCTCTCTCGGGGCCGAGTCTCCCTCTCTTGAGCCCCGCGGGCCCACCCACCCACTGCTCGGCGGTTAATCACAGCGTTTCGTTCACTGCCCCATATCTCGACTGTGAACCGCGCTGTGATTGGCCGTTGAGCGGAGGGGTGGGAAGGTTTTGGAGGGGCAGTTGGTTTATGCCACGGCTGGTCGTGGTTTTGCCCAAAGATCTTTCGTTTTGCCGCTTGTTCTGAGATTCTGGATGCCGGAGGTCTTCGGGAGAAGAGAAAATTACGCCTGCGGTCCGGATAATTTCGGGCTATGAAGAATCTCGCCAAAAAAAGGGGAGGGGCTACAGCCCTCCACCCCCCCCCCCCCACCCCAAGTTCCGCGGCCCATGGAAGATGGGAAGATTGATCAGTCATGATCGAATGCCAGAGTAGACTTGATGGACCGAATGGCGTAATTCTGATTCTATCACATAAACTTGAATTTACACAGATGCAGCCTGACCCGCTGTATTCCCCCAGCAGTTTGTTTTTGCTCAAGATCACAGCATCTGTAGTTTCATGACTTAAACGTTTCATGTTACTGATGTTACATCAGAACATCCAATTGTGATACGAGGTCTATAGGAAGCAGTGGAAGGTAATACCATCAAAGACACACACAACTCTGGCGACGCTGTGAACGCGTTGTTACCATTTGTAAGAAGGTGCAAGAGCCTGTTCTTTAAAGCGTTACCATCACGTTGAACAACGGGTTCTTCCAATCAACCATTTGGATTGTGTACCATGTTTTCGACGTTTTCGAGAGGGAGGAAAGGAGGCTGGGGATTTGCAGTAGGGATGAGGAGCAATGTCATTGCTGCTATGAGGGGACATCTTGGAAGCCTCATCCAACCGAGCCATATGGATCGAACACAAGAAAAGAAAATCACATTAACTACAGATGGAGTTACATTATTGGACTTCTGGAAATATGCAGGCAGATCATGGAAATAGGTTCACTTAGAAGGGCTATTGTAGTTGGTTATTTTAACTTTGGCATTATTGACTGGAACTCACTTATAGAGTGACGCTCAGATTGGACACAATTTGTTAGATGCCTTTCAAATGATTCTTGAAATAATATGTAAACAGCCAAACGAGGGATAGGGCAGCGCTAAAATATATTAGGAATAAGTCTGATCTGGTGATCACATTTCAATGATGTTGCATATTGCGGACAATGATCATAATTTGATACGTAATAAAAAATGGATATGGAATAAACCTATCGTGGTGGAAGGCTGATCACGTTATTATCAGGCAAGAACTGGAGAAATTAGGTTTAGATTTAGTTTAGTTTAGAGATACAGCGCCGAAACAGGCCCTTTAGCCAACCGACGCCGCACCAACCAGCGATCCCACACATTAACACTATCCTACACCTAGTACGGATAATGTACACGTGTACCAAGCCAATTCAATTCAATTCAATTCAATTCAATTCAACTCTATTCAACTTTAATGTCATTGCACAAATACTGAGTATGGGTACAACGAAATGCAGTTTTGCGTCAGTCCGTAGTAGTAGTGCAATATAGAAATTAAAAAAAAAAAAAAGAGGATACAGAATAATCAAAAATACAGAATAATTAACAATGGGGACGGAGGGACCGGAGGAATCTATCGGCGGGACTCCGAGTTCAGCAATGCGACGGTATAATTGTAGAAGCTGTTCCTCATCCTTCTGGTACGAGACCTGAGGGTCTCAGGTCAACCGACAAAACTGTACGCTTTTGGAGCGTGGGAGGAAACCGAAGTTCTCCGAGAAGCGGTCACGGGGAGAACGTACAATCCTCGTACACACAGCACCTGTATTAGGGATCGAACCCGGGACTCATGCGCTGCAGGCGCTGAACTGGCCTTTTCAGTGTATCCTCGCCTGATTGGTGGGAATCCTTTGAAAGCCAGATAATTAGAGTTTAGAACCAAGTTAGAATGAGGACACGATGGCAAGATTGTAAACCTTGGATGATAAGAAATATTGTAACCTTAATCAAAAAAGAAGCATATGCAAAGTTAGGAAACGTTAGGCAGCCGAATATAAAGAAAGCAGGAAAGAATCTAAACAAGAAGGCCATGGACGTTTCCAGGCAAGTATAATGAAGGTGAAGTCCAAGGTATTTTATGCATATATTATAAGCAAGAGGATGAAATGTTAATTGCTAAATGGAAAGGTTATAAAGTTAATGGAGGAGAGATTAAATTAGATTTTCCAGGACAGTTTTTCTTTAGGTGCCTGGATGCGCGCCTTGGGGAGGTGGTAGATGTAGATACGATGGCAACATTTAGGAGGAATTTAGCCGCACATGAACAGGCAGACAATAGAGATGCACACATCTTATGCACGCAGTTAAGATCAGAGGTGTTGGCATCATGATCGGCGCAGACATGGTGGGCGGTATTTCTTCCAATCCTGGACTGTTCTGTATTTTAGGTTCACGCTGGGCCAACAAACAGAAGGACTTCAGGGGACCTTCTGTCTGTGGCATGAATGTAAACCAGGCCAAAGATCTTCAGGCAGATGTGGGGAAAAACATGCACAGATTTTGAATTGCACGGACAAGGCCACGAATGGAAAATGAGGCTGGAGAACCGAATTGTAGTTTGCAAGGGGGTGGACGGCGATGGTGCTTCAAGGATGAAAAGCCTCTATGGTCGATAATCCAGATGAAGGATCTGCGATTGGTGTTTAATGGTCAATAGGCGCACCATTTCGAGAAGCCTTTTAAAGTATGTTGACGACTCCAGTGTGTTGACCTGGATCACGTGGTGGTGGTACAGGCTTGGCGACGATTTTTTGAAATGGGAGTATCTCCCGCTGTTAACGCCGCAGATGTACAAAGAGCACACGACGAGCAGTCAGTTCATCAACGTGACTAAAGCAATGCAAGCAAATTATAACACGTTATCTACCAGAAATAACGTGGACACGATTCAACGGGTTAAAGTAAGAATATATCCGTTAGCTGTCCGCCAATGGTGGACTTGGCATCCACCCTCCCTCTTAAGAGAAAGGAGAGAGCATGGTCTTCGGGCATGAAAACAGGGAGATAAATGTCGGAGAGTGTGGACGAGCGCAACAGGCTCGAGGGGGATGGAGAGGGTGTGGGGTTAGGGGTTCTAAAGAGGACGTGAGTCTCTGGCGGCTCCCACTCTGTTCGAATAACCGATACTTTTCAACAAACATTTAAGATGATTTGCTCTAGAAGTCGTTGGTAGACGGAATGATTGACTTCAATCTGTGCATCATGATGTCTGTCTGCATTGTGCTGAGGCTGGTGACTGAGAACTGACCTTAAGACTCCTGTAGTCAAAAAGTTCCCTGCGCTGGGTCTCCGGTCTCGATGCCTGATCAGAACACATCTGCTGGGCGAGGCGGCCAATGACAGGAAGGCGGTGAGCATCTCCCAAGATATTGCGCCTGGACAGGGTTCATAGGCGTGATCTCGTCCTCCTCTGCAAAGGTTTCTGGGAATCGTCAGCATAGCTTGAAGACCGCAGTCGTTACGCGACACCACTTCCTGTGGCTTCATGTCAAGTACTCAACCCGCGGCAGAAAATAAAAGCGACCAAAACTCAGCAGAACGCCATTGACTGGAAATGAAGCCAGCATTGGTAAACAGGTCGGCCTGGGAAGATATCTCAGCGACAGAGGGAAGATAAGATCTAACCTTTACGGAATACGTCGGTCTCCAAAGAACGGCTTAATGTTAAGCTGCCTCCAGACTTTGTACTAAATATGCAGAGATGCAACTGAGATAAGCAAATGCACCACATACCAATAACTAAACCTGGCATCTCCCCGAGAGATGCTGTCACGCAGTTTGAGCTTCTTCACGCACCCCATGCATTCGGCCCACATACCCCAGCCTGTATATTCTCACCGCTGCAAAAGATCTATCCGATATTTCAGAGAGTATAAATCAGCCAGATACCTCCTCCTGCACCCGCCGCTCCATTGAGCTAATATTTCGTTTACTCATTTCCATTCGTCTGTGTAAAACTGTGGAAGGGGCAGGGGGTGAAATAGATGACAATTGTCAGAGATTCTGGGTGGACAGATGAGAATGGGAAGGAGAATAGTGGGTGTGGGTTACCTGAAATGGGAAAATATGTCACTAATACCATAGGGTTGTAGGCTCACCTGTTCACTGTTTCTCTCTGAAGCTTTGTTTAGATACTCTGATGTAGATGCTGTGTATTTCCATGGCTTTCCCTTTACATCCGGCAAATTCAGACTCGCAGACCAAGCATCAGCCTGAGAGGAGGTGACAGGGCGTTGTATTGAGCATGAGTGCTGCAGGCTCCAATTCAACCAGCGCTGAAACATTTGTCCCTGCAGGATGGAAGAGAGTAACAAGGTGAACAGAGCAATACGCAGCCCGAGGAAGGTCAAAGGTAGGCACAAGGAACTTGGAACGGATAGAAACATCGAACAACAAAATAGGTGTAGGAGTAGGCCATTCGGCCCTTCGAGCTAAATCTAACTCTCTCTTGAAAACATCCAGTGATTTGGCCACCACTGCCTTCTGTGGCAGAGAATTCCACAAATTCACAACTCTATGAGTCAAAAAAGTTTTATTGGCAGATATTGTCAAATTGTTGAATAGTAGAGCCAGGATATTTATTCATTTAAAACACTGAAATAGGCAGCAAAATTGCAAAAAAGCATGAACAAGGCATTTATTGACAAAATAAGGAATAAAAAGGCATTTATTTCCACCACCAAAATATGGTTTAACATGATAATATAAAGGTAAACGACATTAAATGACCAAAGGTGCTGGTTGCACATAATTACTAGCATTTTCTTCAAATTATCTGGTGTTAAACTATGCAGTCTGTCAGACAGAATTTGCTTCTGTTGTGAAAAACATATTTCTACCCCAGCTGAGGTCACTGGTGCATAAACCAAACAAGCTACAGACTCTATATTCATGTCCATATCTTGTGCATTACAACTACCTTTGAGAACTTTATCTATGTTTTGTATTTCTTCAAGATCTTTGTTAACTAAAATCACTCTCACATTTTCCTAGTATGTCTTCGCCTACATCGCCAGGAACTTTACGAATATCGTCAGTTACTTTGTTGAAAACCTGCAAGTTATTCACTAATGTTTCGTCGCGTTTTTCAAGGGAAGTGATAGCTTGTGGGAACTTTGCAAAATTTGAGGCAATAAACACAAGATCGCGGTGGAGGGACTTTTTCTGCATTATTTCACTGCCGATCCTGACTGCAGCAGATTCTTCTTCTAAACAGTTGACGATATATTTTTTATTTTCAAAATTTGCAGCATAGTAGAGTACAGCCGGGAGCCATGCTTTCCGCCGAGTGAAAACGGGCAGCGGACGTAGCGGAATCTCGGGTGCCATTTCCTTGAACAATTGCACACGTGACGATGCGTTGAGGAAGATTTTCTTGACATTGGAAACTAGGCGTTCGACATTTGGAAACAAGCTACGTATGTGCTTGGTAATTCTATGAAGTTCTTGAGCTAAGCATGTCAAATGCAACATGTTGGGGAATAAAATCACAAACAGAAGAACATTCTCGTTTTTTATACCTTCTGGCCAAAGTACAGCAAGTGAAGATGTAAACAACTGAGCAATAGTTGAGCTGTTTGAATTTTGATGTCCATAAATACTCCTTTGATGGGTGACCTGCCCAGTGTACAGATGACCACATTGCCAACATATCCCTCCACAGCATCTGCTGTCTCGTCTATTGAGATCCATATTTTGTTGCATGCAACTTCATCTCTAATTTTTTGCGCACCAATGTTGAAGTTGCTGTCAACATCATTTTTTCGTACTGATGACTCGCGTGGTATATGTTCCTCTGTGTGTTTCTCTAAAAAACCTCGGAGAGATTTGTTTTCCAATTTCCACAGTGGAATTCCAGCATCAAAGAATGCGTTGCACAGATCACTCGAAAACTCAGATTTGTGACTGGAGCCAGCAGTAAATGTAGTGAGGAGACAAGCTTGGGTATTTCGCTTGGGTAGTCTACACCCCAGCAGTATCAACATTGACTTCTCTAATTTTAGATAGCTCTTATCTTCTCCCTCCTCCCCTTCTCCCTTCCCAGCTCTCCTACTGTCTCCGCCTCTTCCTTTCATTTTCCCGCACCCCCCACACACATCAGTCTGAAGAAGGGTCTCGACCCGAAACGTCGCCTATTCCTTCCCTCCATGGATGCTGCCTCACCCGCTGAGTTTGTCCAGCATTTTTTGTCTACCTTCGATTTTTCCAGCATCTGCAGTTCATTCTTAAATAGTTCTTGGAGAAAACTGAACCAACGGGCAGCGGCATGAACGAATGAACGACCGACGGTGGCGCCCCCGGTTTCGCCCCGGTGGCGGAAGTTTTCTTGGAAGTTATGGTATGTTAACATGTTAATAATAACATTAATATTAACGTATTAACATTGAAAACGTCAGTGTAATCGCGGTACAATTGGAGAAAATAGCACGAAATGTTAGCTAAACGGCAAAGAGAAGCTGATTAGGCACTCGATTGTGAAAAAGCCATTATACTGGTGAAATCATCAAAAAAGGCATGAAAAGGCACATGGAATTGATGGCAAAATCCTGGCTCTATTGATTAATAATGGTGTCAGGGGCTATGGAGCTATGGCAAGAGAATGGCTTTGTGAGGGAAATATTGATCAGCCATGATTAAATGGCGGGGTAAGTTTTCTTCCTACAACATATGAACATAAACCGCCGACACTGCAATCTTGACGTGAACATGAAACGTTTTATTAAATGAGACGGGCAAGCAGCATCAGTGGAAGATATGAGTAGGCGCAGTTTCGGGGCAAAACTCCGGGTCTGAAGAAGGGTCCCGGAACGAATCCTCACTTATACGTTTTCTGCACAGATACTGTCTGACCCGCCCATTTATCCAGCATTTTTGAGGTGGACAAAGGCATACGTGAGTATGGTGACCAGAGTGGAGGAAATAGTTAATTACTTATTTAAGGGTAAGGGGGTGGAGTCTCGAGTGGATCGATAAGTGGGTGATAGGCAGACGACCCAATGTGTCTGTTTGTGTGTGTGTGTGTGTGGGGGGGGCTTTTAGACTTTTAACGATGGATTGTAGATCCCATGGTTACCTTCCGGACCGGCTGCCCAATACCTAGTTATTCATTCTGATCCGTAAATGCGAGCACCTGCTGAATATCAACCGATATTTATCGTATTTTATATCCTTTCCGATTTCCAACAAATTTGTGCCTTTTCAGGTCAATGTATTGTTGTTTGTATGAAATAGGCATCGGCACAAAATAAAATAATCTAAGGAAAAAATCTAACTACGTTATTTGCAACGAGGTTACAGCTTGAACTGTGCGGTGAGATGAAAGAGCGACATGGAATTATTCAGTAACGCCAACGACAGGCCTGCATGGTCCGCAGTGCCATGTTCAATGTTGCGCACGTATTGTAGAACAAGAAAACGACGTGAGTAAAGAACTGTGATGCGCCTCAATTCCACTTCCGCAGATTTAAAAAAAAATGATAGAGTAGGGATTATATTTAGGATTCACCAGTGTTAAAATTCATAACATTAAACACGTCTGTCGCCCTGTGAATGAAGTGACTCCCGGCTCAGGAAAATACTATGAAATTGCATCTTGGATCAAGTGACTGGTCGGTAATACCAGTGGCCGGCCTTCTGTACGATTTTGCATTGAGTATTCCTACACCAAGAAGTGGGAAATGGCTTCATTTGTCTGGAAATGTTTGTTAAAGGGTCCGTGACTAATGTAATTGCCCCGTCACTCCCAGTAGCTACTGGAGGATTAGCGAGGGTATGAATGAGGAGAGGAGCCGCGCTGTTTGATCCACTGTGTCTCCGGGTTTGCTGCCGACACTGCTACTCTTCTAGAATGCGGCGGGCTCCGATTCTGTAAGTGAAGGATATCGTCTATCCGATTATGGCGGCGTTTGGAATCCCTGGTAAGATCAATCATTTTAGGTTTAGCTTTATTATCTTCACGTGTACCGACGTAAAGCGAAGGGCTATATTTTGCATGCTATCCAATCTGATCACAGAAAAATTTACATAAATACAATCAAGTCAAACGCGTACATTCGGTAGCGAAATTAGATTTGAGGAAGTAAGGCGATTTTATCTGACAATCGTAGAACCTTCTCTGGGAACTGCACAATCGGACGCCATGTCCCATGTCGTTCGATGAGTAGGGAGGAACTGCAGATGCTACTTTCGACCGAATATAATCACAAAATGCTGGAGTAACACGGCGGGACAGGTAGCATCTCTGGAGAGAAGGAATGGGTGGCGTTTCGGGTCGAGACCTTCAGATTCTGAAGCATCTTCTGAAGAAGGGTCTCGACTCGAATCGTCACCCATTCCTTCTCTCCAGAGATGCTGCCTGTCCCGCTGAGTTACTCCAGCATTTTGTGTCTATCTTCAGTGCGTACATATGAGTGAGATTAGATTTAAGTCTCCTCAGGCTTAAGAACTATTTCGTTCACCAGTTGGCAGACAGACCACGCAGAGCATGAAGAAGTAAACTGAAGAAAGAAAAGAAAATTCAAACCTTGATTTCCATTTGGAGCTGTCTTTTGCGCCGGAGTTAATTACACAACGAAATGATAATTTAATCGGCGAGAAGCAGACGACTGAAGATAGCGACAAGATATATATTTGTAATGTTGGAAAAAACCTAACTGGTCACGCATCATCAGTGTGCAATGGAATAACATCGTTGTTTTAGTTCAGAGGCCATGTTAATACAGCAAAAGACTCGCGTTATCGGTAGGTTAACAGGTCGTTGTAAATTGTGCTTAGTACATTGGCCAGTGGCATCGTCTGGGACGGTAGAACAAAGAGGTTGGAGACAATGTGAAGTGATCATGTGGAGGGATTGGTGTTGGATCTGTTTGACTGGGAGTTTGAGGGTGGACGAGGAAGGGCTATAACGTGCAGTATGTCTCCATTTTAATGATGAATTTCATACTGTGCAGCCCATTCGCTATATTATTTCCTTCATGGATCAGTCATGATGTTATTGAAAGCATCCCGTGAATATTTTGGTATAATTCACAAAGATGTCCTCTAGTTTCGAGAGCCCAGAACATAGAATAGTACAGCACAAGCACATGCCCTTCAGCCCAGAATGTGCGTCAAACATAATGCAAAGACCATGTCTTATCTACGTGCAAATAACCAATATACCGCCATACCCAGCATATCCATATGCTTATTCTTTTTTATTCCACTACCGTATATGTGGCATTCACGATTCACGCAGTGATTTAGTTCAACTTTCCCGTTACCGCATTGAAACTGGCCCTTCAACCCACCCAGTTCATGCTAACCTGTTCGCGCTACTTTAATATAATCCTACTTTGACATCCCCTCCCTACACGTTGGAGACGATTTTCATGGAGAACAATTAACCAACAAACTTTCACGTTTTTGAGAAGTGGGTGGATATCTGAGCATCAGGAGGAAACCCATGTGTCACAGGGAGTACGTGCAAACTCCACTTAGCGAGCCCCCGAGACCACGATCGATTCCTGCTGCTGGTGCTGTGAGGCAGCGGGTCCACCAGTTGCGCCACTAAGCTGGTTTCTCCAATGAGGTCTAATCGCAGCCTTTGTCGTCTCTATTTAGTGTAATAGAGACGACAATAGAGTCGGGCAACTACCTGGTCATTCTTCTCTTAATTCTGTCTTCTGCAGCCAACGTGCTGACGGCTTCGATCTTGTACCGGGGACAGTGCGGACTCTCCAGAGGAATCACACGTTACATGGTGGCGATGGCAATGTCCGACCTGCCCGTCACTTTCTTTCAAGTATTGCTCCAAGGAATCTACGTTTACTACACCCCTGACTCATACCTGAGCCACACCACGGTGTGCCCTTCGTACGTATACCTACGCATCCTCACTCTGGACTATTCAGTCTGGTTTACCGTGTTCTTCACATTTGACCGTTTCGTCAGCATTTACTGCCCGAAGCTGAGACTCACGTATTGCACGGATAAGACCGCCGCCGTTGTCATTGTGTTCTTGTTGCCGCTGAGTTGTTTAAAGTACATCCCATTTTACTTCATGTACGAGCCACGATTCAACGTGGACAGTGTGAACTGGGGGTGCCGGCCCAAACCCGCCTACTTCACTTCCATCTGGTGGGTGGCTTTTTCTTGGATGTGTAACATCTCTCTCTACTTACTCCCTTTCGCCTTAACGCTACTTCTGAACGGGCTGACTGTCAGGAACATCATAGCGGCCTGCAGGGTCCGCCGGCGCTTGAAAGGACTGGAAGGCAAAGACGCCGAGGTGGAGAATCGGGGCCATTCCATCGTCTTACTCTTCACCGTGTCCGGCACCACCATATTACTGTGGACGACGGGAGGGGTGACTTTTATCAGTACGCGAATTACAATTAATTTTGTCGGCTCTGATCTCACATGGCCCTCGAACATTGCAAATGAGGTGGGGGTCTTGCTCATTCGGCTCAGCTCCTGCGCCAACACCTGTATGTACGCAATGACGCAAAGCAGGTTCAGGCAGGAGTCGAAGAACGGGATTAAAAGTTTCATTCGTTTTTTTATTGAACCCACGAAACGTTCGCGGCATTGAGCCAAATGCTGGAGTTGGAATACAACGCAGCTGTTCTCTCTATTCCCATCAGTAAAACACACCGCCCCATGCCCCCACTTGCGGTTAGAGCGGACTCGTTGAACCGGAGACGGTAGATTTTGCCCCGGTGTATGCGTTAGAACCCGACTCTATCTACATCTATCGTCTATCGTCTGTCTATTTCCCTCCAGAGATGCTGCCTGGCCCGCTGAGTCTACCCACCACTTTGTATTTTGCTCAGGATTGCAACATTTATACACTCTTCAATCCCCTCTGTCGTTTGGTACCTTATTTCTATCAAATTCGGCATATTCTCTGGGATCCACCCAGCGCCAATTAAAAGGCCTGTCTCACGAGTCTGCGGTCATTGGCGGCGAAACGGGAATAATCTGCCGCCATAGACCGCGCACTGGTGAGAACGCACAATTCCGGGGCCGTGCGGCGGTGTTCCCAACACCGCACGGTGCTAAAATAAAACCTACACTGTTGAAAAATATTTTCCTACCGCACAGCCTTCGCCAGTGATGCACGAGTGCGGCACGGCCGCCGCCACAGCCTCTGCCAGTGTGGCTCGAGCGCCGTGCGTCAAACTTGCACCGCCACAGCCTCCGCCAGTGAGGCACGTGTGCGGCACGGCCGCCGCCACAGCCACCGCTACAGCGCCGCGATCAGCACGGCCGCCGCCACAGCCGCCGCTAGTGAGTCACGTGCGGCGGGCCGACGTCATCGCAGTCGGCCCGCCCTTTTTTTTACTTACCGCAAGCACGTGGGACCAGCCGTATTTAGATCACTCGGCCCCCGCGCAGCACCCGTGCGGCGCTCCCGTGGATAGGCTCGGCGCTCTCGCCGTTGCCGTGCAGTCCACTCTACAGGCGAAGCCGCGCTTCACCGCCGATGACCGCAAACACGTAAGACAGAGAGTAACCTCGCGGTCCGTAACGAGAAATGTTCTGTGGCCCTTCTTCTCCCCGACCTACTTGTCCTAAATTTCAAGCATCCGTGGACAGTAACGCCAAAGCCCCTCTCAGTGTCCACCATTTGTCCACTACACCTTACATCGCTGTTGGCGTAGTCTTGATCTCCCAACCTACCTGTTGCGGTGTTTACGCTTTCTGAAATCTTCACTGTCTCTGCAACTGTAATATTGTAACAATTTAACAGTACATTCTGCACTCTGGTTATCATTCTCTTGTCACCACCTGCTGTATTTGTATAAGGTTTTATTGTAGAAATGAATAGTAAGACCTGACAGGATAGCGCGCAAACAAAGTATCCCGTTACAATAATGAACCAATACCAATGTCTGGGCTCTCACGTTGCGCTGCACTGGAAACATAACCATTGGCATCGAGCACTCTCTGCATTCAAAGTCAATGCATGTTACAATAGGATAGACAATCAGAACAATTCCTCCAGGGTGGAAATGTCAAAGAGTATATGGCATAACGTCAAGCTGTGAAAGACAAGATTGAATTGGGATGTGCGGGGCCTGTTAAACAGTGTGCGGTGTGTCCCTTCGTGCGAAGTGCGGTGGATTCAACTTCGATAGTGGTATTTAAAAGGCTTCTGGATAAGCACGTGGATATGCAGGGAATATTAATCCATATGAATGAGATTAGTTTCCCTTGACATCATGTTCGGCACAAATACTGTGGGCCGCGTGGCATGTTCCGGTGTCATACTTCTCTGCATTCCATGTTACTAGTTTAAAAACACTGATTCCGATACCACAACATCGCTGTTGGAATTGCAGTCGACTTTTCAATTGTTTTCTCTAAATGACCACCGAGAAGCAGGAGTGGGCCACTCCACCACTCACGGCTATCCTGCCATTGAAGTTGATTATGGCTGATCTACACTGGGCTCATCCACTCTTCCGTGCCTGTTCCCCATTTCCCCGAATTTCTCGCTCTTTACCCAGCTTCACATTAAATACCTCTTAGGATCTAACCAATCGCAACTTCTTGGCCTGTGTTGTGGTTATTTCTGAAATGCGCGGTGAAAAATATCAGCCCCTCGGATGTACTGCAGTTGTTCAACCTCCAGAATCCGGAAGTGGAGCTCCTCCCGCCGAGGACTCTTCCTGCACCGGCCAGGTCGGAGAGAGCAGCAACTAGGGAAATGCAGACGCTGGAACCTTGAGGATAATATAAACTGCTGGAGAAACTTAACGGGCCAGGCAGCATTTGTGGAGGATATCGCCAGGTGACGTTTCGCGTAGGGACCCTTCTTCGTAATGTATTTCATGCAATCAGCGGATAAGCTCTGCCCCATCGTTAGTACGCCAACTCGATTAACACGAAGAATGTGAAAATAAATCAAAATTATATTTATTTTACTAAATACTTTCCCTTACTTTGTCTTGGTGCTTAAAGCATACACATGGTTAGTTGAAAGGTACATCGCATGATGTGAGAGTCTTTTAGATAGATCCAAACATATGTAGGAAATGAAGCAATATGTCCTAGAGATGTAGTCCGAGGAGATTGGTTTAACTTGGCATTATGTTCATCAAGGTCGGTCGATGGCTTGTTTTGTTCTCTTGTATGTTCTATTTCGAAATATATAATTTATTAGATGGGTACATCTGGAGCACGGTTTCCTTTTTTCTGATCAAGCCTCTGCAGCGGATATGTGATTGTACAGGAGAGGTGCAGAGGGGGGGGGGGGGGGGGGCTCCCAGTATATGGAACTGCAGAGTATGGAACTGCAGATGCTGGAATCCTGATTAAAACAGAAACTGCAACTGGGGACCATTTAATGTTTCCGCCGTTTCTCTACATTCAGTTGCTAGTATTTAAAAAAAAACGATTTGAACAAACCATTACGATATCGCCCATTCCTACTCCGTGGATATAGATTTGACAAAGACTGGATTATAGTTGAGTTGAGGTGAGTTGAGCTTAGTTTATTGTCATGTTTACCGAGGTACTAAGAAACGTTTTATTGCGTGATAACCAGTCAGCGGAAGAACAATGCATCATAACTATCTAGCCATTCACCGTGTACAGTTACATGATAAAGGGAATACCATGAAGACCATTTAGTGGAAGATAAAGCCAGTAAAGTCCGATCAACGATAGCCCGAGGGGCTACAATGAGAAAGATAGTAGTTCGGGGCCGCTCTCTAGTTGTGGTGGGATGCTTTGGTTGCCTGAAAACAGCTGGGAAGAAACTGTCCCTGAATCTGGAGGTGTGGATTTTCATATTTCTTTACCTTTTGCCCGATGGGATAGAAGAGAAGAGGGAGTAGCACGGGTGCGACTAGTTGTTGATTAAGCTGGTGGCCTTGCCGAGGCAACACGGGATATATATTGAGCCAATGGAAGGGAGGTTAGTTTTTGTGATGGTCTGGGCTGCGTCCACAATTCTCTGCAATTTTTTGCGGTCTTGGACAGAGCTGTTCCCAAACCATGCTGTGATGCATCGGGATAAAATGCTGTCTATGGCACATCCGCAGAAGTTGGTGAGAGTTGTTGGGGACAGCCTTCCGAGGAAGTAGAGGCCTTGTTGTGCCTTAGTGGCCATTGCTTCAATAAGCGTGGTCCAGAAGAAGTTGCATGTGATACTTCTGGGAATTTGCAGCTTTTAACCATTTTTACTTCGGATATTTTTAATTCGGATTTCCCCGTGTTAAATACCTAAACATCCACGAGGTCCATTGCCCTGTGATTGAAGCGATTCCCGCCACAGGAGAAGTTCGTCACACTGGATTTTGGATACAGAAAAGTAGCAGAAATGAGCCCGCTACCTCCTCCACTCTTTGCACTGATTTGCTTCCCCCATGAGGTCGTTGAAATTAATTCATCTGTGTGGGAAAAAAACATGTTTGTTAAATAGCCTGTCACTAATGTCATTGCCCCACCATGGCTCGTTCCCACCGGAGGATTTCAGCGAGTATTAATGAGGATCGGAGCCGCTCTCCTTGCTCCATTGTGTCACCCGAAAGTGCTGCTGAAATCTTCTAGAATGGAGCGGGCTCCGATTCTGTACATGAAGGAGATCGCCTATCCGATTCTGGTGGCGTTTGGAATTCCTGGTAAATGCTTTCACATTGTTTAACGTGTTGAAGATTTGTCTCAATAATACCGTGTGTTTTGTGTTCTGCTATTTTTTTTAACCTATGTTCCCGCTTGGGTTCAGCAGTCTCGCTGCTGCTCATGTAATGTGTCCGTTCTTCTTTCCTTTCCCTGTCTTAGAGTAACCTATGCTGTTCTAGGGTACGTTCATAAGTGATCATCCTGTTTCTCATAATCTCACTCTCTCCCTGGTCAAAATGTCCTCGTCCATATCCCGCGTGTTAGTCGTCTTCCGGCAAAGAAACCTTGGTTTCAGTTGTATGAAGGATCTGCAGATGCTGGTTTAAACCGAAGATGGACACAACAAAGTGGAGTCACTCAGCGGGACAGGCAGAATCTCTGGAGAGAAGGAGTGAGTTACGTTTCGGGTCGACACCCTTCTTCAGACTAATGTGTTTAAGCTGCTGGCTATGGAGCTCAGCGGCTCTGGGGAACGGACTGAATCTCGGTGGCCGTGAGTGATCCGATTAATCCGTGCCCAACATTACCCTGTAGATAGACACGACAAACTGGAGTAACTCAGCTGGTCAGGTAGCATGTCCGAATAAAAGGAATTGGTGACGTTTCGTGTCGAGTCCCTTCTTCGGACTCAGAGTCAGAGCAGAAATATGCGAAGGCACATAGAACAAATTAATTAAAGGTTTGCAGAAAGACAGATCAAAGCCAGCAACGATGATCTAGGCAAGTTGGAACGCATAATGGTTCATCGTTGGCTGTGGGGAAGGTAATAACGTGTATTGCCAACAGTAAAACTCAACAGAACGACATTGTGCTATGAATATGAAGTCCCCTTACTCCTGATACCTGGAGATATTTGGTAACAAACACAGGTGGCGCCTCCACGTCCCACGCACGAATTATCAATGGCAGCTCCCGCGCTGCTAGACCGGATGTTGTAACTACTGAACTCCATATGGCATGACTCTTTAAACCACCGCCGCGCAGAACGGCTTAAAGGCATCGAGGACAGACGTCAAAGTGACCATAATTTAAAGAAAACACCGAACATAGAACATAGAAAACAGAAACCAGAACAGTACAGGACAGGAAAGGGTCCATGGCCCTATAATGTCCGTGTCCCAAAATCAACTTAATCTCCTGCACCCACTGCATCTCCGTCCATTCCTTGCATATCCAGGCCCCTCGGAACACACTACATCTCTGTGTAAAATGTTGCACAGAGTGCGGCACGGTATAAAGGAGATATACGGGATCGTTTTTTTTTACATGGAGCCTGCTACCGTGAGCGGTGTTGGAGTCAGATATGATAGTGGCATTTAAGAGGCTCTTGGAGAGACACGTTGATATTCAGGGAATAAAATGTTATGGCGCGCGTGCAGGCAAAGGACATTAGTGTAACTTGGCATGATATTCGATGTGGATATTTAGGGCGGAATGGCCTGTTCCTGTTCTCCACTGTTCTGTGTTGTCATTTGTAAAGTATCCGCTCCAATGAGGCCGTCGCTCTGAACGCAGCCTCTTCTCTCACACTTGGCTGCTGATTAACTGGTTATTTTGCTGCACATTGTTCTTTCTCCAGCTAACGTGATGACAGCTGCGATCCTGTGCCGGGGAAAGTGCGGTCTCACCAGAGGAATCACCCGTTACATGGTGGCGATGGCAATGGCCGATCTGCTCGTGGTGATCTTACACGTGTTGCTCAAAGAAGTCTACATTCCCTACACCTATAATTCCTTCCTCTCCCGCAGCACGATGTGCCCTTCATATGTTTACCTGCGCATCCTCGCCCTGGACTGTTCCGTCTGGTTAACCGTGTCTTTCACCTTTGACCGTTTTGTCAGCATTTGCTGCCCGAAGCTGAGACTCGTCTATTGCACGGATAGGACGGCCACCGTGGTCATTGTGTCTTTGTGCGCGCTGAGCAGCTTAAACTACATCCCCTTTCACTTCATGTATGAGCCATACTTCACCATGGAGAGTGTGAATTGGGGGTGCCGGCCCAAAGCCGCATATTTCACCTCCATCTGGTGGATGTTGTTTTCTTGGATGTGTAACATGTCATTATCCTTCCTCCCTATCATTCTAATCCTGCTTCTGAATGGGCTGACAGCCATGAGTATCGTAGCAGTGAGCAGGATCCGCCGGCGACTGAAATCACTGGATGGTAAGGACTCTGAGGCGGAGAATCGACGCAATGCAATCGTGTTTGTCTTCACCGTGTCCGGCACCTACATATTACTCTGGACGACAGGGGCAGTGACTTTCATATTTACGCGAATTACAATCAATTTTGTGGGCTCTGATCTCACAAGCCCCTCGACCATCGCAAATGAGGTGGGAATCTTACACATTCGTCTCAGTTGTTGCTCCAACACCTGTATTTACGCAATGACCCAAAGCAAGTTCAGAGAGGAGGTGAAGAACGGGATTAAGATTCTAACTCGATTCATCGTTAAACCTGTGCAACTGGCGAGGCAGTGAGCCTAGATTTGCAATTCGATTATCTGCTCGTTCTATGTATTTCCATAATCAAATCACTCCGTTCTGTGGAAGGGTCCCAACCCGAAACCTCGCCTGACTATTCCCTCCACATATGCTGCCTGACCCATTGAGTTCCTCTTGCGATTTGTGGGTTTGTTCAAGATTAAAGTATGTGAAGTTCCTTGTATTTACTTTCTTTCACCACGCTTTCGGCCGGAACGATCTCATTCAATACTAGTCATCATAGTTTTTAGCCCGGAATATCTCTTAGCGTGTTCAATCTGCCCCCACCCGTCGCTATTTACCGTCGCCCCATTATACTTCATTATTTCAATGTGTGCAGTTGTGGTCTGCAGTTGGCAGGGCGTGTCCACTTATCCAAACCTTCAATGATCCATGGACATGAACACAAAACCCTTTACATTACCCATCATTTTTTTCGCAGCAACTTGCCGCTCTGGGGTTGTAGTCCCGATTAACCAACCTACCTATTGCGGTCCTTGCACTTCTTTTAACCTGCACTTTCTCTGTTGCTGTAATGTTGTGACCATGTAACGTTTTATTCAGCACACTGGTCATGTATCTCTGCCTCAGAGGGCGGTGGAAGCAGGTTCTCTGGATGCTTTCAAGAGAGAGCTAGATAGGGCTCTTAAAAACAGCGGGGCCAGGGGATATGGGGAGAAGGCAGGAACGGGGTACTAATTGGGGATGATCAGCCATGATCACATTGAATGGCGGCGATGGCTCGAAGGGCCAAATGGCCTACTCCTTCACCTATTGTCTATTGTCTATTGTCTATTGTGTCCATTGTACTACCTGTTGTGTTTGATGATGTTTGATTTTACTTGTGAAAGGTACGTCGTGACTGGATGCCACGCAAATACAACATCTAGTGACGATAATAAACCAATGCCAATTCCAATTTCCCGGCTCAGAGTGTGTGTTGCACTGAACCGTAACCACCGGCATCGAGAAGTATTGTAATTAAACTAAATGAACGCTACAATAAAGTAGATGGAGGTACAGACTGTTAGGAAATTGGGAAGGCCAAGTGGCTGAAGTGCTTGCCGATGAACGTTTTAGGGCCAGTGACCACTGTTCTATTAGCTTTAAAATAGTTATGAATAAAGACAGGGCGGGTCCGCGTTAAAGTTATGAATTCGGGCAAATTCAACTATGATTATAAAAGACAGAAACTCGCTCAAGTTCATTGGAATATGTTGTTTGCAGACGCAGAGACGCCCGAAATATATGATGCTTTTAAAAATGTGAAGACGTGAGTTCAGGGCATGCACGGTCCTGATAGAGTAACGGACAATGCAGGTGGGTGTAAGGAAATAAATGGAGGATGTGGTCAGGAAGTAGGAGGCATGCGACAGGAATGTGCAGTGAAATCAATTGTTTCCGTGCACGAGTTTCGGGAACTGAGGGGCGCACCTGAGAATGAAGTCACGAGGGCAAAGGGGGAGGATGAGATAGCTCCCGGCTAACTGGCTGAGAAATCCATGGGTAAGGGGAACTAGAGTAACTAGAGGGACAGGTAACTCTGCTGGTCGGGACTATTTTACAAACAGGGTATTTAATGAATCCGGCGGCGCTGTCGGTCAGTGGCGCCTCACTCGATTAACGAGAGAAATTAGCATAAACATATCTTTCAGTTACTTAATATTTTCCTTACCCTGTAAAAAATGTTTAACTGGCCCGTTGTTTAAAGCACGGGCTTGGTGAGCTGAGTGGTATTGTTCCTAAAAAATCCTACCCTTCCCAGCCGAGTGCCACCTCACCTCGGATAACACCGAGGTAATGACGGGCGTGTGATCGATGTTGCCCGTGGAATTCAGTAAGGCCTTTCGTAGAATCGTAGAACCTTCTCTGGGAAGTGCACAATCGGCGCCATGTCCCAGTCATGTTGTTCGATGACTAGGAAGGAACTGCAGAGGCTATTTTAAACCGAATATAATCACAAAATGCTGGAGTAACACAGCGGGACAGGCAGCATCACTGGAGAAAAGGAATGGGCGGCGTTTCGGGTCGAGACCCTTCTTCAGATTCTGAAGCATCTTCGGAATAAGGGTCTCGACTCGAATCGTCACCCATTCCTTCTCCCCAGAGATCCTGCCTGTCCCGCTGAGTTACTCAAGCATTTTGTGTCTATCTTCAGTGCGTACATATGAGTGAGATGAGATTTAAGTCGCATCAGGCTTAAGAACTATTTCATTCATAAGTTGGCAGACACACCACGCAGAGCATGAATAAATAAACTGAAGAAAGAAAAGTTAATTCAAACCCTGATTTCCATTTGGAGCTGTCATTTGCGCGGGAGTTAATTACACAATGAAATGATAATTTAATCGGCGAGAAGCAGACGACTGAAGATGGCGACAGGATAAACACACACAAAAGATTATTATAATATGCCTTCCGACTTACTAGATGAAGCAATGAAGACAAAGGCGGAATCAGTTAATTTAATATCATACTTATATAATATCATCTTAAATATAGAAATACCCACAACAGATGGAATTAGAAGAGATTGGGAACAAGATCTAGGTATAAAAATTTCAAAAGAGAGTTGGGATAATCATTTATTACAGGTGCATAAATGCTCGATCAACGTACGACATACGCTTATCCAATTTAAAACATTACATAGATTATATTATTCAAAAACCAAACTAAATAAAATCTTTCCTAACGTCTCACCAATCTGTGATAAATGTATATGTCAAGAAGCTACCATAGCACATTCTTTTGTTTTTTGTACAAAAATCCAAAAATTCTGGTTTGAAATATTTGATATTTTTTCAAAATTAATCAAAATAAAACTGGTACCAAAACCAGAATGGATTATTTTTGGAATATCGGAAGGTATTCCTGAATTAAACGTGTATCAGAAGAATTTACTCAATTATGGGCTAATAATGGGAAAAAAGCTTATACTTAAATTCTGGAAAAATGCGCCCACACCAACAATAAAAATGTGGACATCAAATATGTTGGAAACATTACATCTGGAAGAGATGAGATTCCTCCTAGTAGGCAAAGTAGACCAATTTCAAAAGACGTGGTCTACGTTTTTGGACCTATTACAAGCATGAGGTGCAATAGTAATTTAGAAAAACAAATAAATAAATAAAAGGTATCTGGACCTGGTAATGGGAGGTAAAATAAAAACAGACTTGGTTGGTAGTTCCTTCTCTATGAAGTATGGTATAAGAGTTATAATAGAGCGATTGTTCCTTCTTTCTTTCTCTTTTTTTTTCTAGGGTCTATTTTCTAACTTTACTTCCTTCTCTAACTTCTTTTCTAAGGGGCTTTCTTTTCCCAACACTCTTTTGCACTTCACAACCTTTGCGCACTTTCTTCACTTTTCTTACTTCTTTCTTTTTCTTTCTTAAAGTTTAAAAAAGTGAAGCGGTACAAAAAATGTATTAATATATACGTGTTGTACATTACTGTAATCTACCGTACTTCTAAAAAATAAAAAATAAAAAAAAATAAAAAAAAAAAAGGATAGATATTTGGTCACGCATCATCAGTGTGCAATGGAACAACATCGTTGTTTCTGTTCAGAGGCCAGGATAATTCAGCAAAAGACTCGCGTTATCGGTAGGTTACAGGTCGTTGTAAATTGTGCTTAGTACATTGGCCAGTGGCATAGTCTGGCAAGGTAGAACAAAAAGGTTGGAGACAGTGTGAAGTGATCATGTGGACGGACTGGTGTTGGATCTGTTTGACTGGGAATTTTGAGGGTCGATGAGGAAGGGCTACAACGTGCAATATGTCTCTATTTTAATAATGAATTACTCACTGTGCAGCCCATCCGCTATATTATTTCCTTCATGGATCGGTGACGGTGTTATTGAAAGCCCCCCGCGAATAAATATTTTGGTATAATTCAGAAAGATGTCCTTCAGTTTCGAGAGCCCAGAACATAGAATAGTACAGCACAAGCACATGCCCTTCAGCCCAGAATGTGCGTCAAACATAATGCAAAGACCATGTCTTATCTACCTGCATATAACCAATATACCGCCATACCCAGCATAATCATATGCTTATCCTTTTAAATGCCACTACATTGTCTGTGGCAATTTCGATCCCCGCAGTGATTTAGTTCAACTTGGCCTCACATCATTGAAACTGGCCCTGTTCATGCTAACACGTTCGCGCTACTTTAATATAATCCTACTTTGACATCCCCTCTCTACGCGTTGGAGACGATTTTCATGGAAACCAATTAACCAACAAACTTTCACGTTTTTGACAAGTGGGAGGATATCTGAGCATCAGGAGGCAACTCATGTGTCACAGGGAGTACGTGCAAACTCCACTTAGCGAGCCCCCGAGACCAGGGTCGATTCATGTTGCTGGTGCTGTGAGGCAGCGGGCCCACCAGCTGCGCCACTAAGCTGATCTCTCCAATGAGGTCCAATCGCAGCCTTTGTCGTCTCTATTTAGTGTAATAGAGACGACAATAGAGTCTGTTAACTACCTGGTAATTATGCTCTTAATTCTGTCTTCTGCAGCCAACGTGCAGACGGCTTCGATCTTGTACCGGGGAAAGTGCGGACTATCCAGAGGAATCACACGTTACATGGTGGCGATGGCAATGTCCGACCTGCTCGTCAACTTCTTTCAAGTATTGCTCCAAGGAATCTACGTTTACTACACCCCTGACTCATACCTGAGCCACACCACGGTGTGCCCTTCGTACGTATACCTACCTACACATCCTCACGCTGGACTATTCAGTCTGGTTAACCGTGTCCTTCACATTTGACCGTTTCGTCAGCATTTGCTGCCCGAAGCTGAGACACACGTATTGCAGGATAAGGCCGCCGCCGTTGTCATTGTGTTCTTGTTGCCGCTGAGTTGTTTAAAGTACATCCCATTTTACTTCATGTACGAGCCACGATTCAGCGTGGACAGTGTGAACTGGGGGTGCCGGCCCAAACCCGCCTACTTCACTTACATCTGGTGGGTGGCTTTTTCTTGGATGTGTAACATCTCTCTCTACTTACTCCCTTTCGTCTTAACGCTGCTTCTGAACGGGCTGACGGTCAGGAACATCATAGCGGCCAGCAGGGTCCTCCGGCGCTTGAAAGGATTGGAAGGCAAAGACGCAGAGGTGGAGAATCGGCTTAAATCCATCGTCTTACTCTTCACCGTATCCGGCACCACCATATTACTGTGGACGACTGGAGGGGTGACTTTTATCAGTACGCGAATGACAATTAATTTTGTCGGCTCTGATCTCACAAGTCCCTCGAACATTGCAAATGAGGTGGGGGTCTTGCTCATTCGGCTCAGCTCCTGCGCCAACACCTGTATGTACGCAATGACGCAAAGCAGGTTCAGGCAGGAGTCGAAGAACGGGATTAAACGTTTCATGCGTTTTTTTTTATTAAACCCACGGAACGGTCGCGGCATTGAGCCGAATGCTGGAGTTGGAATACAACGCAGCTGTTCTCTCTATTCCCATCAGTAAAACACACCGCCCCATGCCCCCACTTGCGGTTAGAGCGGACTCGTTGAACGGGAGACCGTAGATTTTACCCCGGTGAATGCGTTAGAACCCGACTCTATCTACATCTATCGTCTATCGTCTGTCTATTTCCCTCCAGAGGTGCTGCCTGGCCCGCTGAGTCTACCCACCACTTTGTATTTTGCTCAGGATTTCAACATTTATACACTCTTCAATCCCCTCTGTCGTTTGCTACCTTATTTCTATCAAATTCGGCATATTCTCTGGGATCCACCCAACGCCAGTTAAAGAGTAACCTCGCGGGTCGGTAAAGAGAAATATTTTGTGGCCCTTCTTCTCCCCGACTACTTGCCCTAAATTTCAAGCATCCATGGACACCAAAGCCCCTCTCAGTGTCCACCATTTGTCCACTACATATTGTATCGCTGTTGATGGAGTCCTGATCTCCCAACCTACCTGTTGCTGTGTTTACGCTTTCTGAAATCTTCACTCTCTCTGCAGCTGTAATATTGTAACAATTTAACAATATATTCTGCACTCTGGTTATCTTTCTCTTGTCACACCTGCTGTATTTGTGTTTGGTTTTATTGTAGAAATAAATGGTAAGACCTGACAGGATAGCACGCAAACAAAGCATCCCGTTGCAATAATAATCCAATACCAATGTCTGGGCCCTCACGTTGCGCTGCACTGGAAACATAACCTTTGGCATCGAGCACTCTCTGCATTCAAAGTCAATGCACGTTACAATAGGATAGACAGTCAGAACAATTCCTCCAGGGTGGAAGTGTCAAAGAGTATATGGCATAACGTCAAGCTGTGAAAGGCAAGGTTGAATTGAGATCTGCGGGGCCTGTTAAACAGTGTACGGTGTGTCCCTTCGTGCGAAGTGCATTGGTACTACTATAGTGGTATTTCAACGGCTTCTGGATAAGCACGTGGATGTGCAGGGAATTATGTAGGTATATTGATCGATATGAATGAGATTAGTTTCCCTTGACATCATGTTCGGCACAAATACTGTGGGCCGCGTGGTCTGTTCCTGTGTCATACTTCTCTGTGTTCCATGTAACTAGTTTAAAAACACTGAATCCAATACCACAACATCGCTGTTGGAATTGCAGTTCATTTTGAATTGTACACTCGTCGTCAACAATTTGAGCACCGAGAAGCAGGAGTGGGCCACTCGGCCGGTTATGGCTATCCTGCCATCGAATTTGATCACGGCTGATCTACACTGGGCTCATCTACTCTTCCGTGCCTGTTCCCCATTGCCCTGAATTTCTCGATCTGTACCCAGCTTCACATTAAATACCTCTTTTGACAATAGGCAATAGATAGACAATAGACAATAGTTGCAGAAGTAGGCCATTCGGCCCTTCGAGCCAGCACCGCCATTCAATGTGATCATGGCTGATCATCCCCAATCAGAACCCGATTTCTGCCTTCTCCCCATATCGCTTGACACAGCTATCTTTAAGAGCCCTATCTAGCTCTCTCTTGAAAGTATCCAGAGAATCGGCCTCCACCACCCTCTGAGGCAGAGAATTCCACAATCTCACAACTCTCTGTGTGAAAAAGTGTTTCCTCATCTCCGTTCTAAATGGTTTACCGCTTATTCTGAACCTGTGGCTCTGGTTCTGGACTCTCCCAACATCTGGAACATGGTTCCTGCCTCTAGCGTGTCCAAACCATTAATAATCTTATGTGTTTCAATAAATACCCCCCTCACCCTCCTGAATTCCAGAGTGTACAAGCCCAGCCGCTCCATTCTATCTACGTATGACAGTCCCGCCATCCCATGAATTAACCTGGTGAACCTACGCTGCACTCCCCCAATGGCAAGAATGACCTTCCTCAAATTTGGAGACTGAAACACAATACTCCAGGTGTGGTCACACGAGCGCCTTGTACAACTGCAGAAATACTTATTTGCTCCTATACTCAACTCCTCTTGTTTTGAAGGCCAACATGCCATTCGCCTTCTTCACTGCCTACTGTACCTCCATGCTTACTTTCATGTTTACTCGATCTGTACCTGCATGCTTACTGGATCTATCAAATCGCAACCTGTTTGCCTGTATTGTGGTTGTTTCTGAAATTCTCGGTGAAAAAAAAATTAGCCCCTCGGATGTACTGCAGTTCTTCAACCTTCAGAACCCGGAAGTTGAGCTCCTCTCGCCGAGGACTTCCTGCACCGGCCAGGTCGGAGGCACCAGCATGTAGGGAAATGCAGATGCTGGAACCTTGAGGATAATATAAACTGCTGGAGGAACCCAACGGAGCAGGCAGCATTTGTGGAGGATATCGCCAGGTGATGTTGCGCGTCGGGACCCTTCTGCGTAGCGTTTTTCATGGGTCAGTGGATGTTTTCAGACCCATCGTTAGTAGGCCAAATCGATTAACTCGAAGAATGTGAAAATAAATCAAAATAATATTCCAATTACTTAATACTTTCCCTTACTTTGTCTTGTTGCTTCTATCATACACATGGTTAGTTGAAAGGTTCCCAAATGGGAGAGAGGTTAGTTTTTGTGATAGTCTGGGCTGCGTCCACAATTCTCTGCAATTTCTTGCGGTCTTCGACGGAGCTCTTCCCAAACCATGCTGTGATACATCGCGATAAAAAGCTTTCTATGGCGCATCTATGGCAGTTCGTGAGAGTTGTTGGGGAAAGCCTTTCGCGGAAGTAGAGGCCTTGTTATGCCTTAGTAGCCATTGCTTCAATAAGGGTGGTCCAGAAGAAGTTGCTTATGATAGTTCGGAGAATTTGCAGCTTTTAACCATCTCTATTTCGGATATTTTTTATTTTAGACTTCCATGTGTTCAATACCTAAACCTCCACCAGGTCCGTTGCCCTGTGAATGAAGCGATTCCCGCAACAGGAGAAGTCCGTTACACTGAATTTTGGATACAGAAAAGCTGCAGAAATGAACCCGCCACCTCCTCCACTCGTTGCACTGACCCCCCCCCCCCCGTGAGATTGTTGAAATTAAATTATTTGTGTGGGGAAAAAACATGTTTGTTAAAGAGCCTGTCACTAATGCCATGGCTCGTTCCCACCGGGGGATTTCAGCGAGTATTACTGAGGATCGGAACCGCTCTCCTCGCTCCATTGTGTCACCCGAAAATGCTGCTGAAATACTTCCAGAATGGAGCGGGCTCCGATTCTGTACATGAAGGAGATCGCCTATCCGATCCTAGCGGCGTTTGGAATTCCTGGTAAATCCTTTCACATTGTTCAACGTGTTGAAGCTTTGTCTCAATGATACCATGTGTTCTGTGTTCTGATATACTTTTAACCTATGTTCCCGCTTGCGTTCAGCAGTCTCGCTGCTGCTCATGTCATGTGTCCGTTCGTCTTTCCTTTCCCTGCCTTATATTAACCTATTCCGTTCTAGTCCGTTTGTAAGATATCATCCTGTTTCTCTTAATCCCACTCGCACCCTGGTCAAAATGTCGTCGTCCGTATCCCGCGTGTTAGTCGTCTTCCGGCAATGAAACCTTGGTTTCAGCTGTATGAAGGAACTGCAGATGCTGGTTTAAACCGAAGATCGACACAAAATGGTGGAGTCACTCAGTGGGACAGGCAGAATCACTGAAGAGTGGGTGACGTTTCGAGAGCCTTCTTCAGACTGATGTATTTAAGCTGCTTGCTCTCGAGCTCAGCGGCTCTGGGAATCTCGGTGGCTGTGCGTGATCCGAATAATCCGTGCCCAACATTACCATGTAGATAGACACAAAAAGCCGGAGTAACTCAGCTGGTCAGGTAGCATGTGCGGATAAATTGAATTAGTGACGTTTCGGGTCGGACTGAGAGTCAGGGGAGAAATATGCGAAGG
Organism: Malacoraja senta; assembly: GCA_038087875.1. Lineage (NCBI taxonomy): Eukaryota > Metazoa > Chordata > Chondrichthyes > Rajiformes > Rajidae > Malacoraja > Malacoraja senta. Next base: position 158,644 of record JAXLNO010004407.1, on the reverse strand, counting down.
CACAAAGAAGAAATTAATTAATGGTATGCAGAAAGACAGATCACAGCCAGCAACGATTATCAAGGGAAGGTGGAACCCATAATGGTCCATCGTTGGCTGTGGGGAAGGTAATAACGTGTATTGCAGCAGTAAAACTCAGCAGAACGACAGTGTGCTAGGAATATGAAGCCCCCTTACTCCTGATACCTGGAGATATTTGGTAACAAACACAGGTGGCGTCTCCACGTCCCACGCATGTGGCAGCGCTGCTAGACCAGGCACGTCTACCGGAAGTTGTAACGACTGAACTCCCGATGTCATGACTCTTTAAACCACCGCCGCGCAGAACGACTTAAAGGCATCGAGCACAGACGTCAAAGTGACCATAAACCCCACCAAACATAGAACTTACAATACAGAAAATAGAACAGGACAGGACAGGAAAGGATCCTTCTCCCCATAATGTTCATGTCCCCATATCAAATTAATCTCTTGCATCCAATGCATCTGCGTCCATTCCTTGCATATCCAGGCCCCCTGGAACTCACCATTTATCTGTGTAAAATGTTGCGCAGTGTGGCACGATATAAAGGAGATATATGGGATCGTTTTTTTTTTACATGGAGCGTGGTGGGTGCCTTAACGTGCTACCGTGAGCTCTTCCATACCCCGTAACACTGCTCTCTCTCCCCATCCCCCCACTCGTAACAAGGGCAGAGCCCCCTAGTCCTCACCTTTCACCCCACCAGCCGTCACATACAACAAATAGTCCTCCGCCATTTTCGCCACCTTCAACGTGACCCCACCACACGCCACCTCTTCCCATCTCCCCCCTGTCTGCTTTCCGCAAAGACCGCTCCCTCCGTAACTCCCTGGTCAATTCTTCCCTTCCCTCCCGCACCACACCCTCCCCGGGCACTTTCCCTTGCAACGGCAAGAGATGCTACACCTGTCGCTTTACTTCCCCCTCAACTCCATTCAAGGACACAAGCAGTCGTTCCAGATGCGACATAGGTTCACCTGCATCTTCTCCAACTTCATCTATTGCATCCGCTGCTCTAGATGTCAGCTGATCTACATCGGTGAGACCAAGCGTAGGCTTGGCGATCGTTTCGCCGAATACCTCCGCTCGGTCCGCATTAACCAAGCTGATATCCCGGTGGCTCAGCACTTCAACTCCCCCTCCCATTCCGAATCCGACCTCTCTGTCCTGGGCCTCCTCCATGGCCAGAGTGAGCACCACCGGAAATTGGAGGAGCAACACCTCATATTCCGCTTGGGCAGTCTGCACCCTAGTGGCATAAACATTGAATTCACCAATCTCAGCTCTCCCACAGCCTTCGAGCACCTCCCTTTTCCCTTTCTTCCCCCCCCTCCCACCCCCCCCCCCCCACCCCGCACTCTACATCAGTCTGAAGAAGGGTTTCGGCCCGAAACGTTGCCTATTTCCTTCGCTTCATAGATGCTGCCGCACTAGCTGAGTTTCTCCATCACTTCCGTCTACCGTGAGCGGTGTTGGAGTCATATATGATAGTGGCATTTAAGAGGCTCTTGGACAGACACATTGATATTCAGGGAATAAAATGTTATGGCGCACGTGCAAGCAAAGGACATTAGTTTAACTTGGCATGATGTTCGGTGTTGATATTTAGGGCGGAATGGCCTGTTCCTGTTCTCTAATGTTTTGTGTTGTCATTTGTAAAGTATCCGCTCCAATGAGGCCGTCGCTCTGAACGCAGCCTCTTCTCTCACACTTGGCTGCTGATTAGCTGGTTATTTTGCTGCACATTGTTCTTTCTCCAGCTAACGCGATGACAGCTGCGATCCAGTGCCGGGGAAAGTGCGGTCTCACCAGTGGAATCAACCGTTACATGGTGGCGATGGCAATGGCCGATCTGCTCGTGGTCATCTTACAGGTGTTGCTCAAAGAAGTCTACATTCCCTACACCTATAATTCCTTCCTCTCCCGCAGCACGAGGTGTCCTTCATATATATACCTGCGCATCCTCGCCCTGGACTGTTCCGTCTGGTTAACCGTGTCTTTCACCTTTGACCGTTTTGTCAGCATTTGCTGCCGGAAGCTGAGACTCGTCTATTGCACGGATAGGACGGCCACCATTGAGTCTTTGTGCGCGCAGAGCTGCTTAAAGTACATTCCCTTTCACTTCATGTATGAGCCATACTTCACCATGGAGAGTGTGAATTGGGGGTGCCGGCACAAAGCCGCCTATATCTGGTGGATGTTGTTTTCTTGGATGTGTAACATGTCATTATCCTTCCTCCCTATCATTCTAATCCTGCTTCTGAATGGGCTGACAGCCATGAGTATCGTAGCAGCAAGCAGGATCCGCCGGCGACTGAAATCACTGAAAGGTAAGGACACTGAGGCGGAGAATCGACGCAATGCAATCGTGTTGCTCTTCACCGTGTCCGGCACCTACATATTACTCTGGACGACAGGGGCAGTGACTTTCATATTTACGCGAATTACAATCAATTTTGTGGGCTCTGATCTCACAAGCCCCTCGACCATCGCAAATGAGGTGGGATTCTTACTCATTCGTCTCAGTTGTTGCTCCAACACCTGTATTTACGCAATGACCCAAAGCAAGTTCAGAGAGGAGGTGAAGAACGGGATTAAGATTCTAACTCGTTTCATCGTTAAACCTGTGCAACTGGCGAGGCAGTGAGCCTAGATTTGCAATTCGATTATCTATTCGTTCTATGTATTTCCATAATCAAATCACCCCGTTCTGTGGAATGGTCCCAACCAGAAACGACGCCTGACTATTCGCTCCACATATGCTGCCTGACCCATTGAGTTCCTCTTGCAATTTGTGGTTTTGTTCAAGATTCCAGTATGTGACGTTCCTTGTATCTACTTTCTTTCAGCACGGTTTCGGCCGGAACGATCTCATTCAATAGGCGTCATCATAGTTTTTAGTCCGGAATATCTCTTAGCGTGTTCAATCTGCCCCCACCCTTCGCTATTTACCGTCGCTCCATTATACTCCATTATTTCAATGTGTGCAGTTGTGTTCTCCCCTTTGCAGGGAGAATGCGAAGGCGTTCCAGTGACACAGGCTAAAGGGAAACCAGACAGAAGTATATCAAATTATGATAGGGTAGATAGTCAGAACATTATTCCCAGTGGGGAAATGTCAATGAGTAGAGGATGTGCTTTACGGCGCAAAATGTAAAGCAGATGTGCGGCGCAAGGGCGGGCCTCTCGCATATGCGGCCTACGTGGCAGGGCGTGTCCACCTATCCTAACCTTCAATGATCCATGGACATTAACACAAAACCCCTTACATTACCCATCATTTTTCCGCTGCAACTTGCCGCTCTGAGGTTGCAGCCCGATCAACCAACCTACGTATTGCGACCCTTGCAGTTTTTTTAACCTGCACTTTCTCTGTTGCTGTAATGTTGTGACCATGTAACGTTTTATTCAGCACACTGGTCATGTATCCATTAGACTACCTGTTGTGTTTGTTGATGTTTTGATTTTACTTGTGAAAGGTACGTCGTGACTGGATGCCACGCAAATACGATGTCTTGTGACGATAATAAACCAATGCCAATTCCAATTTCCCGGCTCGGACTGTGCTGCACTGAACCGTAACCACCGGCATCGAGAAATATCTGTAATGAAAGTAAATGAACACTACAATAAAGGAGATGGAGGTACAGACTGTTAGGAAATTGGGAAGGCCAAGTGGCTGTAGTGCTGGCCGATGAACGTTTTCGGATCAGTGACCACTATTCTATTAGCTTTAAAAGAGTTATGAATAAAGACAAGGCGGGTCCGCGTTAAAGTTCTGTATTAGGGCAAATTCAACTATGATTATATGAGACAGATACTCGCTCAAGTTGATTGGAATACGTTGTTTGCAAGCGCAGGGACGCCTGGAATATAGGATGCTTTTAAAAATGTGAAGACGTGAGTTCAGGGCATGCGCGGCCCTGAAAAAAAGTAACGGACAAGGCAGGTGGGATTAGGAGATAAATGGAGGATGTGGTCAGGAAGTAGGAGACATGCGACAGGAATGTGCAGTGAAATCAATTGTTTCCGTGCACGAGTTTCGGGAACTGAGGGGAGCACCTGAGAATGACGTCAGGAGGGCAAAGGGGGAGGACGAGATAGCTCCTGGCTAACTGGCCAAGATATCCATGGGTAAGGGGAAGAAGAGTAACTAGAGGGGCAGGTAACTCTGCTGGTCGGGACTATTTTACAAACCGGGTATTTAACGAATCTGGGACGCTGTCCGTCCCTAATAGTGGCGCCTCACTCGATTAACATGAGGAATTAGCATAAGCAAACATGTTTCCGTTACTTTGTGGCGGCACCGAGTGATGGGCCGCGTACTGTACATAACCTTCGGCTCATGGGGGGTCACGTATCGCGGTCACGGTGTGGTCACGGGTGCCCCTGGGGAGTATTTAAGTGTTAATCGCGCGCGCACGGTGTTGGTGAGTGAGGGGAAATAGTGTAACAATAAAGAACAAGACTTTCGGACGAACTTCGTATCCTGCCTCGTTCTCTGACGGACAACTCCGCGTCCGGTACATTTTGGTGACCCCTACGTCCAGAATAGATATTCTGGAAGAAAAACTGTGCCCCACCAGCGCCCAACACTGCCGCCGCCGACGACGACCAGGCCCAACTCAGCGCCGTCGTCCTGAAGCTGCCGACCTTCTGGACCGCCCAGCCGCAGGTATGGTTCCAGCACGCTGATTAGGAAAAGGGGAGATGCAACGAGACCTGGGTGTCATGGTACAGCAGTCATTGAAAGTAGGCATGCAGGTGCAGCAGGCAGTGAAGAAAGCGAATGGTATGTTAGCATTCATAGCAAAAGGATTTGAGTATAGATGCAGGGAGGATCTACTGCAGTTGTAGAGGGTCTTGGTGAGACCACACCTGGAGTATTGCGTACAGTTTTGGTCTCCAAATCTGAGGAAAGACATTCTTGCCATAGAGGGAGTACAGAGAAGGTTCACCAGACTGATTCCTGGGATGTCAGGACTTTCATATGAAGAAAGACTGGATAGACTCGGCTTGTACTCGCTGGAATTTAGAAGATTGAGGGGGGATCTTATAGAAACTTACAAAATTCTTAAGGGATTGGACAGGCTAGATGCAGGAAGATTGTTCCCGATGTTGGGGAAGTCCAGGACAAGGGGTCACAGTTTAAGGATTAGGGGGAAATCCTTTAGGACCGAGATGAGAAAAACATTTTTCACACAGAGAGTGGTGAATCTCTGGAATTCTCTGCTCTGTTAAGAGGGAGTTAGATGTGGCCCTTGTGGCTAAAGGGGTCAGGGGGTATGGAGAGAAGGCAGGTACAGGATACTGAGTTGGATGATCAGCCATGATCATATTGAATGGCGGTGCAGGCTCGAAAGGCCGAATGGCCTCCTCCTGCACCTATTTTCTATGTTTCTGTGTTTCTATGAATAACAATTCTTCGTTCGCTGGGTAACAAACGATGAGACCCGCTACCATTACGTGGAAGGCGCGCTCGACCAGGAAATGGCCGGGCGAATCATCCCCTTCCTGCAGAATCCACCAGCGGCCGATATATATGGCGGCCTGAAGACGCTTCTGCTCCACATCTTCGGCCTCAGTCGGAGCAAGCGGCCCGCATTTACAACATGGACGGGCTCGGCGATCGTAAACCATCGGCCCTAATGAGCGAAGACTGCCTCCCGACAAACTCCGGCTTGCGAAGGTTAGTTCCAAAAGATGGAAGCAATGGGAATTGTCCGGCGATCAAACAGCCCATGGGCCTCCCCTTTACACATGGTGCCCAAGGTCTCCGGCGGCTGGAGGCCTTGTGGCGACTACCGCCACCTGAATGATGCCACGATTGCAGACCGGTATCCCGTCCCACACATTCAGGACTTCTCTGCCCATCTGGCTGGAGCTAAATTCTTCTCCAAAATCGAGCTGGTCAGGGGTACAATCGGATTCCCGTGCGACCGGAGGATGTGCCCAAAACGGCAATTATCACCCCCTTCGGGCTTTACGAATTTGTGCGTATGCCCTTCAGCCTTAAGAACGCCGCACAGGCATTCCAACGCCTGATAGACACTGTGGGACGGGGGCTTAATTTTGTCTTCATTTATCTGGACGACATCTTGGTGACGAGTTACTCACGGCAGGAACATTGCGCCCACCTCCGGCTGTTGTACCAGCGCCTGACCGAGTTCGGGATGGTATTTAACCCGGATAAGTGCCAGTTCAGCCTTCGGGCCATCGACTTCTTCGGCCATCGGTTTGCGCAGCATGATGCGGTGCCTCTATCGGGCAGGGTGGATGCCATTCACCAGTTTCTACAGCCTTGGGGGCTTGCAGGAATTCATCGGAGTGATACAGTTCTACCACCGATTTGTGCCGACGGTGGCAAGAATATTGCGGCCTCTATTTAACCTGTTGTCGGGTAAGCGGCGGGACGTGTTGTGGACCGACGTCGCCGTGGCAGCCTTCGAGGGGGGCGAAAGAGGCATTGGCTCGGGCGACGATGCTGGTACATCTGCGTGTCGACGCCCCTACAGCACTAACTGTGGATGCCTCGGACTCTGCGGATGGTCGTGTATTGGAACAGTTTGTGGATGGTCACTGGCGGCATCATGCCTTTTTCAACCACAAACTCAACCCGGCGGAGCATAAATACACCACATTCGACCGGGAACTACTCGCTTTATACCTGGCGGTTAGGCAATTCCCTTATTTCATGGAGGGCCGGAACTTCGTTGCGTTTACTGACCATAAGCCCCTCACTTTTGCCTTTGCCAAGATGGCCGACCCTTGGTCCACTCGGCAGCAGCGCCACCTCACCGCTATTTCCTAGTTCACAACGGACATCCGCCATATTGCCTGGAAAAATAACCTGGTCGGGGACGCCTTGTCCTGCCCAGCTGTTATGGCCGTACTCGACACATCCCCGGGAATCGATTACTCCGCTGTGGCGGCTGCGCAGCTAGCGGATGAGTAGATCAGGGCGTACCGAGCTGCCATCACAGGACTGGTGCTCGAGGACATGCTTTGGGTTCCGCTGGCATCGCTGTCCTGTGTGACGTCTCCACGGGGCAGACGCGGCCTATTGTTCCGGCGGCCTGGCGTCATCGGATTTTCCACGCCATTCATGGTTTGGCCCATCCATCCATCCGGGCGACGGTGGCGTTCGATGCTGCAACATTCATATGGCACGGATTGCGGAAGCAGATCGGTCATTGGGCCCAAACGTGCATTCCCTGTCAAACATCGAAGGTTCAGCGGCACGTCTGGGCACAAGTTCAAGACTTTGCGGTACATCGCCGACGTTTCGACCACATCCACGTGGATATCGTGGGGCCGCTGCCTCCGTCCCGCGGCATTTCACACTTGCTTATGGTGGTGGACCGTTTCACCCGGTAACCGGAGGCCATCCCGCTTGTCGACACCTCGACCCTGTGCTGCGCACTTGCCCTGGTGGCTTATTGGGTTGCCCATTTCGGGGGACCACTGGACATCTCATCCAACCGGGGTGTCCAATTCCTGTCGGCGCTGTGGTCAGCAATGGCTCGCCTGTTGGGGGTTCAGCTCTACCAGCTCAGCTCTACCCCATAGAGACGTCACACAGGACGGTGATGCCAGCGGACGAAGGTCCTTTTCGGGTGCTATGGCACGGGCCCACGACTTTTGAATTGGAAAAGGGTGGTTGGGGGGAGACCATGTCGGTGTCTAATTTGAAGCTGGCCCATTTGGACCTGAGCGAGCAAGTCCAGGTGGCCCAGCCTCGCCGTCGAGAGCATCCGCCATCTCGGGCCCCACCTAGTTCGTCCTTACCAAAAATTAAACCGTTGCGTGGGGACGTAGTTCGAGGTCCGGCCGCCTCGTTCGGCTGTCCGTCTGTTTTTGTGCCTCCGGTTCTGGGGGGGGGTAGTGTGGCGGCACCGGGTGGTGGGCCACGCACTTTACATAACCTTCGGCTCTTGGAGGGGTCACGTGTCCCTGTGACTAGAGGTAGGGGGTCACGGTGTGGTCACGGGTGCCCCTGGGGAGCATTTAAGGGTTAATCGCGCGCGCAGGGTGTTGGTGAGTGATGAGAATTAGTATAACAATAAAGTACAAGAATTTTGGACAAACTTCGTGTCCTGCCTCTTTCGTTTCCTTACTCTGAAAAAAACGTGTAATTGGCCTGTTGTTGAAAGCACGAGCTTTGTGAGCTGACTGGTATTGTTCCTGAAAAAAACTTCCATTCCCAGCCCTCGGATAACACCGAGGTAATGACGGGCGTGTGATCGATGTTGCCTTCGTGGAATTCAGTAAGGCTTTTCACAAAGTTTCAAATGGGACAATGGTCTCAGGTGGTCCAGGGCCACATGGCAAATTGGGTCTGATATTGATTTAATACAGGAGACGCGGATGATAGTCGAGAATGTGCTTTTGGCAATTGGAAGTCCGCAGCGACTTTCTCATCATTGACTTCCTCTTTTGTGTATCCAATTGGTGATTTTGGGAGTACTGTGGATAATAGGTGTGAGGCTCTCCTTGAATAAAGGATACTGATGAAAGCTGAGTAGCTCAGCAGTCTTGACACGGAACATTACCTATACGTGTTCTCCAGAGATGTTGCCTGAACTACTAGTTTCTCCAGCACTTTGTGTCTTTCAGTGTATCAACCAGCATTTGCAGTTCTTTGTTTCTTCGACGATATTGGTGAGTTGTGATGGGAACATAAAAACATGATTTGTACGTATGCAGATGTCATTACAGTGGGTGGTATTGTAGTGAAGATGGTTGTCAAAAATTGTAGCAGGATCTTGATCGGTTGGGTAGGTGGGCCGATGAATGGTTATTGGTTTAATGCAGATAGGTGCGAGAAGTTCCAATTTGGGAAGTCTAACCGGGAGGGGGGAGGGGGGGGGGCTACACAGTGAATGGAACGGATCTGTGGAATGTTGTCGAGCAGAGGGATCCATGAGTGCAGGTACTTAGTTACATTGAAAATGACGTCGCATATAGATAGGGTGGCCATCGTACTTTCGGTACATCGTCCTTCATCAGTCAGAATAACTAGTATAGATGTGTTTAAGAAGGAACTGCAGATGCTGGAAAATCGAAGGTACACGAAAATGCTGGAGAAACTCAGCGGGTGCAGCAGCATCTATGGAGCGAAGGAAATAGGCAACGTTTCGGGCCGAAACCCCTCTTCAGACTGACAACTAGTATAGATGACGAGATGTTGTGTTACAGTTCTACAAGATATTGGAGAGGCTATTTCTGGAGTATTGTGTTCCGTTCTGGTCATAATGTTACAGGAAAGATGTTATTAAGCTGGAAAGGGTGCAGAGAATGTTTACGAGGATGATGGCAAGACTCGGAGGAACAGGCTGAGATTCATCTATTGCACGGATAGCACGATTGCCGTGGTCACTGTATCCTTGTGTGCGCTGAGATGCTTAAAGTACATCCGCTTTCAATTGAACTGGGGCGACCGGCCTAGAGCCGTTACATTCTATACTACCGCCCCCCCCCCTCCGCACCCAACGTATTTTAAACCGTTCTTTGCTTTTTGTAGATGTACGGGACAGGGTTCTTTTTCCACGTGCGTTACTTGTTTCCTCCCGATGCGTCTTTGGTGCTCTGCGGAAGCGAACGCCAAGACCTCTGCCAGTACCCAACTATTTCTGGAGCCGATGACCATTAAAGCTAGACCTTTCTACCTCCCGAGAGAGTTCAGCTCAGTCCTCCTTACAGCTGTTTACATCCCCCCCACAGGCTGATAAATCCCTAGCCCTGGACGAACTGTATAGGACTGTAAATGAGCTGGAGAACTCCGACCATGAGTCTGAGGTCACTGTTGTGGGAGACTTCAACAGAGCCAACATGAAGAAGGTTCTACAAAAATATTAACAACATATCACTTTTCCCACCAAGGGAGAGCAGACCCTCGACAATTGTTACACTCCATTCGGAGGCTGCTACCAGCCAATCGCCCGCCCGGATTTTGGGAAGGCAGACCACTGTTCCATCCTACTGCTGCCTGCGTGCAGGCAGAAACTAAAACAGGAAAAATCAGTTTCCAGGGACAGTTACAAATGGAACAATGAGGCTGATGAGGTCTTGCAGGACTGCTTTGACAAGACTGACTGGCAGATGTTTGACGATGCAGCAGAAGGCAGCATCAAAGAATACACAGTCTCTGTCTTAGGCTGCATAAGTAATTGCATCGATGATGTTGTTCCAAAAGCCACCATCTGCACTTACCCAAATCAGAAAACCTGGGTCAGAGGGGAAATTTGTGCCAAACTCAAAGCACGGACCACTGCCGTCAACTCAGGGGACAACAAAGCAGCTGGATATGACCTCCGGAAATCCATCAGGAAACCCAAGAGAGTTTACAGGGACAAAGTGGAATCTAATTACTGCAGCTCTGACCCCAGACGCATGTGGAGTGGATTACGTTGCATCACGGATTACAATGGGAAAAGCAGGAGCACCGTCCAGACTACCGCTTCGCTCCTGGACGAGCTTAACACCTTCTATGCCCGGTTCGATGCAGATAACTCAGCGCCCACCAAGAGTCCACAGGTGTGCAGGGGGACTACCTCACTGACCCTACAAACGGCAGACGTGAGGCGATCCTTCCAAAAAAGGTCAATGACCGCAAAGCTCCAGGGCTGGATGGTATTCCAGGGCGGGCTCTCAGGGCGTGCGGTGATCAACTGGCAGAGGTGTTCACCAACATCTTCAACCTCTCCCTGGGTCAGTCTGTGGTTCCCACTCCCTTCAAAGCATCCATCATTGTTCCTGTTCCAAATAAACCATTAATCTCCTGTTTAAATGCCTACCATCCTGTAGCACTGACATCAGTCATCATGAAGTGCTTCGAGCGGCCAGTCAAAACTCACATCTGTTCCTCTCTCCCTGACACCTTGGACCCTCTTCAGTTTGCGTATAGACCAAACAGGGCCACGGACGATGCCATCGCCATGGCAGCTCACACTGTGCTCACCCACCTGGACAAAGGGAATACATATGTGAGAATGCTCTTCATTGACTACAGCTCGGCATTCAACACTATCATTCCCTCAAAACTCGCCCCCAAGCTCCTTGATCTTGGAATGGAGACCTCCATCTGCGGCTGGATATTCGACCATGACGGGTAGGCCCCAGGTGGTGAGAATTGGCAGCCACACCTCTTCCTCACTAATCCTCAACACAGGCGCACTACGGGGCTGTGTGCTCAATCCTCTCCTGTACTCCTTGTTCACGCACGACTATACTGCTAAGCACAGCTCCAACATCATCTTAAAGTTGCTGATGACACGACCATCCTGGGCCACATCACAGACAACAATGAGACGGCCTATAGAGAGGAGGTAAAGGCACCAAACAACCGGTGCCAGGAAAAGAACCTCTCTCTCAATGTCAGCAAAACTAAAGAGATGATCGTGGACTACAGGAGACAGCAGGGGAGTGGACACCTCCCCATCCACATCGGTGATGCTGAGGTTGAAAGGTTCAGCAGCTTCAAGTACCTCTGTGTGTACATCACTGAGGACCTCTCTTGGACACTGCACACGGACACAATAACTAAGAAAGCCCGCCAGCGGCTCTTTTTCCTGAGAAGACTGAGGAAGTTTGGCATGAACGCCAGCATCCTCACAAACTTCTACAGTTGCACCATCGAGAGTCTGCTGACGGGCTGCATCACAGTCTGGTACGGGAACTGTTCTGCCCACAGCCGCAATTCACTACAGAGAGTGGCGAAGGAGGCACAGTATATCACTGGCAACTGTCTCCCGGCCATTCAGGACATTTTCCACACGCGGTGCCTGCGGAAGGCACACAGCATCAGCAAGGACCACAGCCACCCAGCACGCAGACTGTTCTCCATATTTCCGTCAGGCAGACGATACAGGAGCATGGCTGCACGTGCCACCAGACCTAAGAACAGTTTTTATCATCATGCCATCAGGCTTCTGAACTCATAAACACATCATATATGTTGATTATTTTATTTATTGTCTTTTATCTACCAACGTCATTTTTATCTTATCTTTTTTTACCTTAATTTTATCCTTGTAATATCATTGCTGATGTGACCCGTTGTCTTGTCTAACACATTCCATTGTACCGTTGACCCCGTGTTAACCTACATATGACAAATAAAACTGAACTGAACTGAACTGAACTATTTCCCCACAACTCCCCTACTTTTACTCGATCTGGCCTGTGCGCTGGATTGAAATAAAACCATTTACACTCAGTCGGTTTGGAATTAAAGTCAACGCAGTTTAGCGTAAAAGATAAGCAAAACACAACGGGTCAGGGGTCAGGCAGCGGGTCAAGCAGCATCTGTGAATGGAATGGACAGGTGGCGTTTCGTGTCGGGCCAACAAAGGCTGTTGACTTAAAACAATTTATAAACACTGAATTCTAACCCTTGTCAGCACATTAGAAATTGCATTGCATGTTCAATTATCTGCCTGGTTGTAAAGAACACAAGAACATTGATGGACTGCGGTTGATGAAGCCATAAAGTAACGCGCCTTTCTCTCGCTGAGGAGACTTTGTGCTGCTCGCCGGGATGTGGATGCAGTCCCGGCGCACCCGTATGGGGCAGATTGTATGCGTCTGTGGGGCATTTTGGGCTGTGGGTCTTTGTTGGGCTGACCAATACACAGAGTCAGGCAGCATCAGTACAAGGAATGGATAGTCGATAGTCGCGGCCCCTTTTTCAGTCACTTTATTTAGCTAGCTCGAATAAAATCAGTATATTATGAAACAATTTATCGTTGAAATATTTAGTATTTAACTCATTTAACTGTCTAGTTCTTTAACGCATATGCTTGATGAAACTGATCCGGACTGTTCCTTCGTTGCTAGTTTCATGTGTTTACAAGTTTGTGCTTTTCAGCTCAATCTATCACCATTCATATGAAAGACAAAACCGTCACAAAATGAGAGATCCAATGTAAAATTGCCAATGAAATCGCTGGGAGGAGGATTCATGGTGTATTTTAGACAAGGTGGCGATATCAAAAGGGGATTTAAAAATTAGGCCGAACGTGAAAAGAATTCTCCGTTTCCCTGGAGTCAACGTTAAGCATCTATGTGATACATAACCATATAACCATATAACCATAACAGCACGGAAACAGGCCATCTCGGCCCTTCAAGTCCGTGCCGAACATTTAATTTTTTATTAATATATATATATATATATTTTTTTAATTAAAAATAAAATACTTCCCCCTAGTCCCATCTACCTGCACTCAGACCATAACCCTCCATTCCTTTCCCGTCCATATACCCATCCAATCTATTTTTAAAGGATAACATCGAACCTGCCTCCACCACTTCCACTGGAAGCTCATTCCACACAGCTACCACTCTCTGAGTAAAGAAGTTCCCCCTAATGCTCCCCCTAAACTTCTGTCCCTTAATTCTCAAGTCATGTCCCCTTGTTTGAATCTTCCCTACTCTCAATGGGAAAAGCTTATCCACGTCCACTCTGTCTAACATAGAAAAAGAGATTTAAGAAAGCCATAGTGAAACGTCCTATTTCCTTTTCCGCGGATGTAAATGTAATAAAGGGCGGTTTATATTTCGGATTTCCTCCTGTTAAATATCCACCGACATCCAGCACATTGTCCTCCCAGTTAACGAAGCCAATACCGCCACAACTAATGTCTTTCACCTTACAATGTGGATCTTGGGAAAGGTTAGTAAAAATCCGTGCCCTCCTATAATCTTTGCATTGAGTATTCCTCCTCCAATAAGGAGCTAGAATTACGTGGAAATGTTTGTTAAGATGTCCGTGACTGATGTCTTTGTTTTGTCACTCTGCGAACACACTAGAGGATTGGACGTGGGTATTAATGAGGTCGGAAACCGCATACCTTGTTCAATTCGCTGTTCAGAGAGAGCTTCCGATCTCTTCTGGAATGGGGCGGACTCCGGCTCTGTACATGAGGGACATCGCCTGCCCGATTCTGGCGGCGTTGGGAATCCCCGGTAAGACCGATCACGCCGTTCAATGTGAACTGTTACAGTATGTCGCAACGCTATCGAGTGCTCTATATTATGAAATTAATTTAACGGCGTAAGATTTGGCGCGGACACTGCTTTAAATAGAAATTTCGCTGCAATGTGTTCTTCCTCCAGCGAACCTGCTGACGGCTGCGATCCTGTGTCGGGGAAAGTGCGGTCTCACCACAGGAATTACCCGTTACATGGTGGCGATGGCAATGACCGACATGATCGTGGTCATCTTTCACGTACTGCTCAAAGAAATCTTAATTTACTACAACCCTAACTCCTTCCTCTCCCTCAGCACTGTGTGCCTTCATACATACACCTGCGGACCGCCACACTGGACTATTCCGTCTGGTTAACTGTGTCCTTCACCTTTGACCGTTTTGTCAGCATTTGCTGCCGGAAGCTGAGACGCATCCATTGCACGGATAGGACGGCCGCCGCGGTCATCGTGTTCATGTGCGCACTGAGCTGGTTAAAGTACATCCACTTTCAATTCTTGTACGAGCCACGATTCCACGTGGACAATGTGAACTGGGGGTGCCGGCCCAAAGTCGACTACTTCACCTCCATCTGGTGGGCTGCTTTCACCTGGATGTGTAGCGTCTCTCTCTCCTTACTCCCATTCGGTCTCATCGTACTCCTGAACGGTCTGACGGTCCGGTACATCATAGCGGCCAGCAGAGTCCGCGGGCGCCTGAAGTCACAGGAAGGCAAGGACAGTGAGTCGGAGAATCGGCAGAAGTCCATCCTATTACTCTTCACAGTGTCCGGCACCACCATATTACTCTGGACGACGGCGACGGTAACTTTGATCTGCAATCGGGTCTCAGTCAATCACGTGAGCGCGGATCTCACGAACCCCTCCAACATCGCCAACGAAGTGGGAATCTTACTCGTTCGGGTCAGTTGTTGCGCGAACACGTGTATCTACGCAATGACCCAAAGCAAGTTCAGGCAGGAGGTGAAGAATGGGATTAAGATTTTAACACTTTTCATTATTAAACCCATTAAACTGGCGAGACAGTGAACTCTGAGTTGGCGATCGAACATGATGTCTCCCTTCTCTCTATTCTGATGAACGAACCGCACCATTCTTCGATAGGGTCCCGATCCGGAACGTCGCTTGTCCATTCCCTCCAGTGAAGGTGCCGACCCGAAGCGTTTCTCCAGAACTTTGTGTTTTCTCAAAATTTGACATCTGCAATCATGGCCCGAAACATCGCGAATAGATTCCCTCCACAGTTCCTGCACGTCCCGCTACGATTCTCTAGCACTTTGTGTAGTTCTCAAAATTTCAGCTTCTTTAGGTCCCTTATTCTTTGCTCCAGTTATGTCCGCAGAGGTCCCGGTGAAAAGGAGTATTTATAGATGTTACCACAGAATACATATTAATGCGTTTAATCCGCCTCCACCATCCGCGGACTGTTTTCACCCTCTTATCAGATGAGACAAGCCTTCTTCGAGTCCACCGCCTCTCGCGCCATAGTAAGGCGGTAGCCAAGCTGAAAAGAGTGCCATGATTTAAAAGGATACAGAGACTTGGACTTTAGGGAGAGATTGGGCTGACTAAAACTTTACTCGTTTGAATTTGTAACTGAATGATGATAATTTGGATGTGATTAAAATAATGAGAAAAATTTGCAGGTTGAATACACAGTCATTTACCCAGCGTATGGGAATCACAGACAAGGGGAGCATACGTTTGTGAGAGGGGGGCCTCGAGACAACCTTTTCACACGGACGCTAATGGGGATATTGAACGTGATGCAAGTGGAAGTAGTTGAGGAACTATGAAAATTAAAAGACATTTGGACAGGTACATGGATCCAAACGTTTTAGACGATTAAGGATGAAATATGGGTACCTGTGACTGGCGTAGTTGGGCGTCTTGTCCGGCATGGTCAAATCGGGCAGAAGGAACTGTCTCCTTACTCTGTGGCTCTTTGGCTCCGTTCAAGAGTGACCCTGCGCTCCTTTTATAGTCGAGCCGTTGATTCTGAGCGCGTCTTTTCGGCCCATTATTTCACCCATTTTCGGCCCATTATTGCAGGTGAATATAAAGCAGGATAGTAAAAGCTTCTTTAGGTATGTGAAGAGGAAAAATTAGTTAAGACCAAAGTTGGACCCTTGAAGACCGAAAAAAGGTGAATTTATTATGGGGAACAAGGAAATGGCAGATATGATGAACAGGTACTTTGGATCGGTCTTCGGTAAGGAGGACACAAACAATCTTCCTGATATAGTAATGGCCAAAGGATCTGGGGTGACGGAGGAACTGAAGGAAATCAACATTAGGCAGAAAATGGTGTTGGATAGACTGATGGGACTGAAGGCTGATAAATCCCCAGGGCCTGATGGTCTGCATCCCAGTGTACTTAAGGAAATGGCTCTAGAAATCGTGGATGCATTGGTGATAATTTTCCAATGTTCTATAGATTCAGGGTCAGTTCCTGTGGGTTGGAGGGTAGCTAATGTTATCCCACATTTAAAGAAAGGCGGGATTGAGAAAACAGGGAATTATAGACCAGTTAGACTGACATCGGTGGTGGGGAAGATGCTGGAGTCAATTATAAAAGATGAGATAGCCGAACATGTGGATAGCAGTAACGGGATCGGTCCGAGTCAGCATGGATTTACGAAGGGAAAATCATGCTTGACTAACCTTCTGGAATTTTTTGAAGATGTAACTAGGAAAATGGAGAAGGGACAGCCAGTGGATGTAGTGTACCTGGACTTTCAGAAGCATTTGATAAGGTCCCACATAGGAGATTAGTGGGCAAAATTAGGGCATATGGTATTGGGGGTAGAGTACTGACATGGATAGAGAAGTGGGTGGCAAACAGGAAACAAAGAGTATGGATTAACGGGTCCCTTACAGAATGGCAGGCAGTGACTAGTGGGGTACCGCAAGGCTCGGTGCTGGGACCGCAGCTATTTACAATATACACCAATGATTTGGATGAAGGGATTCAAAGTAACATTAGCAAATTTGCAGATGACACAAAGCTGGGTGGCATTGTGAACTGTGAGGAGGATGCTATGAGAATGCAGGGTGACTTGGACAGGTTGGGGTAGTGGGCTGATGCATGGCAGATGAAGTTTAATAAGGATAAATGTGAGGTTATTACCTACAAAGGCAGATTACTATCAAAATGGCGTCAAGTTGGGAAAAGGAGAAGTACAACGGGATCAGGGTGTCCTTGTACATCAGTCTATGAAAGTGAGCATGCAGAAAGCGAATGGCATTTTGGCATTTATACCAAGAGGAATCGAATATAGGAGCAAAGAGGTCCTTCTGCAGTTGTACAGAGCCCTAGTGAGACCACACCTGGAGTATTGTGTGCAGTTTTGGTCCCCTAATTTGAGGACTGACATGTTTCCTATTGAGGGAGTGCAGCGTAGGTTTACAATGTTAATTCCCGAGATGGCGGGACTGTCATATGCTGAGAGAATGGAGCAGCTGGGCTTGTACACTCTGGAGTTTAGAAGGATGAGAGGTGATCTCTTTGAAACATATAAGATTGTTAAGGGTTTGAACACGCTAGAGGCAGGAAACATGTTCCAGATATTGAGGGTGTCCAGAACCAGGGGCCACGGTTTAAGTATTAGGGGTAAGCCATTTAGAACGGAGACGAGGAAACACTTTTTTTCACAGAGAGTTGTGAGTATATGAAATTCTCTGCCTCAGAAGGCAGTGGAGGCTGGTTCTCTGGATACTTTCAAGAGAGAACTAGGTAGGGATCTTAAAGATGGCGGAGTAAGCGGATATGGGGAGAATGCAGGAACGGGATACTGATTGGGGGTGATCAGCCATGATCACATTGAATGGCGGTGCTAGCTCGAAGGGCCAAATGGCCTACTCCTGCACCTATTTTCTATTGTCTATTGTTGTTACGGCCGCCAAAATTAAATACATCAAAGGCCAATAACATAATACAAAACCAGGTTCAAATGGAAATATTATTTATTTTTCACTAACAACAAGAACTAAAACCTGGATCAAACAAACAGAGGGGGGGTCGGATGGGCTAGCAAACAAAAGATAAAGGGTGCTCTGGCCGACCACTCAATGGGCCGTCGGACCAGAGACTCTAAACCTGCCTCAGTGTTAAAATAAACCTGAAACAAAACCACGAAAATAATAATGCCAGTCCCATCCTTCCCAAGCAAAATAAGTTAATACAGAATGAAGAGTTACATAAAGAACCATATGCAATCAAACAAACTAAACCAACACCAGACTGCTGCCACCAGTCTGAGGGGGAAGAGAGAGACAGAGAGAGAGACTGCCAGTCACATGGTCTTTTTAAGCTGAGGCTCCGTCATCAGGCTCACGTGATGCAGCTTGGGCCAGGAGCCTCCAAACAGGTCAGGAGCAGCCAGGCAGCAGGAGGTACTAATGGTAATCAGAGAAACAGGTTAGTACATAATTAACACCAGCAGAGGGAGCGCATAACAACCCCACCCTAAGTTACTGAATATGTTTCTGAAAATAAAATAAAGACCACCACCAAATTTCAGAAACTATTTAGTAGCTCAGACATCACTGGCGCGACAATGCGTCAGCCAAGACATTATCCCTGCCACAGATATGCCTGACTTCCAGATTGTAGCCCTGCAACTGTAAACTCCAGCTCATTAGCCGTCGGTTTTTATTTCTCATCCTATTTAAGAACACCTTAGGTAGACCAAACAAGGAAAAAAACTTAGTAAGAGCTTTCACTATAGTGGGAGCAGTTATCTTCCGTAATGGAATCACCTCTGGAAAACGGGTAGATGCACATATTATAGTTAACAAAAACTTGTTGCCAGCTTTCGTTCGAGGCAGTGGACCCACACAGTCTATCATAATACGTTCAAAAGGTTCCCCAACTACAGGTATCGGATACAAGGGTGCAGGAACGATAGTCTGGTTCGGTTTACCTGCTACCTGGCATGCATGACAACACTTGCAATGCTGCCCTACATCCCTCTTTAACCCAGGCCAAAAGAAATGTCGTAATATACGGTCGTATGTTTTATTAACTCCTAAATGGCCAGCAAGAGGATTATCATGAGCCAAAGTAAGTATTTCATTCCAATACCTATGAGGCACTACAATCTGCTTAACAACGCTCCAGTCATCCTGACCAGATGCATTCAAAGGAGACCATTTACGCATTAGCAAGTTATCCCTCAGAAAATATCCCTTTGACAAGTAATCCACTTCCACCTCTGATACTGCGCTGTCAATCAAAGCAGACAAATCGGCATCACATTTCTGCTCAGCAACCAACTGGTCACGTGACAACGACACCGGTTTAGTCTCAGACATTTCACTAACTTGTGATGCAGACACACCCTGCGCAACACAGGATCCACCATCCTGATCCAGAAGGAAACACTCACTCAAGTCAATTTCATCATCAAACGTAGCTTGGTTTCTAGCCATAGCGCGAGTGACAGCACATGATGCAAAAACGTTTGGATGCCGCTCAGCAAGTTTATCTGGACCTTGCAACATAGGAACAGGCGTCACTTCAGGAGTGACCAAAACTTCTTCCCCAGCCAAATCGTTACCCAGAATCAACGACACTCCCTTTATGGGAAAACGTGGCCGTATCCCCACAGATACTCGACCCGAAACAAGCTCAGACTCAAGGTTAACAGTATGCAATGGCACTCCCATGCCCTCCATACCAAACCCTACAACTGGGCCACTAGAACCAACAGATGATTCAGCTGAATATGGTAGCACATCTTCCAAAATGAAGGACTGAGAGGCAGCAGTATCACGCAAGATTGTCACAGGTACTTTACTGTCCCCATCCTCCATAGACACAAAACCCCTCATGACAAAAGGAAAAAAATCCACCAAATCATCAGTCTCAGGCACCACAGGGATTGCATGTGTCTTCTGTGTGTTGACCAAAACCACCGGCTCCGCTTTTTTCTTTTTAAGAATGGGACACGTTTTACAAATGTGCCCTCTCTCCTTACAGTAGAAACACACTGGACTGTCCTTAGCCCCCAAATCACTGTCAGTTTTTATCAGGTTTGACTTCCCACTGCTTTGAAGTGCTGCTATCAACTGGCACAGAAAACGTTTTTATACTGTTACCAGCAACACCACCACGATCAACTGGTCTCCCACTAAAACCAGAGGATCGCTCCCCAAAAACTGCCTTATGAGTGAGCACATATTCATCCGCCAATACAGCGGCCTTAGACACGTCTGAGACTTTCTGCTCATTAAGATATGTTGTTACTCTTTCAGGAAGACAGTTTTTAAAATCTCCATTAACATCAAGGACTTTAACTGGGCAAAATCTTTTACCCCCTGAGAAGCACACCAGCGTTCAAACAGAGCCTCCTTTTCGCGAGCAAACTCAACATATGTTTGGTTAGCATATTTTCTGAAACGCCGGAATTTTTGGCGGTACGCTTCGGGAACCAACTCATACGCTCTGAGGACGGCAGATTTTACAATTTCATAGTCAAGGCTGTTGTCTAGAGACAATGACGAATATACCTCACGCGCTTTACCAACAAGGACGCATTGCAACAGCAATGTCCACACGCCCTTAGGCCATTTTAGTGATATAGCCACACGCTCAAACAAAGTGAAATATTTATCAACATCTTTTTCACTGAACGGTGGAACCAAACGAATATTTCTGCTCACATCAAACTCATGCTCTTTAGAAGAGAACCGGGAAATATCTAATTCTTTCTCCCGCAGCTGAAATTCAAGCTCAAGCCGTTTCATTTCAAGAACATGCATGAGCTCATCCTTTTTTAAGGCCATTCTCTGTGATTCAAGCTCCATCTCCTTCAGTTTACTGACGGCCTCCATGTTCTGAACTGGCTGTATAGATTTATGACTGTCAGGACTACTAGGCAACAACTCTTGGTCAACCAAGGCAGTCCATAACAACGTCTTAATTGACTGTTTGTTTGCCTGTTTATTAATAGAAACGCCATATTTATCTGCAAGCAACACTAAATTTTCCTCAGTACATTGATGAAACATCTCTAGGCTAGGAGTCTCAACAAACCCTTCCACCTTAAATTCCATTTTTCCTGCTCACAAATGCTACCAAAATAGCCAAAACAACAGGTTACTAGAACCACAAAGCAGAAAAAAAAATTACGCAAACAGACTACCACTGCCACAAGAAGCCTATCAAAGTACACAAAACGTCTAGGGTTTACTCAAAAGTTTGAACGAGCCACCATAATTATGTTACGGCCGCCAAAATTAAATACCTCAAATGCCAATAACATAATACAAAACCAGGTTCAAATGGAAATATTATTTATTTTTCACTAACAACAAGAACTAAAACCTGGATCAAACAGAGAGGGGTCGGATGGACTAGCAAACAAAAGATAAAGGGTGCTCTGGCCGACCACTCAATGGGCCGTCGGACCAGAGACTCTAAACCTGCCTCAGTGTTAAAATAAACCTGAAACAAAACCACGAAAACAATAATGCCAGTCCCATCCTTCCCAAGCAAAATAAGTTAATACAGAATGAAGAGTTACATAAAGAACCATATGCAATCAAACAAACTAAACCAACACCAGACTGCTGCCACCTGTCTGAGGGGGGAGAGAGAGACAGAGAGAGAGACTGCCAGTCACATGGTCTTTTTAAGCTGAGGCTCCGTCATCAGGCTCACGTGAAGCAGCTTGTGCCAGGAGTCTCCAAACAGGTCAGGAGCAGCCAGGCAGCAGGAGGTACTAATGGTAATCAGAGAAACAGTTTAGTACATAATTAACACCAGCAGAGGGAGCGCATAACAATTGTCTTTTGTCTAATATACAAATTCTTGGATCGTAATTTCCTTGCTGAATGTCTTTCGATTCCCTAATACCTTATCGGGAAAGCATACCTGTCGTCCCACTTGCACTCCCGAATTCCTTCTCCTAAATGCACTCCTGCAGCAAGGGGTTAAATTGATCCCAGTTCCATATACTAATATAGTGATCCTAACCAGAACTTCAGTATCCCATGTCAGCTGAAGTTTTTTCTTGCAACCTACACTGGCCTACACTGTAACTATCATGAGCTTGCGGACCCTGGGCCCTCTTATTTCACTTCTAAAAGCATCTTCTAATCAATATTCGATTTAAAAAAAACTTTGAAGTAATTCAGCGTCAGGCAGCATCTCTGCAGAAAAGGACGTTTCGGTCGAGACCATTCTTCAGATTGAGAGTCGGGGAAAACGGGATATATAGACAGCACATAGAACACACGAATGGAAGATATGCAAATAGCAACGATGATAAGGGAGAGGTGGAGACCACAAAGGTCCATTCTTGTCTGTGGGGAAGGTGATTACGAGTTATGTATCCAGTGAAACTCAACAAGACGACAGTGAAACTAGTCCGACGTCTAGGGTGGAGGAAGGACGGAGAGAGAGGGGATGCAAGCTTTACTCGAGGATAGAGGAATCCATATTCATACCGCTGTGTTATAAGCTTCCAGGCGATATATGAGGTGTTGTTCCTCCAATGTGAGTTTGGCCTCACGCTGACAGTGGAGGCCCAGGATCGAAAGGTCAATATGGGAGTGGAAAGCGGAGTTAAAGTGTTTGCCTCGCGGAAGATCACATGGACCAAGGCGGACTGAGCGAAGATGTGGGTTATTGTTTACCATCTGCAGTTCCTTCCTGCACTTCGAATCAATATTTGCAGGTTCCCTGTGTGATGCCATGAGAAAGTGTCCTTTCCACAATTTACAAGTTAACTTGTGAATAAGTTTATATTTTCCATAACCACCTTAAAACAGAAAGAATTATGGCCATTGATCGCTATCTCTGGGAGAAAGAATAAACTGACTACACCATCCACATCTGTCCATCTATCCTCAACCTCCGGGGTTCCAGTGAAAACAATCAACATCTGTCCAATCTCTCCTTGCAGCTGATACCCTCTAATTCCGGAAGCATTCCATTAAACCTCGTCTGCTTCTTCTCAAACTCTTCACATCTTTCCTGTATTGGAGCCAATTGAACTGCAGGATACACTCCAAATGTGGCCGAACGAACGTCATAGAGAACTGGATTTTACTTCGG
Organism: Malacoraja senta; assembly: GCA_038087875.1. Classification (NCBI taxonomy): domain Eukaryota; kingdom Metazoa; phylum Chordata; class Chondrichthyes; order Rajiformes; family Rajidae; genus Malacoraja; species Malacoraja senta. Next base: position 135,568 of record JAXLNO010004407.1, on the reverse strand, counting down.
AGTCACGTGAGTGACTACGTGAAGAGCCCGTCCAGCACGCATGCGCGACATTGGCGTTCACGCAGTGCAACAGCGACGACCGGGAGTACAGGCGCTCCCGCTACACGTCGGTGGAAAATAAACAGCGGACCATCAGGTAAGTCTTACTCTGTGGTCGTAATCAGCAAGCTGTGCTCTGCTCTGTATTCCACGGGAACTGGGAAAATGAGCAGCGCGGCAAAGGAAGAAAACCGCCCCCCGTTCGACTCCAACAGAATGGGAGTGTTCCATCAGTGGGGGGCGAGAGGCGGCACCTGGACCGCATATGCTGTGGCACACCCTCATCGAGACCGAGCCGAGCCGAGTCCCGTTAGCGCAGCCTGATGAGCGGCAGCGGGCTGGAGGAAAAGTAAGACAAAAAACAAACCGACCGGTTATGTCTGACTCCGATGCGGAGGGTCCGCCTGAGAGCGGCAGAACTAGCCGCCTGAGCCGAATGGAAAGGCTCATGGAGCAACTGCTCCAGCGAGACTTGCTTCGGGAGCTGGAGCAGTCTCGCCAGGGGGATCAGGCACTCCCACAGCAGTGCTCTACAATGCACTGGCCATCGCTTTCCCCTCAAAGCAGGGCAGCGTTGGCGACCAGGGCTGGGCTGGTCAGGAACAGGGGTCATTGGCTGAAGATGTCGGGAGTACGCTTGGGGTACAGGATCAGGAAGAGCTGCTGGGTGTGGAGATTCACTACGTGGTTACACCACGAGCAGGGCGGCCGTTGCAGCCAAAATTGGCGGCCAGCATTAACCACCTGTCCCTCAAACCTCTACAAGACAGGTACTTAATGAGGCACTAGAGCTGGAAAACTGCAGTTCGCTCAATGTACCGGCTGTTAACAGCCAAATCTGGGGGGGGGGGGGGGTATATGGACAGAGTATCCGGAACCAGGAGCTAAAATCCTCAAGCTCCTGACGACAGGGATAACAGCCTATGCTCGTTCCGTGGATGGGGTGGATATGACCACAAACCAGCAAGACACTCTGGCTCTGCTGTGCAACACCCAATATGAGATAAGCAAGGAGAGAATAAGACCTGCCCTCAATCCCAGGTTTGCAAGACTGTGTAAAACACCGGCCTCAGAGCCGCAGATCCTGTTATTTGGAAGGACAAGTGAAAGACCTGGAGGAAGAGTCCAAAGCATTTGGCCTCATGAGGGAAGGCCCCGGAACGAGCAGACCCACACAAAAAACCAGACGGCAGTACCCCACCGCGTCCACCAGTCAAGGTCAAATTTATGGAACTGGTGAAAGCTCGGGGTCCGCATACTATCCCCGAAAGCCTTTTTAGGCCAGGGCCCAGAGCGGACCCCATGGAAAATGCGCCACCCCCAATCAGCAGTACATCAGCAGTACATCCAGCAGTATAACGACGGATGAACAAACGGAAGAAAGGAACAGTACCATAACTATGGAGGTAGGTGGGTCTGGTTCCTACCAGCATGTAAATGGGGGAACTGTACTAACAGGAGGTGTCTCACGAATGATAGTTATATACTTAACAGTATTCGGGGATACAAAATAGAGTTCATTCAAGAAAACATGCCACCAGTTCAGCACGTACCCCAAAGGGTCTTTACCCTCTCAGTCAAAGAGAACTAGAGGCTCAAGCAGAACTGGTGAGGTTACTTACAAAGGGTGTCATTGAGAAATCCAAACATGAACCTTTGGAATTTGTCTCAAATATATTTACCAAAAGCAAAAAAGATGGTGGATGTCGCATCATCATTGACTTAACCTCACAAAATACCTTTGTTAAGTATGTACATTTCAAAATGGAAACATTTGTAACTGCTAAACAACTGATTTCCAAAGGATACTTTATGGCAAGCATTGATTTAAAAGATGCCTACTATTCAGTACCCATTCACAAGGGTCATCGCAGATACCTGAAATTTACCTGGATGGGGCAACTATGGCAGTATAAAGTGTTGCCTAATGGGTTGACATCAGCCCTAGACTATTTACCAAGATATTAAAACCAGCCTTGGCAACATTAACGAAACAAAGACATATTGTCATGGCGTATCTTGATGATATCCTAATGGTAGGCAAAACCACGGAGTTGGCTAAATCAGCTGTATTAGCTACCAAACAATTGTTTGAAACCCTGGGTTTGTCATACATCCAGATAAATCTAAGTTGACGCCATCCACAACTATGGACTATCTGGGATTCACAATTAACTCAATCCACATGTCTGTAACGTTGCCAAAAGGTAAAGCAGCAGAATTGGCACAGATGTGCAACAATTTAACGGTAAGCAATCGACCAACCATCCGACAAGTGGCAAGAGTAATTGGCAAAATGGTAGCAGCATTTTCAGCTACACAATTTGGACTCCTGCACTATCAGCACCTACAAAGGGCAAAAGTACAGGCGTTGAAACGACATGCAGGTCACTTTGACAGAACCATGAAACTACCCATTGAAGCAATATCAGAGCTACAATGGTGGATATAACACATTTGGCATAGTTCCAGCCCTATCATCATCAATAACCCAATGTTAACTATAAAAACAGATGCCACTGCTCAAGGCAACTAATACCATATCCAGCACAGGTGGTAGATGGACTAACCTAGACTCATCTTTACTACAAACACTGGGCATAAATTATTTGGAAATGTTGGGTGCGTTTTATGGTTTTAAAGCATATTCTAGGAATATGCACAACTTGCATGTTCATTTACAAATTGATAATATCACGGTGGTGGCCTATATTAACCATATGGGCGGAATAAAATCGATCTCATGTGACAATTGGGTCAACACAATCTGGTAATGGTGGGTCGATAGACATATTTGGCTATCAGCAACTTACCTACCAGGTAAGCTAAATACAGTGCCAGGTCACGCAAATTCAATGATAAACACCGAATGGATGTTAAATCCTAGAGCTTTTGCTAAAATTACAAACCAATATGGCACACCAGATATCGATCTCTTTGCATCCAGACTAAATCACCACGTACCAATGTATATCCCTTGGGAACCACACCCTGAGGCAGCAGCGATAGATGCATTCGCGCTGAACTGGGGGACCTATTTCTTCTATGCTTTTCCCCCCTTCTGCCTTAATCTGTAGGGTACTACGCAAAATACAGATGGACTCTGCTTCAGGTATTTTGATAGTACCAACTGGCCTACACAGCCATGGTTCCCAGTGGTCCTCGACATGGTCATCGAAACTCCTATGACCTTTCCCAGTAGCCCAGACCTATTGACGCACCCTGTATCAGGCATAAGTCATCCATGCCATGACAAAATTAACCTACTGGGTTGCATATTATCAAAAGACCACTGCTGGGACTGGGATTGTCTGACAGGACCATCAACATGATGACACCGTATGTCCACCAGGAAACAATACCTATCGAGCATCAGGAAGTGGGAAAGATACTGCTCGACTACTGGGACAACGTACTCATCTCCAACCATCTCCAACTGGAGTTCCTGGGGGACCTTCACCATAATGAAGGATTGAGCTACAGCGCCATCAATACTGCCAGACGTGCGCTGTCAGCCTACTTAAAACAGGTGCCAGGACAACAGGCCATAGGGTCTCACCCGCTGGTGATCAAACTCATGAGGAGTATCGTCAACTCCAACCCTCTTAGACCTAGGTATACACAAATCTGGGATGTCAGTGTGGTCCTGACATACCTAAGGGGATGGTCCCCAGCCAGGTCTCTCACCCTGGAAAAGCTAACCCTGAAAACGGTCATGCTGATGCCACTAGTCTCAGCACAAAGAGTCCAGTCCCTCCACTTACTGCGACTGGACAGCATGGTTATAACACCAGACCGGGTCTCATTCACCATTCAGGAGCTGCTAAAGCAGAGCAAGCCAGGAACTTGAGTCCTAGTTATGGATTTCCGGGCATACCCACCTGACCTACGGTTGTGTGTCATGACTCACTTATTCAGTTACATCAACACAACAAGGGATTCTCCAGGGAGAAAGAAAAGAAAAAAAAGAAAAAAAAACCTTATGGGTCAGCCACAAGAAACCTCATGGTTGGGTGTCGAGCCAAACCATCTCGAGATGGCTCAAGCAGGTACTGGGAGCTGCTGGAGTAGATACTGATGTATATACATCTCACTCCACCAGGGCAGCATCCACATCGGCGGCTAAAAGAATGGACATGGAGAAAACGTTCCAAACGTTCTACCACAAGCCGCTAGCAGAACCTGTGTTATTTGCAGAAAGAGTTTTAAAATCTGCAAAAATATATAATTTAAGCCCGGGGGAGCATTTTGTCTTTTGTTATTGTTTAATAGATACCATTATTGTTTACAAACAGATTATTGTTGATTACGATAACATGCTTCCTCCCTTGAATGACTTCGGCAGCGAGTGAAGTATGAACTGTTACACGGTTTGAAATCACAGAGCTTTAAAATCTTCACGTAGTCACTCACGTGACTCCGAAGTAAAATAGTAAGATTAAACGAGAACTTACCAGTTTGAAGTTTGATCTGTATTTTATGAGGAGTTACGATGAGGGATTACGTGCCCTCCGCTCCCACCCTCAATTATAGATCAACTGGTATCTTAGTTCTCCTTTTCTTTACTATGTTTATTTCAATTATTGTGTTTCCTGTGATTCCACACCGCTGCTTTGAAGAATGTCGCGCATGCGTGCTGGACGGGCTCTTCACGTAATCCCTCATCGTAACTCCTCATAAAATACAGATCAAACTTCAAACTGGTAAGTTCTCGTTTAATCTTACTATTATGACTTACTGACTTTTATACTCAATGGCATCTGGTTTATCGTATTTAATTTCTTTTGAATCTGATGAAAAGTTAGCAGTCTGAATGTTTAACGTTTACTCTCTCAATAAATGCAATCACATGCTGAATATTTCCAGACATTTATTGTGTTCTTTCCTTTTAGATTTCCAATATACAGGTATGTGTTTCTGTTCAGCTCAATCTTGTTGTTTATGTGAAATAGGTATCCGTTATACAATAAGAGAACTACTGAAAATAAATATATTACATTATTTGCAGCAAGTTTGCAACTTGGACTATATTTTGAATTGAAATACCGACATGGAATTATTCAGTAACACCAACCACTAACTTCAAGGTCCGTTGGGCAATGTTGAAGGTTACTCATTCGTATTACAAGAACAAATATCCGGGCTAACTGCTGTGATGTGCTCCATTCCCTTGGCTCTCGATAAAAATACATAATAGCGCGGATTATATTTATGATTTCCCAATTTTAAACTGCATTAACATCAGGCGTGTCTTTCGCCTGGTGAATGAAAAAGCAATTACCGACATAGGAAGAGTCCATTACATTGTATATTTGATCAAGAGACCGGTCAGTAATAAATCAGTGGCCTCCAAGACTGTTTTACATCGAGCAATAACCGAATGGCTTCATTTGTGTGGAAATGTTTGTTAAAATGTCCATTGTTTGTCATCGTTCGTACCCTCTTGGGATTTGGGGCGGTTATTAAAGAGGATTGGAGCCGCGAACTTTGATCCACTGTCCCTGTGTTTCCTGCCGACTGCGACTCTTTTAGTATGGGGCGGGCTCCGATTCTGTACGTGAAGGAGATCTTCTATCCGATAATGGCAGCGTATGGAATCCCTGGTTAGTCCGGACATTTTAGCTTTAGGTTTATTATTGTCATGTGTACAGAGGTACAGTGAACATTTTTGTTTTACACCTAATCCGATCAGATAATGCTGTACATAAATGCAATCAAATAAAGTCAAGTACAATAGATAGATAATCTAGTTGTAAAAGTAGCGAGATTTAATCGGATGATAGTAGATCCTTCTCTGTGAAAAGCACTCAGAGTTCCCCAAGCCTAATGTCAATCCGCAGTCCTTTCCTTCAATGTGTTGCTGCTCCGTTTCAACGGTATCGAGGGCTCTGTGTTCTCATGTCGTTTTCATCGAGTCTTTCCGTGCGCTGTTGCCGATGGCTGTCGGCGGCTTCGCTGCCTCCGTCGCCCTGTGTCCTTACGGCTTTCCGTTTCATCTCTTATAGGGGCCTCCATCGGCCCCGAGTCAGCTTGTAATGAATTGGGAGACTCTCATAATGCCGCTCACTTCCTATATGGGTAAAATTTCCTGGTCCGCATTCAGCGAGTTACTAAAGTTACTACACAGAATAGCTGGTATATGTTTCAACCCAGACCGTTCGAGTCAGCGGTTCTGGAGAACTGATGGACTTTTGACATGGGTATTGGTGTGGGTGCCCAATACCAACCCGTGCTTGGATGTGAAGCTCTTTACACTTTAATGGAAGGCTATTTGGCAGCAAATATTAAATGCCCCTCAAATTCCCTCACAGGTGGAAGCAACATCGCTGCTGCATCAGCAAGGTCTACTCGATGTTGAAAGTTCTGAGCTCCATATCACGTTGTCATTTAGTGCAGTGCTGGGAGACCGTTTCACCAGGGGCGGTGCCGTGGTTTTAATTCGAAATGGTGTATGGAACATATTTCGTTGATTCAATAGGAAAAGGGTTAAAGAGAGAGAGGAGGGACTTTTCTGTCACCTTCCTATTTGCCCAATATGATAAGGACGTTATGGGATAGTTGTCTTGTTCTATTTGCTGTAGCTTGCTGTGCTTATCCTATCAGGATGCATCACAGTTTGGTTTGGCAACAACTCTACCCATGACCGCAATAATTTTAATGGGGTTGTGTATTCGCCCACATCGTCGCACAGTCCAGTCTCCCCACCAACTCCATCTACAGTTCACGCACTTTCGGGAAACTAGCCAACACAAGCAAGGACCACTCGCGACCAAGTCATTCCTTCTTTTCCTCTCTGCTATTGGGAAGAAAACACAAAGCTTGACACTGCGGACCACCAAATGCAGATTCAGAAACTGCTGCTTCTCCGCTGCGAGCAGACGAGTTCTCATAAGATAAGATAAAGTCCGGATCTCCTGACCCACCTCATTGTGGCGTATGTATTGTTGATATCTGCACTTTATCGGTAACGGTAACGCCAGAACGGCATAACCCTCTTTTATGTAGAGAGATATGGATTCTTTCTTACTACCTGTTGTACTTGTGAATGGCGGGCGCACCAAGCCTTCCACTGTATCTCGGTACGCGTGACGATAATAAACTGATGCCAACACTAATGCATCTCGAACGCAAAAGCTACAACATAGGGTGTTGGGAAAATGAATCAAAACAAATCCGTTTCTGAAGAATTTCACCAGGCAGAACCAAAAATCACAGGGAAATGACCAGTCGGGCAGGTGGTCAAAACATCAGCAGAGGCCAAAACTTCATGCTGCTCGTAACGGAGGAAAGAAGAAAAATGCACGTGAAACGACTTACTGGAGAATATAGGGCATTAGAAACAGGATCGTGTTGGTAGGCAGTGGAAATCTGGAGGGAATACGTCTGGAGCAGTCGATGGAGTCACGAAGAGGAAAGGTAAGGAGGCATTTTCAAGAAGGTTGTGAATATTTAGTCGATTGTCAACATGTTTCGATTCTCCCTCTCCCTCTCCCTCTCCCTCTCCCTCTCCCTCTCCCTCTCCCTCTCCCTCTCCCTCTCCCTCTCCCTCTCCCTCTCTCTCTCTCTCTCTCATCCAGCTATTTAGACTGGTTCACTGGTGTAACATGGAAAGAGGCCCTTCGGCCCACCGTGTTCGCGCCGACCATCGATAATGCGTCCGCACTAGTTATATATTATTGAATGTTTTTCTTCCCCTCCCCACGTATTAGTGATAATTTTTCACGGAAGCCAGTTATCTTATAAATGTTCAGGTCTTTGAAACGTGGGAAGAAACCGCAGTTCTGGGAGGAAATCCACTCGGTCACAGTGTGAACTTGCAAACTCTACATAGACTACATCCGAGGTCAGGATTAAACCCGGGTGTCTGGCGCTATGAGTCAGAATCTCTCCCAGATGCGCCACTGTGGCGCTCCATCCAAAGGGGTCGTTGAACAGAACGCGGCCTCTTTCCCCGCTGTTACACTTGGTGGCTGACTAACCGGGCATTTCTCTCTGCTTTCTGGTTTTTCCAGCGAACGTGGTGACGGCTGCGATCCTGTACCGGGGAAAATGCGGACTTTCCAAAGGTATCACCCGTTACATGGTGTCGATGGCAATGTCCGATCTGCTCGTCATCTTCTTTCAAGTGTTGCTCCAAGGAATCTATGTTTACTACAACCCCAACGCCTTCTTCATCCGCAGCACAGTGTGCCCTTCGTATGTGTACCTGCGCATCCTTACACTGGACTATTCCGTATGGTTAACCTTATCCTTCACTTTTGACCGTTTTGTCAGCATTTGCTGTCCGAAGCTGAGACTCACCTATTGCACGGACAAGACGGCCGCCGTGGTCATTGTGTCCTTGTGTGCGTTGAGCTGCTTAAAATACATCCCATTTTACTTCATGTACGAGCCACGCTTCACCATGGACAATGTGAACTGGGGGTGCCGGCTCAGACCCGCCTACTTCACTTCCATCGGGTGGGTTGTTTTTTCATGGATGTGTAACATTTCCCTCTCCTTACTCCCTTTCGTCCTAATCCTGCTTCTGAACGGGCTGACTGTCAAGAACATCATAGCGGCCAGCAGGGTCCGCCGGCGCTTAAAGGGACAGGATGGCAAGGACACCGAGTCAGAGAATCGGCGTAAGTCCATTGTCTTGCTCTTCGCGGTGTCGGGAACCTCCATATTACTGTGGACGGCGGGAGCGGTAACTTTCATCTGTACCCGAATTACTATTAATTTTGTGGGCTCGGATCTCACAAGCCCCTCGAATATCGCCAATGAGGTGGGGGTCTTGCTCATTCGTGTCAGCCCCTGCGCCAATACCTGTATCTATGCAATGACCCAAAGTAAATTCAGACAGGAGCTGAAGACCGGGATGAAAAGTCGTATTCATTTTTTTAAGAAACCCACGAAAAGGACGCGGCAGTGAGCCGAATATTGGAGTTCGAATATAACGCCGCTATTCTGTATATTCCCCTCACTAATACGCACTATCCCGAGTCTCCTGTTCCGTCCAGAATCGACTTGTTGAACGACAGTCCATAGATTATAGCGTTTTATCCTGACCCCAAACGGTTAGAGCTCAGGGACACCAAAGCCTCTTACAGCATATGTCCGCTGCATCTTGCCCCGCTGAGGGTATTGTCCCGATCTCCCAACCTACCTCATGTGGTCTCTGCACTTAAATAATGCGTACTGTCTCGGTTGTATGTAATATTGTAACCACGTAGCATTATTTCCGGCGCTGTGGTTATCTTTCCCTTAGCACGACCTATTGTATTTGTTTATGGTTTGATTGTACCCATGAATGGTATGACATAAACGGATCCCACGCAAACATGTATCTCGCGGCGATAATAAACCAATGCTAAAACCAATTTCTCGCCTCGATCTGTGCGCTACATTGAAACATAACCATTGGCATCGAACAATATCATCACATTTTCAATCCTCATTTCACAATGTGTCAAATTAAAATCAATGCATTACAATAAGGTGGACAGATGTCAACATTATTCGGAAATTGGAAACGATAATGACTGATGTGTTCGTGGTCAACTCTTTTAAAAAATATTTTTTTAAATTAAAAGCATATGTACAAATAGTAATAAACGACGAACTGGTTACAGAGTTCTTACATAGCTTCAATTTTTAAAGATTTTTTTAAAGAAAAAATAAAGAAAGAAAGAGATAAGAGAAACTATAAACTAATAGAAAGAAAGCAAGAAAGAAAGAAAGATTACAAATATAAAGATTGTGGAGATAGATCCGGGAGATGTTGAGTATAGTTGTTCATCCAACCCTACACTCAAGTTTTGACTTTAATTTTGTGTTAACGTATAAGTTTGTTAAGGGCTTGGACACGCTAGAGGCAGGAAACATGTTCCCGATGTTGGGGGAGTCCAGAACCAGGGGCCACAGTTTAAGAATAAGGAGTAAGCCATTTAGAACGGAGACGAGGAAACACTTTTTCTCACAGAGTGGTGAGTCTGTGGAATTCTCTGCCTCAGAGGACGGTGGAGGCAGGTTCTCTAGATGCTTTCAAGAGAGAGCTAGTTAGGGCTCATAAAATTAGCGGAGTCAGGGGATATGGGGAGAAGGCAGGAACGGGGTACTGATTGGGGATGATCAGCCATGATCACATTGAATGGCTGTACTGGCTCGAACGGCCAAATAGCCTACTCCTGCACCTATTGTCTATTGTCTATTAAATCAGTTTACGTTTTAAAAAAATCAATAAATGGAGACCATATTTTTAAAAAAATATTCTGATTTGTCAATTAAGACAAATCTTTTTTTTTCCAAATGCAAGGTCTCGGTCATTTCCGTAATTCACATTTTAATAGTGGGGGTTGCTGTTTTTTCCCAAAATTTAAGTATTAATTTTTTCGCAGTTATTAAACTGTAATCAAGAAAGTGTCCCTGGTTTATCGTAAAGTTTGTGCTATGTTCTGATAATCCTAATATTATTACTTTTGGATCTGGGTCCAGTTTATTATCGATTACTATAATTATAAAACCTTCCGAGTGTTTCCCAATCAGAAACCTTGGATGAACTTTCAGATCCGCACTCTTCTGAAGTGCAGACAACGGGCATTCACGTCTGATGATACAGTGGCCTACAATAATTCCAGATACGACCTTGGTAAGGCCATCAAAAAGGCCAAAAGGGACCTGCTCCAAGCTGGAGGATGTTCGGCAGCTGTGGCGGGGCCTGAATGCAATCACCTCCTAAAAGGCGAAACCAGTAGGCAGCTCGAATGTCGGCGAAACATCACTCCCTGACGAGCTCAATGCGTTTTACGCACGCTTTGATAGGGAGAATACTGATGTGCCTTCCCGAGCCCCCATTCGCTGTGATGGTATTTCAGTCTCAGTCACAGAGGCCGACGTCAGGCCCTCGTAAAGCGCCTGGACCTGATAGTATACCCGGTCGTGTTCTAAAAACCTGTGCGGACCAACTGGCTGGAGTTTTTACGGACATTTTCAACCTCTCACTTCTGAGGTCTGAGGTCACCACCTGCTTTAAGAGGGCATCAATTATACCAGTGCCCAAGAAGCGTAAGGTGACGTGCGTCAATGACTATCGACCAGTGGCACTAACGCCTCTGGTGATGAAGTGCTTTGAGAGGTTGATCATGGAGCAAATCAACTCCTATCTCGACAAAAAGCTGGACCCACTGCAGTTCGCTTACCGCAACAACAGATCAACGGTGGATGCGATCTCGCTGGCCCTCCACTCTGCTCTGGACCACTTGGACAACAAAAACTCATATGTCAGGCTGTTATTCATTGATTACAGCTCGGCATTTAACACAATTATCCCCTCCAAGCTGGTTACCAAACTCGCAGAACTGGGTATCTGCGCATTCCTCTGCAATTGGATCCTCGACTTCCTCATTCACAGACCACAGTCTGTTCGTATTGGTGGAAATGTGTCAGCCTCGATAACAATCAGCACGGGAGCACCTCAAGGCTGCGTGCTTAGCCCCTGCTGTACTCACTCTATACTCATGACTGCGAACTCCATCATCAAGTTCGCTGACGACACCACCGTTGTGGGACGTATCACTGATGGGGATGAGTCAGAGTATAGAAGAGAGATCGAGCAACTGTCCATATGGTGCCAGCACAGTAACCTGGCTCTCAACACCAGCAAAGCCAAGGAACTGATTGTGGACTTTGGAAGCAGTAGGATGGGGACCCACAGACCCGTTTATATCAACGGGTCGATGGTTGAAAGGGTCAAGAGCTTCAAATTCCTGGGCGTGCACATCTCTGAAGATCTTTCCTGGTCCGAGAACACTGATGCTATTATTAAGAAAGCACATCAGCGCCTCTACTTCCTGAGAAGATTACGGAGAGTCGGTTTGTCAAGGAGGACTCTCTCTAACTTCTACAGGTGCACAGTAGAGAGCATGCTGACCGGTTGCATCGTGGCTTGGTTCGGCAACTTGAGCGCCCTGGAGAAGAAAAGACTACAAAAAGTAGTAAACACTGCCCAGTCCATCATCGGCTCTGACCTTTCTTCCTTCGAGGGGATCTATCGCAGTCGCTGCCTCAAAAAGGCTGGCAGTATCATCAAAGACCCACATGAGACTTCTCCTGGTTAAATAAAGGTTAAATAAATAAAATAAAAATCATCCTGGCCACACACTCATCTCCCTGCTACCTTCAGGTAGAAGGTACAGGAGCCTGAAGACTGCAACGACCAGGTTCAGGAATAGCTACTTCCCCACAGCCATCAGGCTATTAAACCTGGCTCGGACAAAACTCTGATCATTAATAACCCATTATCTGTTATTTGCACTTCATCAGTTTATTTATATAATGGTATATGGACACAAAGATCTGTTTTGTAGTAAATGCCTACTTTGTTCTGTGTGCTGAAAGCAAAGCAAGAATTTCATTGTCCTATCAGGGACACATGGCAATAAACTCACTTGAACTTGAACTTGAACTTTATAGATAATTGAAAAAATGTCCGTCCAAAAATTTTGCATTTTTATACAAGTTACAAAAGTGTGAGTTAAGTTGGCTTCTTGAAATTGACATTTATCACAGAGAGGGGGAATACATGGGAAGATCCTGTTTAATGTTGTCTTCGAATAGTGTAATCTATGTAATATTTTAAATTGTATTAAGGAATGTCTCGCGTATAACGAGCAATGATGTATATATTGTAAACTTTCATCCCATGTGTCTTTCATTATGGGTTCTTCCTCCCATGTTCAGTTCTTCCTCCCATGCTCGTCTATATGACTCTGATGATGGAATGTCAGTATCTAAAAGGGTATTATATATATAAGATATTAATTTATTTGTATTGGGATGTCGGTTCAGACATTCATGAAGGATTTCTGGACCCCTAAATCTATAATCTTGCGTATGTAATTTTACATAATCTCTAAGTTGTAAATATCTAAAAAAATATGAACATGTAATTCGTACTTCTGCTGTAATTCCTGAAAAGAGAGAAAAGTCCCCTTTTGATAAAGGTCTCCCACCATTTTAATTCCATGAATTTTCCATTGAACAAATCGTATATCTAAGACAGACGGTCTTAAAGAAGGGTTATTTGCAATAGGGAGAAAGAGAGATAAATTACCAAATTTTAAAGTAAACTTTAATTGTTTCCCGATACGGATAACACTATTTATAATCGGATTTCCTCCATATGCTTTTTATTCAAATTTATTGGAGCTAAAAGAATCGAGCCTATGTCAAAAGGTAAACAATCCGCCTTCTCCATCTTTAGACAATCTAGCTGCTGATCAGTGTCATCCAGCCAGAAGGTTATATTTTTAATATCAACCGCCCAATAATAAAATAGAAAGCTTGGTAAAGCTAATCCTCCATTAGATTTAGACTTACATAGATGTCTTTTATTTATTCTATGGGTTCGTGGTCGACTCTGTTGGGACCCGCGACCACTGTCATATCAGCTTTGAGATAACTATAGGGAACGACATGGCAGGCCCGCGAGTTAAAATTCTGGATTGGTGCAAGCTCAACTTTGATGATACCCACAGACAGGAACTCACACAAGTTGATCCGACTAGGGATGCTTTAATGGTGTGATGACTGGAGTTCAGCGCATGCATGTGCCTGTTAGACTGAAGGGAAAGATAGGTGAGCATAAACATGAGTGATGAGAGAAACTGAGGCTTTGGTCAGGAAAATGAAGGAGGCATGGGACGGGTATAGGTGGCTGGCATCATGTATATTCCTCAATGAGTTTTGGGAGCTGACGAACAGACTTAAAGAAACCAGGAGGGCAAAAAGGGGGCAGGATATAACGTTAGCAAATAATATCAGGCATCATCAAAAGAATGTGTGTGCACATTAAGGGAAAGTTGGTAACTGGAGAGAGAATAAGGTCCCAGAAAAAACAAACCCGAGATGGCAATGTCCTCAATGAGTATTTATCCTCTGTTTTTACCGTGGAGAAAGGCACAACAACTGTAAATCTTAGGGGCAGTCAATGGCAGTGTCTTGAGGGCAGTCGATATTATGGTGGAGGAGTAACTAAGGCGCCTGAAGGTAGACATATCTCCTGGATTTGATCAGACATATCAGGGGACGCTGTCGGAAGCCAGATAATAATTACATGCGCCCTGCGCCACAAGTACGTCATAATTAAAGACGGGTCAAGTCAAGTCAAGTCACATTTATTTATATAGCACATTTAAAAAACAACTCTCGTTGGCCAAAGTGCTTTATATTTGTTATAAGAATAATATAAACAAACAAACTACATACATATATACATATAGCCCTCGCTCAGAGGACGTCAAGAAAGGCTTGGTAGTAGAGATAAGTTTTTGGTCTTGACTTAAAGGAGTCGATGGAGGGGGCAGTTCTGATGGGATGGGGGATGCTGTTCCACAGTCTAGGAGCTGCAACCGCAAAGGCGCGGTCGCCCCTGAGCTTATGCCTAGACCGCGGGATATTCAGCAACCCCAAGTCGGCCGATCTGTGGGACCTGGAGGTGGAGTGGTGGGTGAGAAGACTTTTAATGTAGGTGGGGGCAAGCCCATTGAGGGCTTTGTAGACATAGAGGAGGATCTTGAAATGTATACGGAACCGCACAGGGAGCCAGTGGAGAGAGGCCAGGATCGGGGTGGTGTGGTCCTTTTTCGGGTGCCCGTCAGTAGTCTCGCTGCGGCGTTTTGGACCAGTTGCAGGCGGGACAGGGAAGATTGGCTGATGCCAGTGTAAAGAGAGTTGCAGTAATCTAGGCGGGAGGAGATAAATGTGTGGATGATCTTTTCGAGGTCATCAAAGTGGAGGAATTGTTTTATTTTAGCTATCGTCCGAAGCTGAAAGAAGCTAGCTTTTACCACGGCATTGACTTGTTTGTCAAATTTCAGTGCTGAGTCAAATATCACGCCAAGGTTTTTGACGTGAGGTTTGAGTAGTGGGGTAAGGCTTCCAAGGCTGCCTGCTATCATTTTGATTGAGTCCGAGGGGCCGAGAAGAATGACCTCAGACTTACTCTCGTTTAGTTGGAGGACGTTCTGGGCCATCAAACACTTTATATCCTCGAGGTAGCGGGTAACGTTAAGGGTGAGATGCCGGAAGATTGGTGGTTAATGTTTGTATCGCAATTTAAGAATGGCTGCAAGGAAAAGCCTGAGAACTATAGTCCAGTTAGCCTAACATCTGTGGCGGGCAAGTAACTGGGTAAGATCTGTATGCATTCGAGATTCAAGATTCAAGAGATTCAAGAGAGTTTATTGCCATGTGTCCCAGATAGGACAATGGAATTCTTGCTTTGCGGCAGCACAAGAGGATATTGTAGTCATAAATACATATCAGATCAGTGTGACCATATATATATATATATATATACACACATCAATAAACACATAAAGTGCAATAGGCTGTTACAGTTCCGAGTTTGTTTGAAGTGTTTAATAATAGTCTGATGGCTGTGGGGAAGTAGCTGTTCCTGAGCCTGGATGTTTCAGATTTCAGTCTCCTGTACCTTCTACCTGATGGCAGCGGAGATATGAGTGTATGACCAGGATGGTGTGGGCCCTTGATGACGTCCTTGAGGCAGCGACTGCGATAGATCCCCTCGATGGTAGGGAGGTCAGAGCCGATGATGGACAGGGCAGTGTAACAACTTTTTGCAGCTTTTTCTGCTCCTGGACGCTCAGGTTGCCGTACCAAGCCACGATGCAACCGGTCAGCATGCTCTGTACTGTGCACATGTAGAAGGTCGAGAGAGTCCTCCTTGATATACCGACTGCGGAATCTTCTCAGGAAGTAGAGGCGCTGATGTGCTTTCTTTATGATTGCATCAGTGTTCTGGGACCAGGAGAGATCTTCAGAAAGAAGCAAGCTCAGGAATTTGAAGTTCTTGACCCTTTCCACATCGACCCGTTGATACAAACGGGACTGTGGGTCCCCATCCTACCCGTCCCGAAGTCCACATTCAGTTCCTTGGTTTTGCTGGTGTTGAGAGCCACGTTATTGTGCTGGCACCATTTGGTCGATCTCACTTCGATATTCTGAATCGTCCCCATCAGTGATACGTCCCACAACAGTGGTGTCGTCGGCGAACTTGATGGAGTTCGCACTATGTCCGGCTACGCAGTCATGAGTATAGAGTGAGAACAGCAGGGGGCTGAGCACGGAGCCTTGAGGTGCTCCCGTGCTGATTGTTATCGAGGATGACACATTTCCGCTAATACGGACATACTGTGGTCTGTGAATGAGGATGTCGAGGATCCAATTGTAGGGGGATGAGCAGAGACCCAGATCTGAGAGCTTGGTAACCAGCTTGGAGGGGCTGATGGTATTAATTGCCGAGCTGTAATCAATGAATAACAGCCTGGCATATGAGTTTTTGTTGTCCAAGTGGTCCAGAGCGGTGTGGAGAGCCAGTGAGATCGCATCCACCGTTGATCTGTTGTGGCAGTAAGCGAACTGCTGAGGGTCCAGATTTCTGTCAAGGTGTGAGTTGATTTGCGCCATGATCAGCCTCTCAAAGCACGTCATCACCACAGACCTTAGTGCCACTGGTCGATAGTCATTGAGGCACGGATCCTTGCTCTTCTTGGGCACCGGTATAATTGATGCCCTTTTAAAGCAGGTGGGAACCTAAGACCTCTGAAGTAAGAGGTTGAAAATGACCGTAAAAACTCCAGCCAGTTGGTCCGCACAGGTATTTAAAACAGGCCCGGGTATACCATCAGGTCCAGGCGCTTTCCGCGGGTTCACCCCTCTGAAAGATCTTCTGACGTCGGCCTCTGTGACTGTGACCGAAATACCATCACGGCGAATGGGGGCTCCGTAAGGCACATCAGACAGACAGGGGTGATTATGGATAGTTGCCATTGTGTTGAACGTGGGACATCGTGTTTCACGAGTCCTGTTGACTTTTGTGATGATATAACAAAAAAACGTGATGAGGACGGAGCTGCAGACGTTGTCTTTCTGGATTTCAGCAAAGCTTTTGATGAGCTTCCGTGTCGTGATCTACTCTGAGACGTTAGATCGCATAGACTCCCGGGACATGAGCCGACTGAATGGAATATTGGGATCATGGAAAAGCAAACACAGGGTGTTGCTGGAAAGTTGGTTCGCGGACTAGAGGCCCGTGACAGTTGTGTCCCTCTAGTATCGGTGCCGGGCCCAAAGCTCTTTGTTGTTTGTATTAAATATTTGGATGAAAATGTACAAGGTAGGATTAGTAAATGTGCGAATCCATACAAGTGGATTGTATTGTAGGAAGCGAAGATGGTTATGAAAGATAACAGCAGGATCTTGCACAGATGGGCAAGTAAGCTGAGGAACAGTTAGTGGTGTTTAATGCAGATATGAGTGAGGTGTTGCATTTTGAGAAGTGAAACCGGGACAGGGACTTTACAATAAATGATATGGCTCCAGGGAGTGTTGTGGAGGAGAGCTATCAAGGAGTGCAGGTACTAGTTCCTAGAAAGTGGCTCCACAGGCAGATGGAGGGGACAAGAAGTCTTCAAGCACAGTGGTCTTCATCAGTCAGCGCATTGACCATAGAAGCTAGGATGTTATTTTACAGTTCTATAAGGTTGATTACATCACTTTTGGAGTATCGTGCTCAGTTTTGGTCACCCTGCTATGGGAAAGATGGCGTTTAGAAAGAAAGAATTCAGAGAAGATTTACGGAGATGTTAGCAGAGCTTATGGCCGCAGCTATAGGGAGAGGTTGGGCAGGTCAGGGCTGTATTCCTTGGAGCACAGGGGGATGAAGGGTAATCTTACAGCGGTATATAAGATCGGGAGGGGAATTAATTGGGTCGATGCACAGAATCGTTAACCTAGACTAGGGGAAATCAAGAACCAGACGTCTTTGCCGTTAAGTGAGAGGAGGAATATTTAATATGAATCTGAGGGACAAACTTTTTGCACAGAGGGTGGTGGGTATATTAAATGAGTTGCCAGAGGAGGTAGTTGAGGCAGATATTATGACATCATTTCAAAGACATTTCGACAGGTGCGTGGACAGAAAGATTCAGATGGATATGGGCGAAACGCGGGCAGGGGCGACTAGTCTGAATGGGGCACTGCCGCCAGCATGGGCAGGTTAGGCCAAAGGGTCCAGTTCCGTGCAATGGGACTCTATGACCAGTTTACTTGTGGCCTCTGTCACGCGATGGAGGAGTTCCGGGACAAAAAGGTCAGTTTGGGAATTGGAAGGGGAATTAGCAATGGGAATGTCTATTAGACGTTGGCTGACCGAGCGCGGGTGTTTTGCAAAGCAGTCGCCGATGCTTGGCCTCGTCCATATACAGGGGGGGCACATCTGGAACTCCGGATGCAGGAGATGATGTTAGAGGTGCATATGAACTCCTGTCCCAACTGGAAGGACAGCTGGGGTCCCTGAATGGAGGTAAAGAGACAGGCATTACACCTCTTGTATTTTCAGGGTAAAGTACATGGGGAGGGTTGTAGTTTGACTGCGAAGGGACAAACCCGAAAAATGAAAGAACACTTCATATTCCACTTGGGGAGCTGACAAGCAAACGGTGTAAACATTGAATAGCAATGTTACAACATTTTGAGATTTAAAAAATAAAGTCTGCAATTTATCCCATCAGATAAAGCATAAAAATAAGTTTAATTTGACACTTAATTCACTTTCATATCTTCAGTATTAAAAAAGTTATGGCCATTATCATACTCAGAAATTAGCATCTAGTTCCCTATTGCTTTTCCATTGACTTAACACAAAAGCTGTGATCGAGGACAGTTAAAAGCCCATAACTTTCTTAAAAATTATGGTAACTGAAAGAAACTTTCAGGTATTATAGATTGAAGCATTCTGAAACAAATATGAAACAATCTTACTTCGAAGACATGAAAGTAAAGCATATAATTAGTTAGTTACCTAATTGTAGCTAATTACAAAATTCAATTACTAGATCTAAACATCTATCAATTTCTTAAGAATAGATTAACATTTTTAAATAGCCTGTGTCCAAATAACATTCACACAATAAGTCACAATATAACATAATTTTTAAATCTAATTTTCATGAATTTACAGGCCAAATGGAAGGAATTGAATGTTTAATACCTGTAAATTAATGGGGATTTAATTCATCTTGCGAGTGAGAATTTCTGGAACGCGATCTTTTGGAACGTTCATTTGCGGTGAATTTAACCCCGTATTGGCATGAAAAATACTGCCGTTAATTCGGGGAATAAAATCACCGTGTCGCATGACAAAATGTGAATTAAAGGCTTCTTAAGAAGCACTTTTATACATTTAAAGAAAGCACTTTCGTTTACCTGTCCATTGTGTGAAATCCGTCCCCGTTATTGGCGTTGACGCTTCAGGAGCTGCTTTTAAAATGACTGTAGCGCTGACATTGACGATTTAATTTAAAAAAAAAATTCACAAAACGCCGGTAGGAACGATTTTATCAGCGAAGGTTTGTACTCCAACAAAATATTTCCAGGACAAGGGAGGAGAAACCGCGTTTTAACCCCGCCCCCCCCCCTTAAAGGCGCCAAAAATCGCGCACACGGCCAGTGGCAGAATTACAGCGCGACTGGAGGTAAGTTTTGTAACATACCTACATTGAATTCCCAAATTTTGGGTACTGTCTCGTAAACACCCCGTTCCGTCTTGACTTTTCCCCCAAGACCCCCAGACTTTATTCCAGATTTAACTCATTTTAGTTTTAGTTTTAGTTTAGAGATATAGCAAATGTATTGTGCCTTCTTCCCATTAGCGCCATTGCTGATGAGAGAAATCCATAAACAATCACACAAACACGTCGGGCCCGTGACCAAGGATAATCGACGGACAAATGATCAGACATTCTTGGGAAATGGAAATGCACAACTTGCCGCTTTGAAGTCACCACGCCCTTTGACTTTTAAAATATCATATTTGAGAAATGTATATTTGTTCAAGTCATCCACCTGAAAATCTGAAAATGAAGCAGGGTCTCGACCGGAAACGTCTCCAGAGATTTTGCCTGATCCGCTGAGTTACGACAGCATTTTGTGTCTACCTTCCATTTGAACCAACATCTACAGCTCTTTCATACACCTGAAAATCGAACTATCTTCGTTCTCCACTGAGGCTGAGACCTTCCATTATCCTCTGGTTGTACTTCTGATGCCCAGGACCTCTACTATTTTGCATTTTCATTTGTATCTCAACAATTAATGACAAACTCTCTTCCTGTTTTCAATCACCCCTCCCAATGCTCCCGCAAGGATAGCTGTTACCAGGGATTCGATTTATTTTACTGCCAATGGAAGCTTGTAAACCCGAGAGACTAATTGTTCCTCCCTCCATTTTTTCAACCAAATTCTGAGTATTTCCAACCATATGTTGTGCTTTTTTTTTCAAATTTACAACAGTTTGTGGCTTTCAGCTAAATGTTACCGTTTAACTGAAGCAGTTAATCGGTCACAAAATATGAGATCTAAGGAGATTGATATTGCTGACGGGAGTATATGTTCTAATTCCGACTTTGAGGTGATATCAATGGGGGATGTGAAATTTATAACCGCACACCTATTACAAGGACTTCGTGGTCCTTTTCCCTGGGTTTAACATTAACCATTCATATTTGACATAAAATGAAACGACCTGAGCAAACCATTGTGAAATATCCTATTCATTCTTTCTTGTGTATAAATGTGATAAAACACGGATAATATTTCGGATTTTCCCCGCGTTAAAAGTCCTCCGACATCCAGCACATCGGCCGCCCAGTGAACGAAGCGAATCCCGCCAAATGAATTTGAAATGCCCGCCATCTCACATCATTGATCGAGATACAGGTTAGTAATAAGCACATGTTCTCCTACAATCTTGGCAAGGAGTATTGCTCCTCCAATGAGGAGTTAAAATTCACAAGTTCACAAGTAATAGGAGTAGAATTGGGACATTCGGCCCATCGAGTCTACTCCGTCATTGAATCATGGCTGATCTTGCCTCCTAATACCATTTTCCTGTCTTCTCCCCATAACCGCTGACACCCGTCCTAATCAAGAATTTGTCAATCTCTGCCTTAAAAATATCCACTGACATGGATCCACAGCCCTCTGTGTGGAATTGCGTGGAAATATTTGTTCAAATGTCCATGACTAACGTCATTGTTTCATCACTCCGTGAATACTCTGGAGGGTTGGCGCGAGTATTAATGAGCATTGGAGTCGCGCTCCTTGCTCCATCGTGTTAGCACAGAGAGTTGCTGAGATCATACAGAATGGGGCGGGCTCCGATTCTATACATGAAGGAGATCTCCTATCCAATTCTGGCGGTGTTTGGAATCCCTGGTAAGTCCGGGCACATCGTTCAACGTGTGTCTGCGGTGTCTCAACGTTACCGCGCGTTCTGTGTTGCGATGCGGAAACAAAGAACTGCCGATGCTGATTTACAATAAAAAAAATTCCAGTTGTGCGGGACTAACGCAGCGGGTCAGGGGAAGCTCTGGAACACATGGATGTCCACAGATGCTGTTGACCCGCTGAGTTACTCCAGCACTTTATTGCTTCTTTGTTTTTGTAATCCAGCATCTCCAGTATCTTGTTTCCACATTTCACTGCTACACTACGAAGTTTCTTCAAGCTATGCAACATTCAAAATAACATCCCGGACGGCAGTTCTGTGTGACTCTCTCACTGCTCCCCGTCTGGGTTTGCTGCTGCTCTCCCGCTCATGTATAGGAAGTGCCCCAACTCGAATCGTCACCTTCCCATGTTCTCCCGAGATGCTGCCTGGCCCGCCGTGTTATTCCAGCGCTTTGTGATTCTGTGATTGTGTGACTTTGTGATCAGTATTCTGATCTCGTATTTGTCAGTTCCTTCCTCTATCTGTTGCCACTTGCATTCGCAGTCTCACTGCCTCTTTAGCTCTGTGTCTTTTCGCCTTCGCTTTGCCTTCCTTACAAGAACCTCCACGTTCTCAACTCCGCTTGAAGGGAAAATTTGATTATATCTCTTAGTCTCATTCATTTTGTGCAAAATGTCCTCGCCCGTATCTCGCGAATTTCTCCTGCTTCGGCAAAGAAACTTTGACTTAAGCTCCTGACCGTCGAGTTCTGCGGCTGGGAAACGGACTGACTCCCGGTGCGGGAGTTTGATCCGATTAATCCGGGTGCCTAATAGAACCCCATCCTGGCAATGTAAAGACCCTTACGCTTGATGCCGAGAGATATTTGGTAATAAGCGCAGACAGCGTATCCAATACCCACACAAGTTGTGTTAATGACAAAATCCGCGCTGCTAGAGCAGGAAGGTCTGTTGTATGTTGTACCTTCTGAGCTCCCAATTTCACGACTCTTTACGAACCACAGACTCCAAGGAACCGAAAGGCAAAAGTCTAAATGACCAATGTTATAGAATACAGAACATACATGAAAGAACATACAACAAACAGTTCAGCATAGGAACAGGACCTTTGGCTTACAATGTCCATGCCGACGTGATGGCGTTAAACTAATCTCATACACCTGATCCATATCCCCATACTCCCTGCTTACCCATGTGTCAAACTGAAAACTTCTCCAAATTGACTTTCTAATCCAACGCCATTCCTGGCAGCGCATTCTCGGCACCCGCCACCCTCAATGTTCCTAACGTTTTAGAGAGTGGTAAAGTTTAAAGAACATTTACATGGCAAGTTTTCATTTACACGGAGAGTGCTGGGTGCCTGGAACACGCTGCCAGGGTAGTTGGTGGAGGAAGATGCCATAGTGGGCTTCTGCATTGAAGGAGGCTTCTGCATATATATATATATATATATATATGTGTGTGTGTGTGTGTGTGTGTGTGTGTGTGTGTGTGTGTGTGTGTGTGTGTGTGTGTGTGTGTGTGTGTGTGTGTGTGTGTGTGTGTGTGTGTGTGTGTGTGTGTGTGTGTGTGTGTGTGTGTGTGTGTGTGTGTGTGTGTGTGTGTGTGTGTGTGTGAAGAGAATGGAGAGGCGTGTCTCGTGTGC
>JAXLNO010004407.1:0-112390 GCA_038087875.1 Malacoraja senta | reverse complement strand
CTCTCACATTTTCCTAGTATGTCTTCGCCTACATCGCCAGGAACTTTACGAATATCGTCAGTTACTTTGTTGAAAACCTGCAAGTTATTCACTAATGTTTCGTCGCGTTTTTCAAGGGAAGTGATAGCTTGTGGGAACTTTGCAAAATTTGAGGCAATAAACACAAGATCGCGGTGGAGGGACTTTTTCTGCATTATTTCACTGCCGATCCTGACTGCAGCAGATTCTTCTTCTAAACAGTTGACGATATATTTTTTATTTTCAAAATTTGCAGCATAGTAGAGTACAGCCGGGAGCCATGCTTTCCGCCTAGTGAAAACGGGCAGCGGACGTAGCGGAATCTCGGGTGCCATTTCCTTGAACAATTGCACACGTGACGATGCGTTGAGGAAGATTTTCTTGACATTGGAAACTAGGCGTTCGACATTTGGAAACAAGCTACGTATGTGCTTGGTAATTCTATGAAGTTCTTGAGCTAAGCATGTCAAATGCAACATGTTGGGGAATAAAATCACAAACAGAAGAACATTCTCGTTTTTTATACCTTCTGGCCAAAGTACAGCAAGTGAAGATGTAAACAACTGAGCAATAGTTGAGCTGTTTGAATTTTGATGTCCATAAATACTCCTTTGATGGGTGACCTGCCCAGTGTACAGATGACCACATTGCCAACATATCCCCCCACAGCATCTGCTGTCTCGTCTATTGAGATCCATATTTTGTTGCATGCAACTTCATCTCTAATTTTTTGCGCACCAATGTTGAAGTTGCTGTCAACATCATTTTTTCGTACTGATGACTCGCGTGGTATATGTTCCTCTGTGTGTTTCTCTAAAAAACCTCGGAGAGATTTGTTTTCCAATTTCCACAGTGGAATTCCAGCATCAAAGAATGCGTTGCACAGATCACTCGAAAACTCAGATTTGCGACTGGAGCCAGCAGTAAATGTAGTGAGGAGACAAGCTTGGGTATTTCGCTTAGGTAGTCTACACCCCAGCAGTATCAACATTGACTTCTCTAATTTTAGATAGCTCTTATCTTCTCCCTCCTCCCCTTCCCCCTTCCCAGCTCTCCTACTGTCTCCGCCTCTTCCTTTCATTTTCCCGCACCCCCCACACACATCAGTCTGAAGAAGGGTCTCGACCCGAAACGTCGCCTATTCCTTCCCTCTATGGATGCTGCCTCACCCGCTGAGTTTGTCCAGCATTTTTTGACTACATTCGATTTTTCCAGCATCTGCAGTTCATTCTTAAATAGTTCTTGGAGAAAACTGAACCAACGGGCAGCGGCATGAACGAATGAACGACCGACGGTGGCGCCCCGGTTTCGCCCCGGTGGTGGAAGTTTTCTTGGAAGTTATGGTATGTTAACATGTTAATAATAACATTAATATTAACGTATTAACATTGAAAACGTCAGTGTAATCACGGTACAATTGGAGAAAATAGCACGAAATGTTAGCTAAACAGCAAAGAGAAGCTGATTAGGCACTCGATTGTGAAAAAGCCATTATACTGGTGAAATCATCAAAAAAGGCATGAAAAGGCACATGGAATTGATGGCAAAATCCTGGCTCTATTGATTAATAATGGTGTCAGGGGCTATGGAGCTATGGCAAGAGAATGGCTTTGTGAGGGAAATATTGATCAGCCATGATTAAATGGCGGGGTAAGTTTTCTTCCTACAACATATGAACATAAACCGCCGACACTGCAATCTTGACGTGAACATGAAACGTTTTATTAAATGAGACGGGCAAGCAGCATCAGTGGAAGATATGAGTAGGCGCAGTTTCGGGGCAAAACTCCGGGTCTGAAGAAGGGTCCCGGAACGAATCCTCGCTTATACGTTTCCTGCACAGATACTGTCTGACCCGCCCATTTATCCAGCATTTTTGAGGTGGACAAAGGCATACGTGAGTATGGTGACCAGAGTGGAGGAAATAGTTAATTACTTATTTAAGGGTAAGGGGGTGAAGTCTCGAGTGGATCGATAAGTGGGTGATAGGCAGACGACCCAATGTGTCTGTTTGTGTGTGTGTGGGGGGGGGGGGCTTTTAGACTTTTAACGATGGATTGTAGATCCCATGGTTACCTTCCGGACCGGCTGCCCAATACCTAGTTATTCATTCTGATCCGTAAATGCGATCACCTGCTGAATATCAACCGATATTTATCGTATTTTATATCCTTTCCGATTTCCAACAAATTTGTGCCTTTTCAGCTCAATGTATTGTTGTTTGTATGAAATAGGCATCGGCACAAAATAAAAAAATCTAAGGAAAAAATCTAACTACGTTATTTGCAACTAGGTTACAGCTTGAACTGTGCGGTGAGATGAAAGAGCGACATGGAATTATTCAGTAACGCCAACGACAGGCCTGCATGGTCCGCAGTGCCATGTTCAATGTTGCGCACGTATTGTAGAACAAGAAAACGACGTGAGTAAAGAACTGTGATGCGCCTCAATTCCACTTCCGCAGATTTAAAAAAAAATGGTAGAGTAGGGATTATATTTAGGATTCACCAGTGTTAAAATTCATAACATTAAACACGTCTGTCGCCCTGTGAATGAAGTGACTCCCGGCTCAGGAAAATACTATGAAATTGCATCTTGGATCAAGTGACTGGTCGGTAATACCAGTGGCCGGCCTTCTGTACGATTTTGCATTGAGTATTCCTACACCAAGAAGTGGGAAATGGCTTCATTTGTCTGGAAATGTTTGTTAAAGGGTCCGTGACTAATGTAATTGCCCCGTCACTCCCAGTAGCTACTGGGGGATTAGCGAGGGTATGAATGAGGAGAGGAGCCGCGCTCTTTGATCCACTGTGTCTCCGGGTTTGCTGCCGACACTGCTACTCTTCTAGAATGCGGCGGGCTCCGATTCTGTAAGTGAAGGATATCGTCTATCCGATTAAGGCGGCGTTTGGAATGCCTGGTAAGATCAATCATTTTAGGTTTAGCTTTATTATCTTCACGTGTACCGACGTAAAGCGAAGGGCTATATTTTGCATGCTATCCAATCTGATCACAGAAAAATTTACATAAATACAATCAAGTCAAACGCGTACATTCGGTAGCGAAATTAGATTTGAGGAAGTAAGGCGATTTTATCTGACAATCGTAGAACCTTCTCAGGGAACTGCACAATCGGACTCCATGTCCCATGTCGTTCGATGAGTAGGGAGGAACTGCAGATGCTACTTTCGACCGAATATAATCACAAAATGCTGGAGTAACACGGCGGGACAGGTAGCATCTCTGGAGAGAAGGAATGGGTGGCGTTTCGGGTCGAGACCTTCAGATTCTGAAGCATCTTCTGAAGAAGGGTCTCGACTCGAATCGTCACCCATTCCTTCTCTCCAGAGATGCTGCCTGTCCCGCTGAGTTACTCCAGCATTTTGTGTCTATCTTCAGTGCGTACATATGAGTGAGATTAGATTTAAGTCTCCTCAGGCTTAAGAACTATTTCGTTCACCAGTTGGCAGACAGACCACGCAGAGCATGAAGAAGTAAACTGAAGAAAGAAAAGAAAATTCAAACCCTGATTTCCATTTGGAGCTGTCTTTTGCGCCGGAGTTAATTACACAACGAAATGATAATTTAATCGGCGAGAAGCAGACGACTGAAGATAGCGACAAGATATATATTTGTAATGTTGGAAAAACCTAACTGGTCACGCATCATCAGTGTGCAATGGAAGCAACATCGTTGTTTTAGTTCAGAGGCCATGTTAATACAGCAAAAGACTCGCGTTATCGGGGAGGTTAACAGGTCGTTGTAAATTGTGCTTAGTATATTGGCCAGTGGCATCGTCCTGGACGGTAGAACAAAGAAGTTGCAGACAATGTGAAGTGATCATGTGGAGGGATTGGAGTTGGATCTGTTTGACTGGGAGTTTGAGGGTCGACGAGGAAGGGCTATAACGTGCGGTATGTCTCTATTTTAATGATGAATTTCTCACTGTGCAGCCCATTCGCTATATTATTTCCTTCATGGATCAGTCATGGTGTTATTGAAAAGCATCCCGTGAATATTTTGGTATAATTCACAAAGATGTCTCTAGTTTCGAGAGCCCAGAACATAGAATAGTACAGCACAAGCACATGCCCTTCAGTCCAGAATGTGCGTCAAACATAATGCAAAGACCATGTCTTATCTACGTGCAAATAACCAATATACCGCCATACCCAGCATATCCATATGCTTATTCTTTTTTATTCCACTACCGTATATGTGGCATTCACGATTCACGCAGTGATTTAGTTCAACTTTCCCGTTACCGCATTGAAACTGGCCCTTCAACCCACCCAGTTCATGCTAACCTGTTCGCGCTACTTTAATATAATCCTACTTTGACATCCCCTCCCTACACGTTGGAGACGATTTTCATGGAGAACAATTAACCAACAAACTTTCACGTTTTTGAGAAGTGGGTGGATATCTGAGCATCAGGAGGAAACCCATGTGTCACAGGGAGTACGTGCAAACTCCACTTAGCGAGCCCCCGAGACCACGATCGATTCCTGTTGCTGGTGCTGTGAGGCAGCGGGTCCACCAGTTGCGCCACTAAGCTGGTCTCTCCAATGAGGTCTAATCGCAGCCTTTGTCGTCTCTATTTAGTGTAATAGAGACGACAATAGAGTCGGGCAACTACCTGGTCATTCTTCTCTTAATTCTGTCTTCTGCAGCCAACGTGCTGACGGCTTCGATCTTGTACCGGGGACAGTGCGGACTCTCCAGAGGAATCACACGTTACATGGTGGCGATGGCAATGTCCGACCTCCCGTCACCTTCTTTCAAGTATTGCTCCAAGGAATCTACGTTTACTACACCCCTGACTCATACCTGAGCCACACCACGGTGTGCCCTTCGTACGTATACCTACGCATCCTCACTCTGGACTATTCAGTCTGGTTTACCGTGTTCTTCACATTTGACCGTTTCGTCAGCATTTACTGCCCGAAGCTGAGACTCACGTATTGCACGGATAAGACCGCCGCCGTTGTCATTGTGTTCTTGTTGCCGCTGAGTTGTTTAAAGTACATCCCATTTTACTTCATGCACGAGCCACGATTCAACGTGGACAGTGTGAACTGGGGGTGCCGGCCCAAACCCGCCTACTTCACTTCCATCTGCTGGGTGGCTTTTTCCTGGATGTGTAACATCTCTCTCTACTTACTCCCTTTCGCCTTAACGCTACTTCTGAACGGGCTGACTGTCAGGAACATCATAGCGGCCAGCAGGGTCCGCCGGCGCTTGAAAGGACTGGAAGGCAAAGACGCCGAGGTGGAGAATCGGCGCCAATCCATCGTGTTACTCTTCACCGTGTCCGGCACCACCATATTACTGTGGACGACGGGAGGGGTGACTTTTATCAGTACGCGAATTACAATTAATTTTGTCGGCTCTGATCTCACATGGCCCTCGAACATTGCAAATGAGGTGGGGGTCTTGCTCATTCGGCTCAGCTCCTGCGCCAACACCTGTATGTACGCAATGACGCAAAGCAGGTTCAGGCAGGAGTCGAAGAACGGGATTAAAAGTTTCATTCGTTTTTTTATTAAACCCACGAAACGTTCGCGGCATTGAGCCAAATGCTGGAGTTGGAATACAACGCAGCTGTTCTCTCTATTCCCATCAGTAAAACACACCGCCCCATGCCCCCACTTGCGGTTAGAGCGGACTCGTTGAACCGGAGACCGTAGATTTTGCCCCGGTGTATGCGTTAGAACCCGACTCTATCTACATCTATCGTCTATCGTCTGTCTATTTCCCTCCAGAGATGCTGCCTGGCCCGCTGAGTCTACCCACCACTTTGTATTTTGCTCAGGATTGCAACATTTATACACTCTTCAATCCCCTCTGTCGTTTGCTACCTTATTTCTATCAAATTCGGCATATTCTCTGGGATCCACCCAGCGCCAATTAAAAGGCCTGTCTCACGAGTCTGCGGTCATTGGCGGCGAAACGGGAATAATCTGCCGCCATAGACCGCGCACTCCTGAGAACGGACAATTCCGGGGCCGTGCGGCGGTGTTCCCAACACCGCACGGTGCTAAAATAAAACCTACACTGTTGAAAAATATTTTCCTACCGCACAGCCTCCGCCAGTGATGCACGAGTGCGGCACGGCCGCCGCCACAGCCTCCGCCAATGTGGCTCGAGCGCCGTGCGTCAAACTTGCACCACCACAGCCTCCGCCAGTGAGGCACGTGTGCGGCACGGCCGCCGCCACAGCCACCGCTACAGCGCCGCGATCAGCACGGCCGCCGCCACAGCCGCCGCTTGTGAGTCACGTGCGGCGGGCCGACGTCATCGCAGTCGGCGCGCCCTTTTTTTACTTACCGCAAGCACGTGGGACCAGCCGTATTTAGATCACTCGGCCCCCGCGCAGCACCCGTGCGGCGCTCCCGTGGATAGGCTCGGCGCTCTCGCCGTTGCCGTGCGGTCCACTCTACAGGCGAAGCCGCGCTTCACCGCCGATGACCGCAAACACGTAAGACAGAGAGTAACCTCGCAGTCCGTAACGAGAAATGTTCTGTGGCCCTTCTTCTCCCCGACCTACTTGTCCTAAATTTCAAGCATCCGTGGACAGTAACGCCAAAGCCCTCTCAGTGTCCACCATTTGTCCACTACACCTTACATCGCTGTTGGCGTAGTCTTTTGATCCCCCAACCTACCTGTTGCGGTGTTTACACTTTCTGAAATCTTCACTGTCTCTGCAACTGTAATATTGTAACAATTTAACAGTACATTCTGCACTCTGGTTATCATTCTCTTGTCACCACCTGCTGTATTTGTATAAGGTTTTATTGTAGAAATGAATGGTAAGACCTGACAGGATAGCACGCAAACAAAGTATCCCGTTACAATAATGAACCAATACCAATGTCTGGACTCTCACGTTGCGCTGCACTGGAAACATAACCATTGGCATCGAGCACTCTCTGCATTTAAAGTCAATGCACGTTACAATAGGATAGACAATCAGAACAATTCCTCCAGGGTGGAAATGTCAAAGAGTATATGGCATAACGTCAAGCTGTGAAAGACAAGATTGAATTGGGATGTGCGGGGCCTGTTAAACAGTGTGCGGTGTGTCCCTTCGTGCGAAGTGCGGTGGATTCAACTTCGATAGTGGTATTTAAAAGGCTTCTGGATAAGCACGTGGATATGCAGGGAATATTAATCCATATGAATGAGATTAGTTTCCCTTGACATCATGTTCGGCACAAATACTGTGGGCCGCGTGGCATGTTCCTGTGTCATACTTCTCTGCATTCCATGTTACTAGTTTAAAAACACTGATTCCGATACCACAACATCGCTGTTGGAATTGCAGTCGATTTTCAATTGTTTTCTCTAAATGACCACCGAGAAGCAGGAGTGGGCCACTCCACCACTCACGTCTATCCTGCCATTGAAGTTGATTATGGCTGATCTACACTGGGCTCATCTACTCTTCCGTGCCTGTTCCCCATTTCCCCGAATTTCTCGCTCTTTACCCAGCTTCACATTAAATACCTCTTAGGATCTAACCAATCGCAACTTCTTGGCCTGTGTTGTGGTTATTTCTGAAATGCGCGGTGAAAAATATCAGCCCCTCGGATGTACTGCAGTTGTTCAACCTCCAGAATCCGGAAGTGGAGCTCCTCCCGCCGAGGACTCTTCCTGCACCGGCCAGGTCGGAGAGAGCAGCAACTAGGGAAATGCAGACGCTGGAACCTTGAGGATAATATAAACTGCTGGAGAAACTTAACGGGCCAGGCAGCATTTGTGGAGGATATCGCCAGGTGACGTTTCGCGTAGGGACCCTTCTTCGTAATGTATTTCATGCAATCAGCGGATAAGCTCTGCCCCATCGTTAGTAGGCCAACTCGATTAACACGAAGAATGTGAAAATAAATCAAAATTATATTTATTTTACTAAATACTTTCCCTTACTTTGTCTTGGTGCTTAAAGCATACACATGGTTAGTTGAAAGGTACATCGCATGATGTGAGAGTCTTTTAGATAGATCCAAACATATGTAGGAAATGAAGCAATATGTCGTAGAGATGTAGTCCGAGGAGATTGGTTTAACTTGGCATTATGTTCATCAAGGTCGGTCGATGGCTTGTTCTGTTCTCTTGTATGTTCTATTTCGAAATATATAATTTATTAGATGGGTACATCAGGAGCACGGTTTCCTTTTTTCTGATCAAGCCTCTGCAGCGAGAATGTGATTGTACAGGAGAGGTGCAGAGGGGGAGGGGGGGCTCCCAGTATATGGAACTGCAGAGTATGGAACTGCAGATGCTGGAATCCTGATTAAAACAGAAACTGCAACTGGGGACCATTTAATGTTTCCGCCGTTTCTCTACATTCAGTTGCTAGAATTTAAAAAAAAACGATTTGAACAAACCATTACGATATCGCCCATTCCTACTCCGTGGATATAGATTTGACAAAGACTGTATTATGGTTGAGTTGAGGTGAGTTGAGCTTAGTTTATTGTCATGTTTACCGAGGTACTAAGAAACGTTTTATTGCGTGATAACCAGTCAGCGGAAGAACAATGCATCATAACTATCTAGCCATTCACAGTGTACAGTTACATGATAAAGGGAATACCATGAAGACCATTTAGGGGACGATAACGCCAGTAAAGTCCGATCAACGATAGCCCGAGGGGCTACAATGAGAAATATAGTAGTTCAGGGCCGCTCTCTAGTTGTGGTGGGATGCTTTGGTTGCCTGAAAACAGCTGGGAAGAAACTGTCCCTGAATCTGGAGGTGTGGATTTTCATATTTCTTTACCTTTTGCCCGATGGGATAGAAGAGAAGAGGGAGTAGCACGGGTGCGACTAGTAGTTGATTAAGCTGGTGGCCTTGCCGAGGCAACACGGGATATATATTGAGGCAATGGAAGGGAGGTTAGTTTTTGTGATGGTCTGGGCTGCGTCCACAATTCTCTGCAATTTCTTGCGGTCTTGGACAGAGCTGTTCCCAAACCATGCTGTGATGCATTGGGATAAAATGCTGTCTATGGCACATCTGCAGAAGTTGGTGAGAGTTGTTGGGGACAGCCTTCCGAGGAAGTAGAGGCCTTGTTGTGCCTTAGTGGCCATTGCTTCAATAAGCGTGGTCCAGAAGAAGTTGCATGTGATACTTCTGGGAATTTGCAGCTTTTAACCATTTTTACTTCGGATATTTTTAATTCGGATTTCCCCGTGTTAAATACCTAAACATCCACGAGGTCCATTGCCCTGTGATTGAAGCGATTCCCGCCACAGGAGAAGTTCGTCACACTGGATTTTGGATACAGAAAAGTAGCAGAAATGAGCCCGCTACCTCCTCCACTCTTTGCACAGATTTGCTTCCCCCATGAGGTCGTTGAAATTAATTCATCTGTGTGGGAAAAAAACATGTTTGTTAAAGAGCCTGTCACTAATGTCATTGCCCCACCATGGCTCGTTCCCACCGGAGGATTTCAGCGAGTATTAATGAGGATCGGAGCCGCTCTCCTTGCTCCATTGTGTCACCCGAAAGTGCTGCTGAAATCTTCTAGAATGGAGCGGGCTCCGATTCTGTACATGAAGGAGATCGCCTATCCGATTCTGGTGGCGTTTGGAATTCCTGGTAAATGCTTTCACATTGTTTAACGTGTTGAAGATTTGTCTCAATAATACCGTGTGTTTTGTGTTCTGCTATTTTTTTTAACCTATGTTCCCGCTTGGGTTCAGCAGTCTCGCTGCTGCTCATGTAATGTGTCCGTTCTTCTTTCCTTTCCCTGTCTTATAGTAACCTATGCTGTTCTAGGGTACGTTCATAAGTGATCATCCTGTTTATCTTAATCTCACTCTCTCCCTGGTCAAAATGTCCTCGTCCATATCCCGCGTGTTAGTCGTCTTCCGGCAAAGAAACCTTGGTTTCAGTTGTATGAAGGATCTGCAGATGCTGGTTTAAACCGAAGATGGACACAACAAAGTGGAGTCACTCAGCGGGACAGGCAGAATCTCTGGAGAGAAGGAGTGAGTTACGTTTCGGGTCGAGACCCTTCTTCAGACTAATGTGTTTAAGCTGCTGGCTATGGAGCTAGCGGCTCTGGGGAACGGACTGAATCTCGGTGGCCGTGCGTGATCCGATTAATCCGTGCCCAACATTACCCCGTAGATAGACACGACAAACTGGAGTAACTCAGCTGGTCAGGTAGCATGCCCGGATAAAAGGAATTGGTGACGTTTCGTGTCGAGTCCCTTCTTCGGACTGAGTCAGAGCAGAAATATGCGAAGGCACATAGAACAAATTAATTAAAGGTTTGCAGAAAGACAGATCAAAGCCAGCAACGATGATCTAGGCAAGTTGGAACGCATAATGGTTCATCGTTGGCTGTGGGGAAGGTAATAACGTGTATTGCCAACAGTAAAACTCAACAGAACGACATTGTGCTATGAATATGGAGTCCCCTTACTCCTGATACCTGGAGATATTTGGTAACAAACACAGGTGGCGCCTCCACGTCCCACGCACGAATTATCAATGGCAGCTCCCGCGCTGCTAGACCGGATGTTGTAACTACTGAACTCCATATGGCATGACTCTTTAAACCACCGCCGCGCAGAACGGCTTAAAGGCATCGAGGACAGACGTCAAAGTGACCATAATTTAAAGAAAACACCGAACATAGAACATAGAAAACAGAAACCAGAACAGTACAGGACAGGAAAGGGTCCATGGCCCTATAATGTCCGTGTCCCAAAATCAACTTAATCTCCTGCACCCACTGCATCTCCGTCCATTCCTTGCATATCCAGGCCCCTCGGAACACACTACATCTCTGTGTAAAATGTTGCACAGAGTGCGGCACGGTATAAAGGAGATATACGGGATCGTTTTTTTACATGGAGCGTGCTACCGTGAGCGGTGTTGGAGTCAGATATGATAGTGGCATTTAAGAGGCTCTTGGAGAGACACGTTGATATTCAGGGAGTAAAATGTTATGGCGCGCGTGCAGGCAAAGGACATTAGTGTAACTTGGCATGATATTCGATGTGGATATTTAGGGCGGAATGGCCTGTTTCTGTTCTCCACTGTTCTGTGTTGTCATTTGTAAAGTATCCGCTCCAATGATGCCGTCGCTCTGAACGCAGCCTCTTCTCTCACACTTGGCTGCTGATTAACTGGTTATTTTGCTGCACATTGTTCTTTCTCCAGCTAACGTGATGACAGCTGCGATCCTGTGCCGTGGAAAGTGCGGTCTCACCAGAGGAATCACCCGTTACATGGTGGCGATGGCAATGGCCGATCCGCTCGAGGTGATCTTACACGTGTTGCTCAAAGAAGTCTACATTTCCTACACCTATAATTCCTTCCTCTCCCGCAGCACGACGTGCCCTTCATATGTTTACCTGCGCATCCTCGCCCTGGACTGTTCCGTCTGGTTAACCGTGTCTTTCACCTTTGACCGTTTTGTCAGCATTTGATGCCCGAAGCTGAGACTCGTCTATTGCACGGATAGGACGGCCACCGTGGTCATTGTGTCTTTGTGCGCGCTGAGCAGCTTAAAGTACATCCCCTTTCACTTCATGTATGAGCCATACTTCACCATGGAGAGTGTGAATTGGGGGTGCCGGCCCAAAGCCGCCTATTTCACCTCCATCTGGTGGATGTTGTTTTCTTGGATGTGTAACATGTCATTATCCTTCCTCCCTATCATTCTAATCCTGCTTCTGAATGGGCTGACAGCCATGAGTATCGTAGCAGCGAGCAGGATCCGCCGGCGACTGAAATCACTGGATGGTAAGGACTCTGAGGCGGAGAATCGACGCAATGCAATCGTGTTGCTCTTCACCGTGTCCAGCACCTACATATTACTGTGGACGACAGGGGCAGTGACTTTCATATTTACGCGAATTACAATCAATTTTGTGGGCTCTGATCTCACAAGCCCCTCGACCATCGCAAATGAGGTGGGAATCTTACTCATTCGTCTCAGTTGTTGCTCCAACACCTGTATTTACGCAATGACCCAAAGCAAGTTCAGAGAGGAGGTGAAGAACGGGATTAAGATTCTAACTCGATTCATCGTTAAACCTGTGCAACTGGCGAGGCAGTGAGCCTAGATTTGCAATTCGATTATCTGCTCGCTCTATGTATTTCCATAATCAAATCACTCCGTTCTGTGGAAGGGTCCCAACCCGAAACCTCGCCTGACTATTCCCTCCACATATGCTGCCTGACCCATTGAGTTCCTCTTGCGATTTGTGGGTTTGTTCAAGATTACAGTATGTGAAGTTCCTTGTATTTACTTTCTTTCACCACGCTTTCGGCCGGAACGATCTCATTCAATACTAGTCATCATAGTTTTTAGCCCGGAATATCTCTTAGCGTGTTCAATCTGCCCCCCACCCGTCGCTATTTACCGTCGCTCCATTATACTTCATTATTTCAATGTGTGCAGTTGTGGTCTGCAGTTGGCAGGGCGTGTCCACTTATCCAAACCTTCAATGATCCATGGACATGAACACAAAACCCTTTACATTACCCATCATTTTTTTCGCAGCAACTTGCCGCTCTGGGGTTGTAGTCCCGATCAACCAACCTACCTATTGCGGTCCTTGCACTTCTTTTAACCTGCACTTTCTCTGTTGCTGTAATGTTGTGACCATGTAACGTTTTATTCAGCACACTGGTCATGTATCTCTGCCTCAGAGGGCGGTGGAGGCAGGTTCTCTGGATGCTTTCAAGAGAGAGCTAGATAGGGCTCTTAAAAACAGCGGGGCCAGGAGATATGGGGAGAAGGCAGGAACGGGGTACTAATTGGGGATGATCAGCCATGATCACATTGAATGGCGGCGCTGGCTCGAAGGGCCAAATGGCCTACTCCTTCACCTATTGTCTACTGTCTAATGTCTATTGTATCCATTGTACTACCTGTTGTGTTTGATGATGTTTGATTTTACTTGTGAAAGGTACGTCGTGACTGGATGCCACGCAAATACAATATCTAGTCACGATAATAAACCAATGCCAATTACAATTTCCCGGCTCAGAGTGTGTGTTGCACTGAACCGTAACCACCGGCATCGAGAAGTATTGTAATTAAACTAAATGAACGCTACAATAAAGTAGATGGAGGTACAGACTGTTAGAAAATTGGGAAGGCCAAGTGGCTGAAGTGCTTGCCGATGAACGTTTTAGGACCAGTGACCACTGTTCTATTAGCTTTAAAATTGTTATGAATAAAGACAGGGCGGGTCCGCGTTAAAGTTATGAATTCGGGCAAATTCAACTATGATTATAAAAGACAGAAACTCGCTCAAGTTTATTGGAATATGTTGTTTGCAGACGCAGAGACGCCCGAAATATATGATGCTTTTAAAAATGTGAAGGCGTGAGTTCAGGGCATGCACGGTCCTGATAAAGTAACGGACAATGCAAGTGGATGTAAGTAGATAAATGGAGGATGTGGTCAGGAAGTAGGAGACATGCGATAGGAATGTGCAGTGAAATCAATTGTTTATGTGGACGAGTTTCGGGAACTGAGGGGCGCACCTGAGAATGAAGTCAGGAGGGCAAAGGGGGACAGGAGATAGCTCCTGGCTAACTGGCTGAGAAATCCATGGGTAAGGGGAACTAGAGTAACTAGAGGGACAGGTAACTCTGCTGGTCGGTACTATTTTACAAACAGGGTATTTAATGAATCCAGCGGCGCTGTCGGTCAGTAATATTGGCGCCTCACTAGATTAACGAGAGAAATTAGCATAAACATATCTTTCAGTTACTTAATATTTTCCTTACCCTGTAAAAAATGTTTAACTGGCCCGTTGTTTAAAGCACGAGCTTGGTGAGCTGAGTGGTATTGTTCCTAAAAAATCCTACCCTACCCAGCCGAGTGCCACCTCACCTCGGATAACACCGAGGTAATGACGGGCGTGTGATCGATGTTGCCCGTGGAATTCAGTAAGGCCTTTCGTAGAATCGTAGAACCTTCTCTGGGAAATGCACAATCGGCGCCATGCCCCAGTCATGTTGTTCGATGATTAGGAAGGAACTGCAGAGGCTATTTTAAACCGAATATAATCACAAAATGCTGGAGTAACACAGCGGGACAGGCAGCATCACTGGAGAAAAGGAATGGGCGGCGTTTCGGGTCGAGACCCTTCTTCAGATTCTGAAGCATCTTCGGAATAAGGGTCTCGACTCGAATCGTCACCCATTCCTTCTCCCCAGAGATGCTGCCTGTCCCGCTGAGTTACTCAAGCATTTTGTGTCTATCTTCAGTGCGTACATATGAGTGAGATGAGATTTAAGTCGCATCAGGCTTAAGAACTATTTCATTCATGTTGGCAGACACACCACGCAGAGCATGAATAAATAAACTGAAGAAAGAAAAGTTAATTCAAACCCTGATTTCCATTTGGAGCTGTCATTTGCGCGGGAGTTAATTACACAATGAAATGATAATTTAATCGGCGAGAAGCAGACGACTGAAGATGGCGACAGGATAGATATTTGGTCACGCATCATCAGTGTGCAATGGAACAACATCGTTGTTTCTGTTCAGAGGCCAGGCTAATTCAGTAAAAGACTCGCGTTATCGGTAGGTTACAGGTCGTTGTAAATTGTGCTTAGTACATTGGCCAGTGGCATAGTCTGGCAAGGTAGAACAAAAAGGTTGGAGACAGTGTGAAGTGATCATGTGGACGGGCTGGTGTTGGATCTGTTTGACTGGGAATTTTGAGGGTCGATGAGGAAGGGCTATAACGTGCAATATGTCTGTATTTTAATAATGAATTACTCACTGTGCAGCCCATTCGCTATATTATTTCCTTCATGGATCGGTGACGGTGTTATTGAAAGCCCCCCGCGAATAAATATTTTGGTATAATTCAGAAAGATGTCCTTCAGTTTCGAGAGCCCAGAACATAGAATAGTACAGCACAAGCACATGCCCTTCAGCCCAGAATGTGCGTCAAACATAATGCAAAGACCATGTCTTATCTACCTGCATATAACCAATATACCGCCATACCCAGCATAATCATATGCTTATCCTTTTAAATGCCACTACAGTGTCTGTGGCAATTTCTATCCCCGCAGTGATTTAGTTCAACTTGACCTCACAGCATTGAAACTGGCCCTGTTCATGCTAACACGTTCGCGCTACTTTAATATAATCCTACTTTGACATCCCCTCTCTACACGTTGGAGACGATTTTCATGGAAACCAATTAACCAACAAACTTTCACGTTTTTGACAAGTGGGAGGATATCTGAGCATCAGGAGGAAACTCATGTGTCACAGGGAGTACGTGCAAACTCCACTTAGCGAGCCCCCGAGACCAGGGTCGATTCATGTTGCTGGTGCTGTGAGGCAGCGGGCCCACCAGCTGCGCCACTAAGCTGATCTCTCCAATGAGGTCCAATCGCAGCCTTTGTCGTCTCTATTTAGTGTAATAGAGACGACAATAGAGTCGGTTAACTACCTGGTCATTATGCTCTTAATTCTGTCTTCTGTAGCCAACGTGCAGCCGGCTTCGATCTTGTACCGGGGAAAGTGCGGACTATCCAGAGGAATCACACGTTTCATGGTGGCGATGGCAATGTCCGACCTGCTCGTCATCTTCTTTCAAGTATTGCTCCAAGGAATCTACGTTTACTACACCCCTGACTCATACCTGAGCCACACCACGGTGTGCCCTTCGTACGTATACCTACGCATCCTCACGGTGGACTATTCAGTCTGGTTAACCGTGTCCTTCACATTTGACCGTTTCGTCAGCATTTGCTGCCCGAAGCTGAGATTCACGTATTGCAGGATAAGACCGCCGCCGTTGTCACTGTGTTCTTGTTGCCGCTGAGTTGTTTAAAGTACATCCCATTTTACTTCATGTACGAGCCACGATTCAGCGTGGACAGTGTGAACTGGGGGTGCCGGCCCAAACCCGCCTACTTCACTTCCATCTGGTGGGTGGCTTTTTCTTGGATGTGTAACATCTCTCTCTACTTACTCCCTTTCGTCTTAACGCTGCTTCTGAACGGGCTGATGGTCAGGAACATTTTGGCGGCCAGCAGGGTCCGCCGGCGCTTGAAAGGACTGGAAGGCAAAGACGCAGAGGTGGAGAATCGGCTTAAATCCATCGTCTTACTCTTCACCGTATCCGGCACCACCATATTACTGTGGACGACTGGAGGGGTGACTTTTATCAGTACGCGAATTACAATTAATTTTGTCGGCTCTGATCTCACAAGTCCCTCGAACATTGCAAATGAGGCGGGGGTCTTGCTCATTCTGCTCAGCTCCTGCGCCAACACCTGTATGTACGCAATGACGCAAAGCAGGTTCAGGCAGGAGTCGAGGAACGGGATTAAACGTTTCATTCGTTTTTTTATTAAACCCACGGAACGGTCGCGGCATTGAGCCGAATGCTGGAGTTGGAATACAACGCAGCTGTTCTCTCTATTCCCATCAGTAAAACACACCGCCCCATGACCCCACTTGCGGTTAGAGGGGCCTCGTTGAACGGGAGATCGTAGATTTTACCCCGGTGAATGCGTTAGAACCCGACTCTATCTACATCTATCGTCTATCGTCTGTCTATTTCCCTCCAGAGATGCTGCCTGGCCCGCTGAGTCTACCCACCACTTTGTATTTTGCTCAGGATTTCAACATTTATACACTCTTCAATCCCCTCTGTCGTTTGCTACCTTATTTCTATCAAATTCGGCATATTCTCTGGGATCCACCCAGCGCCAGTTAAAGAGTAACCTCGCGGGTCGGTAAAGAGAAATATTTTGTGGCCCTTCTTCTCCCCGACTACTTGCCCTAAATTTCAAGCATCCATGGACACCAAAGCCCCTCTCAGTGTCCACCATTTGTCCACTACATCTTGTATCGCTGTTGATGGAGTCTTGATCTCCCAACCTACCTGTTGCTGTGTTTACGCTTTCTGAAATCTTCACTCTCTCTGCAGCTGTAATATTGTAACAATTTAACAATATATTCTGCACTCTGGTTATCTTTCTCTTGTCACACCTGCTGTATTGTGTTTGGTTTTATTGTAGAAATAAATGGTAAGACCTGACAGGATAGCACGCAAACAAAGCATCCCGTTGCAATAATAATCCAATACCAATGTCTGGGCCCTCACGTTGCGCTGCACTGGAAACATAACCTTTGGCATCGAGCACTCTCTGCATTCAAAGTCAATGCACGTTACAATAGGATAGACAGTCAGAACAATTCCTCCAGGGTGGAAGTGTCAAAGAGTATATGGCATAACGTCAAGCTGTGAAAGGCAAGGTTGAATTGGGATCTGCGGGGCCTGTTAAACAGTGTACGGTGTGTCCCCTTCGTGCGAAGTGCATTGGTACTACTATAGTGGTATTTCAACGGCTTCTGGATAAGCACGTGGATGTGCAGGGAATTATGTAGGTATATTGATCGATATGAATGAGATTAGTTTCCCTTGACATCATGTTCGGCACAAATACTGTGGGCCGCGTGGTCTGTTCCTGTGTCATACTTCTCTGTGTTCCATGTAACTAGTTTAAAAACACTGAATCCGATACCACAACATCGCTGTTGGAATTGCAGTTCATTTTGAATTGTACACTCGTCGTCAACAATTTGAGCACCGAGAAGCAGGAGTGGGCCACTCGGCCGGTATGGCTATCCTGCCATCGAATTTGATCACGGCTGATCTACACTGGGCTCATCTACTCTTCCGTGCCTGTTCCCCCATTGCCCTGAATTCCTCGATCTGTACCCAGCTTCACATTAAATACCTCTTTTGACAATAGGCAATAGATAGACAATAGACAATAGTTGCAGGAGTAGGCCATTCGGCCCTTCGAGCCAGCACCGCCATTCAATGGTGATCATGGCTGATCATCCCCAATCAGAACCCCATTTCTGCCTTCTCCCCATATCGCTTGACACAGCTATCTTTAAGAGCCCTATCTAGCTCTCTCTTGAAAGTATCCAGAGAATCGGCCTCCACCACCCTCTGAGGCAGAGAATTCCACAATCTCACAACTCTCTGTGTGAAAAAGTGTTTTCCTCATCTCCGTTCTAAATGGTTTACCCCTTATTCTGAACCTGTGGCTCTGGTTCTGGACTCTCCCAACATCTGGAAACATGGTTCCTGCCTCTAGCGTGTCCAAACCATTAATAATCTTATGTGTTTCAATAAATACCCCCCTCACCCTCCTGAATTCCAGAGTGTACAAGCCCAGCCGCTCCATTCTATCTACGTATGACAGTCCCGCCATCCCATGAATTAACCTGGTGAACCTACGCTGCACTCCCCCAATGGCAAGAATGACCTTCCCAAAATTTGGAGACTGAAACACAATACTCCAGCTGTGGTCACACTAGCGCCTTGTACAACTGCAGAAATACTTATTTGCTCCTATACTCAACTCCTCTTGTTTTGAAGGCCAACATGCCATTCGCCTTCTTCACTGCCTGCTGTACCTCCATGCTTACTTTCATGTTTACTCGATCTGTACCTGCATGCTTACTGGATCTAACAAATCGCAACCTGTTTGCCTGTATTGTGGTTGTTTCTGAAATTCTCGGTGAAAAAAAAATTAGCCCTCGGATGAACTGCAGTTCTTCAACCTTCAGAACCCGGAAGTTGAGCTCCTCTCGCCGAGGACTTCCTGCACCGGCCAGGTCCGGAGGCACCAGCATGTAGGGAAATGCAGATGCTGGAACCTTGAGGATAATATAAACTGCTGGAGGAACCCAACGGAGCAGGCAGCATTTGTGGAGGATATCGCCAGGTGATGTTGCGCGTCGGGACCCTTCTGCGCAGCGTTTTTCATGGGTCAGTGGATGTTCTCAGACCCATCGTTAGTAGGCAAATCGATTAACTCGAAGAATGTGAAAATAAATCAAAATAATATTCCAATTACTTAATACTTTCCTTACTTTGTCTTGTTGCTTCTATCATACACATGGTTAGTTGAAAGGTTCCCAAATGGGAGAGAGGTTAGTTTTTGTGATAGTCTGGGCTGCGTCCACAATTCTCTGCAATTTCTTGCGGTCTTCGACGGAGCTGTTCCCAAACCATGCTGTGATACATCGCGATAAAAAGCTTTCTATGGCGCATCTATGGCAGTTCGTGAGAGTTGTTGGGGAAAGCCTTTCGCGGAAGTAGAGGCCTTGTTATGCCTTAGTAGCCATTGCTTCAATAAGGGTGGTCCAGAAGAAGTGCTTATGATACTTCGGAGAATTTGCAGCTTTTAACCATCTCTACTTCGGATATTTTTTTATTTTAGACTTCCATGTGTTCAATACCTAAACCTCCACCAGGTCCGTTGCCCTGTGAATGAAGCGATTCCCGCAACAGGAGAAGTCCGTTACACTGAATTTTGGATACAGAAAAGCTGCAGAAATGAGCCCGCCACCTCCTCCACTCGTTGCACTGACCCCCCCCCCCCCCCCCGTGAGATTGTTGAAATTAAATTATTTGTGTGGGGAAAAAACATGTTTGTTAAAGAGCCTGTCACTAATGCCATGGCTCGTTCCCACCGGGGGATTTCAGCGAGTATTACTGAGGATCGGAACCGCTCTCCTCGCTCCATTGTGTCACCCGAAAATGCTGCTGAAATACTTCCAGAATGGAGCGGGCTCCGATTCTGTACATGAAGGAGATCGCCCTATCCGATCCTAGCGGCGTTTGAATTCCTGGTAAATCCTTTCACATTGTTCAACGTGTTGAAGCTTTGTCTCAATGATACCATGTGTTCTGTGTTCTGATATACTTTTAACCTATGTTCCCGCTTGCGTTCAGCAGTCTCGCTGCTGCTCATGTCATGTGTCCGTTCGTCTTTCCTTTCCCTGCCTTATATTAACCTATTCCGTTCTAGTCCGTTTGTAAGATATCATCCTGTTTCTCTTAATCCCACTCGCACCCTGGTCAAAATGTCCTCGTCCGTATCCCGCGTGTTAGTCGTCTTCTGGCAATGAAACCTTGGTTTCAGCTGTCTGAAGGAACTGCAGATGCTGGTTTAAACCGAAGATCGACACAAAATGGTGGAGTCACTCAGTGGGACAGGCAGAATCACTGAAGAGTGGGTGACGTTTTCGAGAGCCTTCTTCAGACTGATGTATTTAAGCTGCTTGCTCTCGAGCTCAGCGGCTCTGGGAATCTCGGTGGCTGTGCGTGATCCGAATAATCCGTGCCCAACATTACCATGTAGATAGACACAAAAAGCCGGAGTAACTCAGCTGGTCAGGTAGCATGTGCGGATAAATTGAATTAGTGACGTTTCGGGTCGGACTGAGAGTCAGGGGAGAAATATGCGAAGGCACAAAGAAGAAATTAATTAATGGTATGCAGAAAGACAGATCACAGCCAGCAACGATTATCAAGGGAAGGTAGAACCCATAATGGTCCATCGTTGGCTGTGGGGAAGGTAATAACGTGTATTGCAGCAGTAAAACTCAGCAGAACGACAGTGTGCTAGGAATATGAAGCCCCCTTACTCCTGATACCTGGAGATATTTGGTAACAAAACACAGGTGGCGTCTCCACGTCCCACGCATGTGGCAGCGCTGCTAGACCAGGCACGTCTACCGGAAGTTGTAACGACTGAACTCCCGATGTCATGACTCTTTAAACCACCGCCGCGCAGAACGACTTAAAGGCATCGAGCACAGACGTCAAAGTGACCATAAACCCGACCAAAACATAGAACTTACAATACAGAAAATAGAACAGGACAGGACAGGAAAGGATCCTTCTCCCCATAATGTTCATGTCCCCATATCAAATTAATCTCTTGCATCCAATGCATCTGCGTCCATTCCTTGCATATCCAGGCCCCCTGGAACTCACTATTTATCTGTGTAAAATGTTGCGCAGTGTGGCACGATATAAAGGAGATATATGGGATCGTTTTTTTTTTTACATGGAGCGTGGTGGTGCCTTAACGTGCTACCGTGAGCTCTTCCATACCCCGTAACACTGCTCTCTCTCCCCATCCCCCCACTCGTAACAAGGGC
This sequence comes from Malacoraja senta, assembly GCA_038087875.1. Taxonomy (NCBI): domain Eukaryota; kingdom Metazoa; phylum Chordata; class Chondrichthyes; order Rajiformes; family Rajidae; genus Malacoraja; species Malacoraja senta. Next base: position 91,385 of record JAXLNO010004407.1, on the reverse strand, counting down.
AGAGCCCCCTAGTTCCTCACCTTTCACCCCACCAGCCGTCACATACAACAAATAGTCCTCCGCCATTTTCGCCACCTTCAACGTGACCCCACCACCCGCCACGTCTTCCCATCTCCCCCCTGTCTGCTTTCCGCAAAGACCGCTCCCTCCGTAACTCCCTGGTCAATTCTTCCCTTCCCTCCCGCACCACACCCTCCCCGGGCACTTTCCCTTGCAACGGCAAGAGATGCTACACCTGTCGCTTTACTTCCCCCCTCAACTCCATTCAAGGACACAAGCAGTCGTTCCAGATGCGACATAGGTTCACCTGCATCTTCTCCAACTTCATCTATTGCATCCGCTGCTCTAGATGTCAGCTGATCTACATCGGTGAGACCAAGCGTAGGCTTGGCGATCGTTTTCGCCGAACACCTCCGCTCGGTCCGCATTAACCAACCTGATATCCCGGTGGCTCAGCACTTCAACTCCCCCCTCCCATTCCGAATCCGACCTCTCTGTCCTGGGCCCCCTCCATGGCCAGAGTGAGCACCACCGGAAATTGGAGAAGCAACACCTCATATTCCGCTTGGGCAGTCTGCACCCTAGTGGCATAAACATTGAATTCACCAATCTCAGCTCTCCCACAGCCCTCGAGCACCTCCTCTTCCTTTTCCCTTTCTTCCCCCCCCCACCCCCCCCCCCCCCACCCCGCACTCTACATCAGTCTGAAGAAGGGTTTCGGCCCCGAACGTTGCCTATTTCCTTCGCTTCATAGATGCTGCTGCACCCGCTGAGTTCTCCATCACTTCTGTCTACCGTGAGCGGTGTTGGAGTCATATATGATAGTGGCATTTAAGAGGCTCTTGGACAGACACATTGGTATTCAGGGAATAAATGTTATGGCGCACGTGCAAGCAAAGGACATTAGTTTAACTTGGCATGATGTTCGGTGTTGATATTTAGGGCGGAATGGGCCTGTTTCCTGTTCTCTAATGTTTTGTGTTGTCATTTGTAAAGTATCCGCTCCAACCCAATGAGGCCGTCGCTCTGAACGCAGCCTCTTCTCTCACACTTGGCTGCTGATTAGCTGGTTATTTTGCTGCACATGTTCTTTCTCCAGCTAACGCGATGACAGCTGCGATCCTGTGCCGGGAAAGTGCGGTCTCACCAGTGAATCAACCGTTACATGGTGGCGATGGCAATGGGCCGATCTGCTCGTGGTCATCTTACAGGTGTTGCTCAAAGAAGTCTACATTCCCTACACCTATATTCCTTCCTCTCCGCAGCACGAGGTGTCCTTCATATATATACCTGCGCATCCTCGCCCTGGACTGTTCCGTCTGGTTAACCGTGTCTTTCACCTTTGACCGTTTTGTCAGCATTTGCTGCCGGAAGCTGAGACTCGTCTATTGCACGGATAGGACGGCACCATTGAGTCTTTGTGCGCGCAGAGCTGCCTTAAAGTACATTCCCTTTCACTTCATGTATGAGCCATACTTCACCATGGAGAGTGTGAATTGGGGTGCCGGCACAAAGCCGCCTATATCTGGTGGATGTTGTTTTCTTGGATGTGTAACATGTCATTATCCTTCCTCCCTATCATTCTAATCCTGCTTCTGAATGGCTGACAGCCATGAGTATCGTAGCAGCGAGCAGGATCCGCCGGCGACTGAAATCACTGAAAGGTAAGGACACTGAGGCGGAGAATCGACGCAATGCAATCGTGTTGCTCTTCACCGTGTCCGGCACCTACATATTACTCTGGACGACAGGGGCAGTGACTTTCATATTTACGCGAATTACAATCAATTTTGTGGGCTCTGATCTCACAAGCCCCTCGACCATCGCAAATGAGGTGGGATTCTTACTCATTCGTCTCAGTTGTTGCTCCAACACCTGTATTTACGCAATGACCCAAAGCAAGTTCAGAGAGGAGGTGAAGAACGGGATTAGGATTCTAACTCGTTTCATCGTTAAACCTGTGCAACTGGCGAGGCAGTGAGCCTAGATTTGCAATTCGATTATCTATTCGTTCTATGTATTTCCATAATCAAATCACCCCGTTCTGTGGAATGGTCCCAACCAGAAACGACGCCTGACTATTCGCTCCACATATGCTGCCTGACCCATTGAGTTCCTCTTGCAATTTGTGGTTTTGTTCAAGATTCCAGTATGTGACGTTCCTTGTATCTACTTTCTTTCAGCACGGTTTCGGCCGGAACGATCTCATTCAATAGGCGTCATCATAGTTTTTGTCCGGAATATCTCTTAGCGTGTTCAATCTGCCCCCACCCTTCGCTATTTACCCGTCGCTCCATTATACTCCATTATTTCAATGTGTGCAGTTGTGTTCTCCCCTTTGCAGGGAGAATGCGAAGGGCGTTCCAGTGACACAGGCTAAAGGGAAACCAGACAGAAGTATATCAAATTATGATAGGGTAGATAGTCAGAACATTATTCCCAGTGGGGAAATGTCAATGAGTAGAGGATGTGCTTTACGGCGCAAAATGTAAAGCAGATGTGCGGCGCAAGGGCGGGCCTCTCGCATATGCGGCCTACGTGGCAGGGCGTGTCCACCTATCCTAACCTTCAATGATCCTTGGACATTAACACAAAACCCCTTACATTACCCATCATTTTCCGCTGCAACTTGCCGCTCTGAGGTTGTAGCCCGATCAACCAACCTACGTATTGCGACCTTGCAGTTTTTTTAACCTGCACTTTCTCTGTTGCTGTAATGTTGTGACCATGTAACGTTTTATTCAGCACACTGGTCATGTATCCATTAGACTACCTGTTGTGTTTGTTGATGTTTTGATTTTACTTGTGAAAGGTACGTCGTGACTGGATGCCACGCAAATACGATGTCTTGTGACGATAATAAACCAATGCCAATTCCAATTTCCCGGCTCGGACTGTGCTGCACTGAACCGTAACCACCGGCATCGAGAAATATCTGTAATGAAAGTAAATGAACACTACAATAAAGGAGATGGAGGTACAGACTGTTAGGAAATTGGGAAGGCCAAGTGGCTGTAGTGCTGGCCGATGAACGTTTTCGGATCAGTGACCACTATTCTATTAGCTTTAAAAGAGTTATGAATAAAGACAAGGCGGTCCGCGTTTAAAGTTCTGTATTAGGGCAAATTCAACTATGATTATATGAGACAGATACTCGCTCAAGTTGATTGGAATACGTTGTTTGCAAGCGCAGGGACGCCTGGAATATAGGATGCTTTTAAAAATGTGAAGACGTGAGTTCAGGGCATGCGCGGCCCTGAAAAAAAGTAACGGACAAGGCAGGTGGGATTAGGAGATAAATGGAGGATGTGGTCAGGAAGTAGGAGACATGCGACAGGAATGTGCAGTGAAATCAATTGTTTCCGTGCACGAGTTTCGGGAACTGAGGGGCGCACCTGAGAATGACGTCAGGAGGGCAAAGGGGGAGGACGAGATAGCTCCTGGCTAACTGGCCAAGATATCCATGGGTAAGGGAAGAAGAGTAACTAGAGGGGCAGGTTAACTCTGCTGGTCGGGACTATTTTACAAAACCGGGTATTTAACGAATCTGGGACGCTGTCCGTCCCTAATAGTGGCGCCTCACTCGATTAACATGAGGAATTAGCATAAGCAAACATGTTTCCGTTACTTTTGTGGCGGCACCGAGTGATGGGCCGCGTACTGTACATAACCTTCGGCTCATGGGGGGTCACGTTTGACTTCCCACTGCTTTGAAGTGCTGCTATCAACTGGCACAGAAAAAGTTGTTATACTGTTACCAGCAACACCACCACGATCAACTGGTCTCCCACTAAAACCAGAGGATCGCTCCCAAAACTGCCTTATGAGTGAGCACATATTCATCCGCCAATACAGCGGCCTTAGACACGTCTGAGACTTTCTGCTCATTAAGATATGTTGTTACTCTTTCAGGAAGACAGTTTTTAAAAATCCTCCATTAACATCAAGGACTTTAACTGGGCAAAATCTTTTACCCCCTGAGAAGCACACCAGCGTTTCAAACAGAGCCTCCTTTTCGCGAGCAAACTCAACATATGTTTGGTTATCATATTTTTCTGAAACGCCGGAATTTTTGGCGGTACGCTTCGGGAACCAACTCATACGCTCTGAGGACGGCAGATTTTACAATTTCATAGTCAAGGCTATTGTCTAGAGACAATGACGAATATATCTCACGCGCTTTACCAACAAGGACGCATTGCAACAGCAATGTCCACACGCCCTTAGGCCATTTTAGTGACATAGCCACACGCTCAAACAAAGTGAAATATTTATCAACATCTTTTTCACTGAACGGTGGAACCAAACGAATATTTCTGCTCACATCAAACTCATGCTCTTTAGAAGAGAACCGGGAAATATCTAATTCTTTCTCCCGCAGCTGAAATTCAAGCTCAAGCCGTTCATTTCAAGAACATGCATGAGCTCATCCTTTTTTAAGGCCATTCTCTGTGATTCAAGCTCCATCTCCTTCAGTTTACTGACGGCCTACATGTTCTGAACTGGCGGTATAGATTTATGACTGTCAGGACTACTAGGCAACAACTCTTGGTCAACCAAGAGTCCATAACAACGTCTTAATTGACTGTTTGTTGCCTGTTTATTAATAGAAACGCCATATTTATCTGCAAGCAACGCTAAAATTTTCCTTAGTACATTGATGAACATCTCTAGGCTAGGAGTCTCCAACAAACTCTTCCACCTTAAATTCCATTTTTCCCTGCTCACAAATGCTACCGAAATAGCCAAAACAACAGGTTACTAGAACCCACAAAGCAGAAAAAAAATTACACAAACAGACCACCACTGCCACAAGAAGCCTATCAAAGTACACAAACTCAAAAGTTTGAACGAGCCACCATAATTATGTTACGGCCGCCAAAATTAAATACCTCAAAGGCCAATAACATAATATAAAACCAGGTTCAAATGGAAATATTATTTATTTTTCACTAACAACAAGAACTAAAACCTGGATCAAACAGAGGGGGTCGGATGGGCTAGCAAACAAGAGATAAAGGTGCTCTGGCCGACCACTCAATGGGCCGTCGGACCAGAGACTCTAAACCTGCCTCAGTGTTAAAATAAACCTGAAACAAAACCACGAAAACAATAATGACAGTCCCATCCTTTCCCAAGCAAAATAAGTTAATACAGAATGAAGAGTTACATAAAGAACATATGCAATCAAACAAACTAATCCAACACCAGACTGCTGCCACCTGTCTGAGGGGGGGAAGAGAGAGACAGAGAGAGAGACTGCCAGTCACATGGTCTTTTTAAGCTGAGGCTCTGTCATCAGGCTCACGTGAAGCAGCTTGTGCCAGGAGCCTCCAAACAGGTCAGGAGCAGCCAGGCAGCAGGAGGTACTAATGGTAATCAGAGAAACAGGTTAGTACATAATTAACACCAGCAGAGGGAGCGCAAACAATTGTCTATTGTCTAATATACAAATTCTTGGATCGTAATTTCCTTGCTGAATGTCTTTCGATTCCCTAATACCTTATCGGGCAAGCATACCTGTCGTCCCACTTGCACTCCGAATTCCTTCTCCTAAATGCACTCCTGCAGCAAGGGGTTAAATTGATCCCAGTTGCATATACTAATATAGTGATCCTAACCAGAACTTCAGTATCCCATGTCAGCTGAAGTTTTTTCTTACAACCTACACTGGCCTACACTGTAACTATCATGAGCTTGCGGACCCTGGACCCTCTTATTTCACTTCTAAAAGCACTTCTAATCAATATTCGATTTAAAAAAAACTTTGAAGTAATTCAGCGTCAGCCAGCATCTCTGCAGAAAAGGACGTATCGGTCGAGACCATTCTTCAGATTGAGAGTCGGGAAAACGGGATATATAGACAGCAATAGAACACACGAATGGAAGATATGCAAATAGCAACGATGATAAGGGAGAGGTGGAGACCACAAAGGTCCATTCTTGTCTGTGGGGAAGGTGATTACGAGTTATGCATCCAGTGAAACTCAACTAGACGACAGTGAAACTAGTCCGACGTGTAGGGTGGAGGAGTGACGGAGATAGAGGGATGCAGTCTTTACTCGAGGTTAGAGGAATCCATAATTATACCGCTGTGCTATAAGCTGCCCAGGCGATATATGAGGTGTTGTTCCTCCAATGTGAGTTTTGGCCTCACGCTGACAGTGGAGGCCCAGGACCGAAAGGTCAATATGGGAATGGGAAAGTGGAGTTAAAGTGTTTGCCTCGCGGAAGATCACGTGGACCAAGGCGGACTGAGCGAAGATGTGGGGTTATTGTTTACCATCTGCAGTTCCTTCCTGCACTTCGAATCAATATTTGCAGGTTCCCTGTGGGATGCCATCAGAAATTGTCCTTTCCACAAATTACAAGTTAACTTGTCAATAAGTTTATCTTTTCCATAACCAACTTAAAACAGAAAGAATTATGGCCATTGATCGCTATCTCTGGGAGAAAGAATCGACTATCCTCAACTTCCGAGGTTCCAGTGAAAGCAAATCACCGTCTCTCCAATCTCTCCTTGCAGCTGATACCCTCTAATTCCGGAAGCATTCCGTTAAACCTCATCTGCGTCTTCTCAAACTCTTCACATCTTTCCTGTATTGGAGCCAATTGAACTGCAGGCTACACTCCAAATGTGGCCGACGAACGTCATAGAGAACTGGATTATGACTTACTGACTTTTATACTCAATGGCATCTGGTTCATCGTATTGAATTTCTTTTGATCTGATGAAAAGTAAGTAGTCTGAATGTTTAACGTTTTACTCTCTCAATAAATGCAATCATATGCTTAATATTTTCCAGACATTTGTTGTGTTCTTTCCTTTAAAATTTCCAATATACAGGTATGTGTTTCTGTTCAGCTCAATCTTGTTGTTTATGTGAAATAGGTGTCCGTTATACAATAAGAGGACTACTGAAAATAAATCTATTACATTATTTGCAGCAAGATTGCAACTTGGACTATATTGTGAATTGAAATACCGACGGAATTATTTAGTAACACCAACCACTGACTTTAGATTCCCTAATACCTTATCGGGCAAGCATACCTGTCGTCCCACTTGCACTCCCGGTCCGTTTGGCAATGTTGAAGGTTACTCATTCATATTACAAGAACAAATATCGGGCAAACTGCTGTGATATGCTCCCATTCCATTTGCTCTCGATAAAAATACATAATAGCGCGGATATATTTATGATTTCCCAATTTTAAACCGCATTAACATCCGTCCCTGTGTTTCCTGCCGACTGCGACTCTTTAGAAATGGGACGGGCTCCGATTCTGTACGTGAAGGAGAACTTCTATCCGATTATGGCGGCGTATGGAATCCCTGGTTATTCCGGACATTTTAGCTTTAGGTTTTACTATTGTCATGTGTACAGAGGTACAGTGAACATTTGTTTTACACCTAATCCGATCAGATAATGCTGTACATAAATGCAATTAAATCAAGTCAAGTACAATAGATAGATAAACTTGTTGTAAAAGTAGCGCGATTTAATCGGATGATAGGAGATCCTTCCTCTGTGAAAAGCACTCAGAGTTCCCTAACTCTAATGTCAATCCGCAGTCCTGTCCTTCAATGGTGTTGCTGCTCCGTTTCAACGGTATCGAGGGCTCTGTCTGTGTCTCATGTCGTTTTCATCGAGTCTTTCCGTGCGCTGTTGCCGATGGCTGTCGGCAGCTTCGCTGCCTCCGTCGCCCTCTGTCCTTACGGCTTTGCGTTTCATCTCTTATAGGGGCCTCCATCATCCCGAGTCAGCTTGTAATGAATTGGGAGTCTCTCGTAATGCCGCCCACTTCCTATATGGGTAAAAAATTCCTGATCCACATCCAGCGAGTTACTCAAGTTACTACACAGAATAGCTGGTATATGTTTCAACCCAGACCTTCGAGTCAGCGGTTCTGGGGAACTGATGGACTTTTGGTATGGGTATTGGTGTGGGTGCCCAATGCCAACCCCGTGCTTGGATGTGAAGCTCTTTTACACTTTAATGGAAGGGTATTTGGCAGCAAATATTAACAGCCCCTCAAATTCCCTCACAAGTCGAAGCAACATCGCTGCTGCATCAGCAAGGTCTACTCGATGTTGAAAGTTCTATCACGTTGTCATTTAGTGCAGTGCTGGGAGACCGTTCCACTGGGGGCGGTGCCGTGATTTTAATTCGAAATGGTGCACGGAACATATTTCATTGATTCAATAGGAAAAGGGTTAAAGAGTGAGAGGAGGGACTTTTCTGTCACCTTCCTATTTGCCCAATATGATGAGGGACGCAATGGGATAGTTGCCTTGTTCTATTTGCGGGAGCTTGCTGTGCTTATCCTATCAGGATGCATCATAGTTTGGATTGGCAACAACTCTACCCATGACCGCAATGATTTTAATGGGGTTGTGTATTCGCCCACATCGTCGCAGAGTCCAGTCTCCCCACCAACTCCATCTACAGTTCACGCACTTCGGGAAACTAGCCAACACAATCAAGGACCACTCGCGCCCAAGTCATTCCTTCTTTTCCTCTCTACTTTTAGGAAGAAAACACAAAGCTTGACACTGCGGACCACCAAATGTAGATTCAGAAACTGCTTCTTCTCCGCTGCGAGCAGACGAGTTCTCGTAAGATAAGATAAAGTCCGAATCTCCTGACCCACCTCATTGTGGCGTATGTATTGTTGATATCTGCACTTTATCGGTAACGGTAACGCTATAACGGCATAACCCTCTTTTATGTAGAGAGATGTGGATTCTTTCTTACTACCTGTTGTACTTGTGAATGGCGGGCACACCAAGCTTCCATTGTACCTCGGTACGCGTGACGATAATAAACTGATGCCAACACTAATGCATCTCGAACGCAAAAGGTATAACATAGGGTGTTGGCAAAATGAATCAAAACAAATCCGTGTCTGAAGAATTTCACCAGGCAGAAACCAAAAATCACAGGGAAATGACCAGTCGGGCAGATGGTCAAAACATCAGCAGAGGCGAAAACTTCATGCTGCTCGTAACGGAGGAAGAAGAAAAATGCACGTGAAACGACTTACTGGAGAATATAGGGCATTAGAAACAGGATCGTGTTGGTAGGCAGTGGAAATCTGGAGGGAATAACTCTAGAGCAGTCGATGGAGCCACGAAGAGGAAAGGATAAGGAGGCATTTTCAAGAAGGTTGTGAATATTTATTCGATTGTCAACATGTTTTCTCCCTCTCCCTCTCCCTCTCCCTCTCCTCTCCCTCTCCCTCTCCCTCTCCCTCTCCCTCTCCCTCTCCCTCTCCCTCTCCCACTCCCCTCTCCCTCTCCCTCTCCCTCTCCCTCTCCCTCTCTCTCTCCCCTCTCCCTCTACCTCTACCTCTCCCTCTCATCCAGCTATTTAGACTGGTTCACTGGTGTAACATGGAAAGAGGCCCTTCGGCCACCGTGGTCGCGCCGACCATCGATATTGCGTCCGCACTAGTTATATATATTGAATGTTTTCTCCCCCTCCCCACGTATTAGTGATACTTTTTTACAGAAGCCAGTTACCTTATAAATGTTCAGGTCTTTGAAACGTGGGAAGAAACCGAAGTACTGGGAGGAAATCCACTCGGTCACAGTGTGAAGTTGCAAACTCTACATAGACTACATCCGAGGTCAGGATTAAACCCGGGTGTCTGGCGCTATGAGTCAGAATCTCTCCCAGATGCGCCACTGTGGCGCTCCATCCGAAGGGTCGTTGAACAAAACGCAGCCTCTTTCCACGCTGTTACACTTGGTGGCTGACTAACAGGGCATTTCTCTCTGTTTTCTGATTTTCCAGCGAACGTGGTGACGGCTGCGATCCCTGTAACGGGGAAAATGCCGACTTTCCAAAGGTATCACCCGTTACATGGTGTGGATGGCAATGTCCGATCTGCTCGTCATTCTTCTTTCAAGTGTTGCTCCAAGGAATCTATGTTTACTACAACCCCAACGCCTTCTTCATCCGCAGCACGGTGTGCCCTTCGTATGTGTACCTGCGCATCCTTACACTGAACTATTCCGTATGGTTAACCTTATCCTTCACTTTTGACCGTTTTGTCAGCATTTGCTGCCCGAAGCTGAGACTCACCTATTGCACGGATAAGACGGCCGCCGTGGTCATTGTGATCTTGTGTCCGCTGAGCTGCTTTAAAATACATCCCATTTTTACTTCATGTACGAGCCACGCTTCACCATGGACAATGTGAACTGGGGGGTGCGGGCCCAGACCCGCCTACTTCACTTCCCGATGGGTTGTTTTTTCATGGATGTGTAACTTTTCTCGCTCCTTACTCCCTTTCGTCCTAATCCTGCTTCTGAATGGGCTGACGGTCAAGAACATCATAGCGGCCAGCAGGGTCCGCCGGCGCTTAAAGGGACATGATGGCAAGGACACTGAGTCGGAGAATCGGCGTAAGTCTATTGTTTTACTCTTCACGGTGTCGGGAACCTCCATATTACTGTGGACGACGGGAGCGGTAACTTTCATCTGTACCCGAAATACTATTAATGTTGTGGGCTCGGATCTCACAAGCCCCTACAATATCGCCAATGTTGTGGCGGTCCTGCTCATTCGTGTCAGCTCCTGCGCCAATACCTGTATCTATGCAATGACCCATAGTAAATTCAGACAGGAGCTGAAGACCGGGATGAAAAGTCTTATTCATTTTTTTACGAAACCCACGAAAAGGACGCGGCAGTGAGCCGAATATTGGAGTTCGAATATAACGCCGCTGTTCTGTATATTCCCCTCACTAATACGGACTATCCCGTGTCTCCTGTTCCGTCCAGAATAGACTTGTTGAACGACAGACCATAGATTATAGCGTTTTATCCTGACCCCAAACGATCAGAGCACATGGACACCAAAGCCTCTTACAGCATATGTCCGCTGCATCTTGCCCCGCTAAGAGTATTGTCCCGATCTCCCAACCTACCTCATGTGGCCTCTGCACTTAAATAATGCGTACTTTCTCTGTTGTATGTAATATTGTAACCACGTAGCATTATTTCCGGCGCTGTGTTATCTTTCCCTTAGCAGGACCTATTGTATTAGTGTTTGGTTTGATTGTACCCATGAATGGTATGACATAACCTGATGTCACGCAAACATGTATCCCGCGGCGATAATAAACCAATGATAAAACCAATTTCTCGCATCGACCTGTGCGCTATATTAAAATATAACCATTGGCATCGAACAATTCATCAAATTTTCAATCCTCATTTCACAATGTGTCAAATTAAAATCAATGCATTACAATAAGGTGGACAGATGTCAACATTATTCGGAAATTGGAAACGATAATGACTGATGTGTTCGTGGTCAACTCTTTTTAAAAATATTTTTTTTAATTAAAAGCATATGTACAATTAGTAATAAACGACAAACTGGTTACAGAGTTCTTACATAGTAGGTATGTTACAAAACGTACCTTCAGTCGCGCTGTAATTCTGCCACTGGCCGTGTGCGCGATTTTGGCGCCTTTAAGGGGGGGCGGGGTTAAAACGCGGGTTTCTCCTACCTTGTCCTGGTAATATTTTGTTGGAGTACAAGCGTTGGCTGACAAAATCGTTCCTACCGGCGTTTTGTGAATTTTTTATTTTTATTAAATCGTCAATGTCAGCGCTACAGTCATTTCAAAAGCAGCTCCTGAAGCGTCAACGCCGATAACGGGGACGAATTTCACACAATGGACAGGTAAACGAAAGTGCTTTCTTTAAATGTACAAAAGTGCTTCTTAAGTAGCCTTTAATTCACATTTTTTCATGCGACACGGTGATTTCATTCCCCGAATTAACGGCAGTATTTTTCATGCCAATACGGGGTTAAATTCACCGCAAATCAACGTTCCAAAAGATCGCGTTCCAGTAATCCTCACTCGCAAAATGAATTAAATCCCCATTAATTTACAGGTATTAAACATTCAATTCCTTCCATTTGGCCTGTAAATTCATGAAAATTAGATGAAAAATTATGTTATATTGTGAATTATTGTGTGAATGTTATTTGGACACTTAGGCTATTTAAAAATGTTAATCTATTCTTAAGAAATTGATAGATGTTTAGATCTAGTAATTGAATTTTGTAATTAGCTACAATTAGGTAACTAACTAATTATATGCTTTACTTTCATGTCTTCGAAGTAAGATTGTTTCATATTTGTTTCAGAATGCTATAATCTATAATACCTGAAAATTTCTTTCAGTTACCATAATTTTTAAGAAGTTATGGGCTTTTAACTGTCTTCGATCACAGCTTTTGTGTTAAGTCAATGGAAAAGCAATAGGGAACTAGATGCTAATTTCTGAGTATGATAATGGCCATAACTTTTTTAATACTGAAGATATGAAAGTGAATTAAGTGTCAAATTAAAGTTCTTTTTATGCTTTATCTAATGGGATAAATTGCAGACTTTATTTTTAAAATCTCAAAATTTTGTAACATAGCTTCAATTTTTAAAGATTTTTTTAAAGAAAAATAAAGAAAGAAAGAGATAAGAGAAACTATAAACTAATAGAAAGAAAGCAAGAAAGAAAGAAAGATTACAAATATAAAGATTGCAGAGATAGATCCGGGAGATGTTGAGTATAGTTGTTCATCCAGAGATTAGGATACAAACTTAAATCACACGGTATTGGGGGTTCAGTATTGATGTGGATAGAGAACTGGCTGGCAAACAGGAAGCAAAGAGTAGGAGTAAACGGGTCCTTTTCACAATGGCAGGCAGTGACTAGTGGGGTACCACAAGGCTCAGTGCTGGGACACCAGCTATTTACAATTTATATTAATGATCTGGACGAGGGAATTGAAAGCAACATCTCCAAGTTTGCGGATGACACTAAGCTGGGGGGCAGTGTTAGCTGTGAGGAGGATGCTAGGAGACTGCAAGGTGACTTGGATAGGCTGGGTGAGTGGGCAAATGTTTGGCAGATGCAGTATAATGTGGATAAATGTGAGGTTATCCACTTTGGTAGCAAAAACGGGAAGGCAGACTATTATCTAAATGGTGGCCGATTAGGAAATGGGGAGATGCAGCGAGACCTGGGTGTCATGGTACACAGTCATTGAAAGTAGGCATGCAGGTGCAGCAGGCCAGTGAAGAAAGCGAATGGTATGTTGGCCTTCATAGCAAGAGGATTTGAGTATAGGAGCAGTGAGGTTCTACTGCAGTTGTACAGGGTCTTGGTGAGACCACACCTGGAGTATTGCGTACAGTTTTGGTCTCCAAATCTGAGGAAGGACATTATAGCCATAGAGGGAGTGCAGAGAAGGTTCACCAGACTGATTCCTGGGATGTCAGGACTTTCATATGAAGAAAGACTGGATAGACTTGGCTTATACTCGCTAGAATTTAGGAGATTGAGAGGGGATCTTATAGAAACGTACAAGATTCTTATGGGGTTGGACAGGCTAGATGCAGGAAGATTGTTCCCGATGTTGGGGAAGTCCAGGACAAGGGGTCACAGCTTAAGGATAAGGGGAAAATCCTTTAAGACCGAGATGAGGAAAAACTTTTTCACACAGAGAGTGGTGAATCTCTGGAACTCTCTGCCACAGAGGGTAGTTGAGGCCAGTTCATTGGCTATATTTAAGAGGGAATTAGATGTGGCCCTTGTGGCTAAAGGGATCAGGGGGTATGGAGAGAAGGCAGGTACGGGATACTGAGTTGGATGATCAGCCATGATCGTATTGAATGGCGGTGCAGGCTCGAAGGGCCGAATGGCCTACTCCTGCACCTAATTTCTATGTATCTATGTATCTATGTATCCAACCCTACACTCAAGTTTAGACTTTAATTTTGTGTTAACATATAAGTTTGTTAAGGGCTTGGACACGCTAGAGGCAGGAAACATGTTCCCGATGTTGGGGGAGTCCAGAACCAGGGGCCACAGTTTAAGAATATTTCCTATTTAAGTTTAAGCCATTTAGAACGGAGACGAGGAAACACCTTTTCTCACAGAGAGTGGTGAGTCTGTGGAATTCTCTGCCTCAGAGGGCGGTGGAGGCAGGTTCTCTCGATGCTTTCAAGAGAGAGCTAGTTAGGGCTCATAAAATTAGCGGAGTCAGGGGAAATGGGGAGAAGGCAGGAACGGGGTACTGATTGGGGATGATCAGCCATGATCACATTGAATGGCTGTACTGGCTCGAACGGCCAAATAGCCTACTCCTGCACCTTTTGTCTATTGTCTATTAAATCAGTTTACGTTTTTTAAAAATCAATAAATGGAGACCATATTTAAAAAAAAATAGTTCTGATTTGTCAATTAAGACAAATCTTTTTTTTTCCAAATGCAAGGTCTCGGTCATTTCCGTAATTCACATTTTAATTGTGGGGGTTGCTGTTTTTTCCCCAAAACTTAAGTATTAATTTTTTCGCAATTATTAAACTGTAATCAAGAAAGTGTCCCTGGTTTATCGTAAAGTTTGTGCTATGTTCTGATAATCCTAATTTTATTAATTTTGGATCTGGGTCCAGTTTATTATCGATAACTATAATTATAAAACCTTCCGAGTGTTTCCCAATCAGAAACCTTGGATGAACTTTCAGTTCCGCACTCTTCTGAAGTCCAGACAACGGGCATTCACGTCTGATGATACAGTGGCCTACAAGAATTCCAGATACGACCTTGGTAAGGCCATCAAAAAGGCCAAAAGGGACCTGCTCCAAGCTGGAGGATGAGGCAGATGTTCGGCAGCTGTGGCGGGGCCTGAATGCAATCACCTCCTAAAAGGTGAAACCAGGAGGCAGCTCGAATGTCGGCGAAACATCACTCCCTGACGAGCTCAATGCGTTTTACGCACGCTTTGAAAGGGAGAATACTGGTGTGCCTTCCCGAGCCCCCATTCGCTGTGATGGTATTTCAGTCTCAGTCACAGAGGCCGACGTCAGGAAATCGTTCAGCGGGGTGAACCCTCGTAAAGCGCCTGGACCTGATACATACATAGAAATTAGGTGCAGGAGTAGGCCATTCGGCCCTTCGAGCCTGCACCGCCATTCAATACGATCATGGCTGATCATCCAACTCAGTATCCCGTACCTGCCTTCTCTCCATACCCCCTGATCCCTTTAGCCACAAGGGCCACATCTAATTCCCTCTTAAATATAGCCAATGAACTGGCCTCAACTACCCTCTGTGGCAGAGAGTTCCAGAGATTCACCACTCTCTGTGTGAAAAAGTTTTTCCTCATCTCGGTCTTAAAGGATTTTCCCCTTATCCTTAAGCTGTGACCCCTTGTCCTGGACTTCCCCAACATCGGGAACAATCTTCCTGCATCTAGCCTGTCCAACCCCATAAGAATCTTGTACGTTTCTATAAGATCCCCTCTCAATCTCCTAAATTCTAGCGAGTATAAGCCAAGTCTATCCAGTCTTTCTTCATATGAAAGTCCTGACATCCCAGGAATCAGTCTGGTGAACCTTCTCTGCACTCCCTCTATGGCTATAATGTCCTTCCTCAGATTTGGAGACCAAAACTGTACGCAATACTCCAGGTGTGGTCTCACCAAGACCCTGTACAACTGCAGTAGAACCTCACTGCTCCTATACTCAAATCCTCTTGCTATGAAGGCCAACATACCATTCGCTTTCTTCACTGCCTGCTGCACCTGCATGCCTACTTTCAATGACTGGTGTACCATGACACCCAGGTCTCGCTGCATCTCCCCATTTCCTAATCGGCCACCATTTAGATAATAGTCTGCCTTCCCGTTTTTGCTACCAAAGTGGATAACCTCACATTTATCCACATTATACTGCATCTGCCAAACATTTGCCCACTCACCCAGCCTATCCAAGTCACCTTGCAGTCTCCTAGCATCCTCCTCACAGCTAACACTGCCCCCCAGCTTAGTGTCATCCGCAAACTTGGAGATGTTGCTTTCAATTCCCTCGTCCAGATCATTAATATAAATTGTAAATAGCTGGGGTCCCAGCACTGAGCCTTGTGGTACCCCACTAGTCACTGCCTGCCATTGTGAAAAGGACCCGTTTACTCCTACTCTTTGCTTCCTGTTTGCCAGCCAGTTCTCTATCCACATCAATACTGAACCCCCAATACCGTGTGATTTAAGTTTGTATCCTAATCTCTTATGTGGTACCTTGTCGAAAGCCTTCTGAAAGTCCAGATACAACACATCCACTGGTTCTCCCCTATCCACGCTACTAGTTACATCCTCGAAAAATTCTATAAGATTCGTCAGACACGATTTACCTTTCGTAAATCCATGCTGACTTTGTCCAATGATTTCACCACTTTCCATCTCTGATGGTATACCCGGTCGTGTTCTAAAAACCTGTGCGGACCAACTGGCTGGAGTTTTTACGGACATTTTCAACCTCTCACTTCTGAGGTCTGAGGTCACCACCTCCTTTAAGAGGGCATCAATTATACCAGTGCCCAAGAAGAGTAAGGTGACGTGCCTCAATGACTATCGATCAGTGGCACTAACGCCTCTGGTGATGAAGTGCTTTGAGAGGTTGATCATGGAGCAAATCAACTCCTATCTCGACAAAAATCTGGACCCATCGCAGTTCGCTTACCGCAACAACAGATCAACGGTGGATGCGATCTCGCTGGCCCTCCACTCTGCTCAGGACCACTTGGACAACAACAACTCATATGTCAGGCTGTTATTCATTGATTACAGCTCGGCATTTAACACAATTATCCCCTCCAGGCTGGTTACCAAACTCGCAGAACTGGGTCTCTGCGCATTCCTCTGCAATTGGATCCTCGACTTCCTCATTCACAGACCACAGTCTGTTCGTATTGGTGGAAATGTGTCAGCCTCGATAACAATCAGCACGGGAGCACCTCAAGGCTGCGTGCTTAGCCCCTGCTGTACTCACTCTATACTCATGACTGCGAACTTCATCATCAAGTTCGCTGACGACACCACCGTTGTGGGACGTATCACTGATGGGGATGAGTCAGAGTATAGAAGAGAGGTCGAGCAACTGTCCATATGGTGCCAGCACAATAACCTGGCCCTCAACACCAGCAAAACCAAGGAACTGATTGTGGACTTTGGAAGGAGTAGGATGGGGACCCACAGACCCGTTTATATCAACGGGTCGATGGTTGAAAGGGTCAAGAGCTTCAAATTCCTGGGCGTGCACATCTCTGAAGATCTTTCCTGGTCCGAGAACACAGATGCTATTATTAACAAAGCACATCAGCGCCTCTACTTCCTGAGAAGATTACGGAGAGTCGGTTTGTCAAGGAGGACTCTCTCTAACATCTACAGGTGCACAGTAGAGAGCATGCTGACCGGTTGCATCGTGGCTTGGTTCGGCAACTTGAGCGCCCTGGAGAAGAACAGACTACAAAAAGTAGTAAACACTGCCCAGTCCATCATCGGCTGTGACATTCCTTCCATCGAGGGGATCTATCGCAGTCTCTGCCTCAAAAAGGCTGGCAGTATCATCAAAGACCCACATCATCCTGGCCACACACTCATCTCCCTGCTACCTTCAGGAGATACAGGAGCCTGAAGACTGCAGCGACCAGGTTCAGGAATATCTACTTCCCCACAGCCATCAGGCTATTAAACCTGGCTCGGACAAAACTCTGAACATTAATAACCCATTATCGGTTATTTGCACTTCATCAGTTTATTTATATAATGGTATATGGACACAAAGATCTGTTTTGTAGTAAATGCCTACTTTGTTCTGTGTGCTGAAAGCAAAGCAAGAATTTCATTGTCCTATCAGGGACACATGGCAATAAACTCACTTGAACTTGAACTTGAACTTTATAGATAATTCAAAAAAATGTCCGTCCAAAAATTTTGCATTTTTATACAAGTTACAAAAGTGTGAGTTAAGTTGGCTTCTTGAAATTGACATTTATCACAGAGAGGGGGAATACATGGGAAGATCCTGTTTAATGTTGTCTTCGAATAGTGTAATCTATGTAATATTTTAAATTGTATTAAGGAATGTCTCGCGTATAACGAGCAATGATGTATATATTGTAAACTGTCATCCCATGTGTCTTTCATTATGGGTTCTTCCTCCCATGTTCAGTTCTTCCTCCCATGCTCGTCTATATGACTGATGATGGAATGTCAGTATCTAAAAGGGTATTATAAATATAAGATATTAATTTATTTGTATTGGGATGTCGGTTCAGACATTCATGAAGGATTTCTGGACCCCTAAATCTATAATCTTGCGTATGTAATTTTACATAATCTCTAAATTGTAAATATCAAAAAAATATATTAACATGTAATTCGTACTTCTGCTGCAATTCCTGAAAAGAGAGAAAAGTCCCCTTTCGATAAAGGTCTCCCACCATTTTAATTCCATGAATTTTCCATTGAACAAATCGTCTATCTAAGACAGACGGTCTTAAAGAAGGGTTATTTGCAATAGGGAGAAAGAGAGATAAATTACCCAATTTTAAAGTAAACTTTAATTGTTTCCGATAAGGATAACACTATGTATAATCGGATTTCCTCCATATGCTTTTTATTCAAATTTATTGGAGCTAAAAGAATCGAGCCCATGTCAAAAGGTAAACAATCCGCCTTCTCCATCTTTAGACAATCTAGCTGCTGATCAGTGTCATCCAGCCAGAAGGTTATATTTTTTAATATCAACCGCCCAATAATAAAACAGAAAGCTTGGTAAAGCTAATCCTCCATTAGATTTAGACTTACATAGATGTATTTTATTTATTCTATGGGTTCGTGGTCGACTCTGTTGGGACCCGCGACCACTGTCATATCAGCTTTGAGATAACTATAGGTAACGACATTGCAGGCCCGCGAGTTAAAATTCTGGATTGGTGCAAGCTCAACTTTGATGATACCCACAGACAGGAACTCACACAAGTTGATCCGACTAGGGATGCTTTAATGGTGTGATGACTGGAGTTCAGCGCATGCATGTGCCTGTTAGACTGAAGGGAAAGATAGGTGAGCATAAACATGAGTGATGAGAGAAACTGAGGCTTTAGTCAGGAAAATGAAGGAGGCATGGGACGGGTATAGGTAGCTGGCATCATGTATATTCCTCAATGAGTTTTGGGAACTGACGAACAGACTTAATAAAGAAACCAGGAGGGCAAAAAGGGGGCAGGAGATAACGTTAGCAGATAATATCAGGCATCATCAAAAGAATGTGTGTGCACATTAAGGGAAAATTGGTAACTGGAGAGAGAATAAGGTCCCAGAAAAAACAAACCCGAGATGGCAATGTCCTCAATGAGTATTTATCCTCTGTTTTTACCGTGGAGAAAGGCACAACAACTGTAAATCTTAGGGGCAGTCAATGGGAGTGTCTTGAGGGCAGTCGATATTATGGTGGAGGAGTAACTAAGGCGCCTGAAGGTAGACATATCTCCTGGATTTGATCAGACATTTCAGCCAGAGAATAATTACATGCGCCCTGCGCCACAAGTACGTCATAATTAAAGACGGGTCAAGTCAAGTCAAGTCACATTTATTTATATAGCACATTTAAAAAGCAACTCTCGTTGGCCAAAGTGCTTTATATTTGTTATAAGAATAATATAAACAAACAAACTACATACATATATACATATAGCCCCCGCTCAGAGGACGTCAAGAAAGGCTTGGTAGCAGAGATAAGTTTTTAGTCTTGACTTAAAGGAGTCGATGGAGGGGGCAGTTCTGATGGGAAGGGGGATGCTGTTCCACAGTCTAGGAGCTGCAACCGCAAAGGCGCGGTCGCCCCTGAGCTTATGCCTAGACCGCGGGATATTCAGCAACCCCAAGTCGGCCGATCTGAGGGACCTGGAGGTGGTGATGGGTGAGAAGACTTTTAATGTAGGTGGGGGCAAGCCCATTGAGGGCTTTGTAGACATAGAGGAGGATCTTGAAATGTATACGGAACCGCACAGGGAGCCAGTGGAGAGAGGCCAGGTGGGGGTGGTGTGGTCCCTTTTTCGGGTGCCCGTCAGTAGTCTCGCTGCGGCGTTTTGGACCAGTTGCAGGCGGGACAGGGAAGATTGGCTGATGCCAGTGTAAAGAGAGTTGCAGTAATCTAGGCGGGAGAAGATAAATGTGTGGATGATCTTTTCGAGGTCATCAAAGTGGAGGAATTGTTTTATTTTAGCTATCGTCCGAAGCTGAAAGAAGCTAGCTTTTACCACGGCATTGACTTGTTTGTCAAATTTCAGTGCTGAGTCAAATATCACGCCAAGGTTTTTGACGTGAGGTTTGAGTAGTGGGGTAAGGCTTCCAAGGCTGCCTGCTATCATTTTGATTGAGTCCGAGGGGTCGAGAAGAATGACCTCAGACTTACTCTCGTTTAGTTGGAGGACGTTCTGGGCCATCCAACACTTTATATCCTCGAGGCAGTGGGTAAGGTTAAGGGTGAGATGCCGGAAGATTGGTGGTTAATGTTTGTATCGCAATTTAAGAATGGCTGCAAGGAAAAGCCTGAGAACTATAGTCCAGTTAGCCTAACATCTGTGGCTGGCAAGTAACTGGGTAAGATCTGTATGCATTCGAGATTCAAGATTCAAGAGATTCAAGAGAGTTTATTGCCATGTGTCCCAGATAGGACAATGGAATTCTTGCTTTGCGGCAGCACAACAGGATATTGTAGTCATAAATACATATCAGATCAGTGTGACCATATATATATATATATATATATATATATACATCAATAAACAGATAAAGTGCAATAGGCTGTTATAGTTCCGAGTTTGTTTGAAGTGTTTAATAATAGTCTGATGGCTGTGGAGAAGTAGCTGTTCCTGAGCCTGGATGTTGCAGATTTCAGTCTCCTGTACTTTCTCCCTGATGGCAGCGGAGAGATGAGAGTATGGCCAGGATGGTGTGGGCTCTTGATGACGTCCTTGAGGCAGCGACTGCGGTAGATCCCCTCGATGGTAGGGAGGTCAGAGCCGATGATGGACAGGGCAGTGTTTACAACTTTTTGCAGCCTTTTCTGCTCCTGGGCGCTCAGGTTGCCGTACCAAGCCACGATGCAATCGGTCAGTATGCTCTCTACTGTGCACATGTAGAAGGTCGAGAGAGTCCTCCTTGACATACCGACTGCGTAATCTTCCCAGGAAGTAGAGGCGCTGATGTGCTTTCTTTATGATTGCATCTGTGTTCTGGGACCAGGAGAGATCTTCAGAAAGAGGCACGCCCAGTAATTTGAAGTTCTTGACCCTTTCCACATCGACCCGTTGATACAAACGGGACTGTGGGTCCCCATCCTACCCGTGCCGAAGTCCACATTCAGTTCCTTGGTTTTGCTGGTGTTGAGAGCCATGTTATTGTGCTGGCACCATTTGGTCGATCTCACTTCGATATTATGACTCGTCCCCATCAATGATACGTCCCACAACAATGGTCTCGTCGGCGAACTTGATGGAGTTCGCACTATGTCCGGCTACGCAGTCATGAGTATGAAGTGAGAACAGCAGGGGGCTGAGCACGCAGCCTTGAGGTGCTCCCGTGCTGATTGTTATCGAGGATGACACATTTCCACTAATACGGACATACTGTGGGCTGTGAATGAGGATGTCGAGGATCCAATTGTAGGGGGATGAGCAGAGACCCAGATCTGAGAGCTTGGTAACCAGCTTGGAGGGGCTGATGGTATTAAATGCCGAGCTGTAATCAATGAACAACAGCCTGACATATGAGTTTTTGTTGTCCAAGTGGTCCAGAGCGGTGTGGAGAGCCAGTGAGATCGCATCCACCGTTGATCTGTTGTGGCAGTAAGCGAACTGCTGAGGGTCCAGATTTTTATCGAGGTGTGAGTTCATTTGCGCCATGATCAGCCTCTCAAAGCACTTCATCACCACAGACCTTAGTGCCACAGGTCGATAGTCATTGAGGCATGGATCCTTGCTCTTCTTGGGCACCGGTATTATTGATGCCCTTTTAAAGCAGGTGGGAACCTAAGACCTCAGAAGTGAGAGGTTGAAAATGACCGTAAAAACTCCAGCCAGTTGGTCCGCACAGGTATTTACAACAGGCCCGGGTATACCATCACGTCCAGGCGCTTTCCGCGGGTTCACCCCTCTGAAGGATCTTCTGACGTCGGCCTCTGTGACTGTGACCGAAATACCATCACGGCGAATGGGGGCCCGGTAAGGCACATCAAACAGACAGGGGTGATTAGGGATAGTTGTTATTGTGTTGAAAGTGGGACATCATGTTTCACGAGTCCTGTTGACTTTTGTGATGATATAACCAAAACACGTGATGAGGACGGAGCTGCGGACGTTGTCTTTCTGGATTTCAGCAAAGCTTTTGATGAGCTTCCGTGTCGTGATCTACTCGGAGACGTTAGATCGCATAGACTCCAGGGACATGAGCCGACTGGATGGAATATTGGGATCATGGAAAAGCATGGTGTTGCTGGAAAGTTGGTTAGCGGACTAGAGGCCCGTGACAGTGGTGTCCCTCTAGGATCGGTGCCGGGCCCAAAGCTTTTTGTTGTTTGTATTAAATATTTGCATGAAAATGTACAAGGTAGGATTAGTTAATGTGCGAATCCATACAAGTGGATTGTATTGTAGAAAGCAAAGATGGTTATGAAAGATAACAGCAGGATCTTGCACAGATGGGCAAGTGAGCTGAGGAACAGTTAGTGGTGTTTAATGCAGATATGAGTGAGGTGTTGCATTTTGAGAAGTGAAACCGGGACAGGGACTTTACAATAAATGATATGGCTCCAGTGAGTGTTGTGGAGGAGAGCTATCAAGGAGTGCAGGTACTAGTTCCTAGAAAGTGGCGCCACAGGCAGATGGAGGCGACAAGAAGTCTTCACCAGTCAGGGCATTGACCATAGAAGCTAGGATGTTATTTTACAGTTCTATAAGGTTGATTACATCACTTTTGGCGTATCGTGCTCAGTTTTCGTCACCCTGCTATGGGAAAGATGGCGTTTAGAAAGAAAGAATTCAGAGAAGATTTACGGAGATGTTAGCAGAACTTAAGGCCTCAGCTATAGGGAGAGGTTGGGCAGGTCATCGCTGTATTCCTTGGAGCACAGGGGGATGAAGGGTTATCTTACAGCGGTATATAAGATCGGGGGGGGGGGGGATTAATAGGGTCGATGCACAGAATCGTTAACCTAGACTAGGGGCAATCAAGAACCAGACGTCTTTGCCGTTTAGTGAGGGGGGGGATATTTAATATGAATCTGAGGGACAAACTTTTTGCACAGAGGGTGGTGGGTATATTAAATGAGTTGCAAGAGGAGGTAGTTGAGGCAGATATTATGACATCATTTCAAAGACATTTCGACAGGTGCGTGGACAGGAAAGATTCAGATGGATATGGTCGAAACGCGGGCAGGAGCGACTAGTCTGAATGGGGCACTGCCGTCAGCATGGGCAGGTTAGGCCAAAGGGTCCATTTCCGTGCAATGGGACTCTATGACCAGTTTACTTGCGGCCTCTGTCACGCGATGGAGGAGTTCCGGGACAAAAAGGTCAGTTTGGGAATTGGAAGGGGAATTAGCAACGGGAATGTCTATTAGACGTTGGCTGACCGAGCGCGGGTGTTTAGCAAAGCAGTCGCCGATGCTTGGCCTCGTCCATATACAGGGGGGCACATCTGGAACTCCGGATGCAGGAGATGATGTTAGAGGTGCATATGAACTCCTGTCCCAACTGGAAGGACAGCTGGGGTCCCTGAATGGAGGTAAAGAGACAGGCATTACACCTCTTGTATTTTCAGGGTAAAGTACATGGGGAGGGTTGTAGTTTGACTGCGAAGGGACGAACCCGGAAAATGAAAGAACACCTCATATTCCACTTGGGGAGCTGACAAGCAAACGGTGTAAACATTGAATTCCCCAATTTTGGGTACTGTCTCGTAAACACCCCGTTCCGTCTTGACTTTTCCCCCAAGACCCCCAGACTTTATTCCAGATTTACCTCATTTTAGTTTTAGTTTTAGTTTAGAGATACAGCAAATGTATTGTGCCTTCTTCCCATTAGCGCCATTGCTGATGAGAGAAATCCATAAACAATCACACAAACACGTCGGGCCAGTGACCAAGGATAATCGACGGACAAATGATCAGACATTCTCGGGAAAAGGAAATGCACAACTTGCCGCTTTGTAGTCACCACGCCCTTTGACTTTAAAAATATCATATTTGACAAATGTATATTTGTTCAAGTCATCCACCTGAAAATCTGAAAATGAAGCAGGGTCTCGACCGGAAACGTCTCCAGAGATTTTGCCTGATCCGCTGAGTTACGACAGCATTTTGTGTCTACCTTCGATTTGAACCAACATCTACAGTTCATTCATACACCTGAAATTCTAACTACCTTCTTTCTCCACTGATGCTGAGACCTTCCATTATCCTCTGGTTGTACTTCTGATGCCCAGGACCACTACTATTTTGCATTTTCATTTGTATCTCAACAATTAGTGACAAACTCTCTTCCTGTTTTCAATCACCCGCCAGGGTAGCTGTTACCAGGGATTCGGTTTATTTTACTGCCAATGGAAGGTTGTGAACCCGAGAGACTAATTGTTCCTCCCTCCATTTTTTCAACCAAATTCTGAGTATTTCCAACCATACGTTGTGCTTTTTTTCAAATTTACAACAGGTTTGTGGCTTTCAGCTAAATGTTACCGTTTAACTGAAGTAGTTAATCGGTCACAAAATATGAGATCTAAGGAGAGTGAAATTGCTGACGGGAGCATATGTTCTAATTCCGACTTTGAGGTGATATCAATAGGGGATGTGAAATTTATAACCGCATACGTATTACAGGGACTTCATGGTCCTTTTCCCTGGGTTTAACATTAACCATTCATATTAGACATAAAATGAAACAACCTGAGCAAACCATTGTGAAATATCCTATTCATTCTTTCTTGTGTATAAATGTGATAAAACACGGATAATATTTCGGATTTTCCCCGCGTTAAAAGTCCTCCGACATCCAGCACCTCGGCCGCCCAGTGAACGAAGCGAATCCCGCCAAATGAATTAGAAATGCCCGTCATCTCACATCATTGATCGAGATACAGGTTAGTAATAAGCGCATGTTCTCCTACAATCTTGGCAAGGAGTATTGCTCCTCCAATGAGGAGTTAAAATTCACAAGTTCACAAGTTATAGGAGTAGAATTGGGACATTCGGCCCATCGAGTCTACTCCGCCATTGAATCATGGCTGATCTTGCCTCCTAATACCATTTTCCTGTCTTCTCCCCATAACCGCTGACACCCGTCCTAATCAAGAATTTGTCAATCTCTGCCTTAAAAATATCCACTGACATGGCCTCCGCAGCCCTCTGTGTGGAATTGCGTGGAAATGTTTGTTCAAATGTCCATGACTAACCTCATTGTTTCATCACTCCGTGAATATCATGAGGGTTGGCGCGAGTATTAATGAGCATTGGAGTCGCGCTCCATGCTCCATCGTGTTAGCACAGTGAGCTGCCGAGATCATACAGAATGGGGCGGGCTCCGATTCTATACGTGAACGAAATCTCCTATCCAATTCTGGCGGTGTTTGCAATCCCTGGTAAGTCCGGGCAGATCGTTCAACGTGTGTCTGCGGTGTCTCAACGTTACCGCGCGTTCTGTGTTGCGATGCAGAAACAAAGAACTGCCGATGCTGATTTACAATAAAAAAAATTCCAGTTGTGCGGGAGAAGCTCTGGAACACATGGATCTCCAGAGATGCTGTTGAACCGCTGAGTTACTCCAGCACTTTATTTCCTTATTTTGTAATCCAGCATCTCCAGTATCTTGTTTCCACGTTTCACTGCTCCACTACGAAGTTTCTTCAAGCTGTGCAACATTCAAAATAACATCCCGGACGGCAGTTCTGTGAGACTCTCTCACTGCTCCCCGTCTGGGTTTGCTGCTGCTCTCCCGCTCATGTATAGGAAGTGCCCCAACACGAATCGTTACCTTCCCATGTTCTCCCGAGATGTTGCCTGGCCCGCCGTGATATTCCACCACTTTGTGATTCTGTGATTTTGTGACTTTGTGATCAGTATTCTGATATCGTTTTTGTCAGCTCCTTCCGCTATCTGTTGCCACTTGCATTCGCAGTCTCACTGCCTCCTTAGCTCTGTGTCTTGTCGCCTTCGCTTTGCCTTACAAGAACCTCCACGTTCTCAACTCCGCTTGAAGGGGAAAATTGGATTATATCTCTAATCTCATTCATTTTGTGCAAAATGTCCTCGCCCGTATCTCGCGAATTTCTCCTGCTTCGGCAAAGAAACTTTGACTTAAGCTCCAGACCGTCGAGTTCAGCGGCGCTGGGGAACGGCCTGACTCCCGGTGCTGGAGTTTGATCCGATTGATCCCTGTGCCTAATAGAACCCCGCCCTGACAATGTAAAGACCCTTACGCTTGATGCCGAGAGATATTTGGTAATAAGCGCAGACAGCGTATCCAATACCCACACAAGTGATGTTAATGACAGCATCCACTCTGATAGAGCTAGAAGGTCTATTCTATGTTGTAACTTCTGAGCTCCCAATTTCACGACTCTTTAAGAACCACAGACTCCTAGGAACCGAAGGGCAATAGTCTAAATGACCAATGTAATAGAATACAGAACATACATCAAAGAAATACAACAAACAGTTCAGCATAGGAACAGGACCTTCGGCTTACAATGCCCATGCCGACGTGATGGCAAGTTAAACTAATCTCATAAACCTGATCCATATCCCCATACTCCCTGCTACCCATGGGTCAAACTGAAAACTTCACCAAATTGACTTTCTAATCTGTTTCCACCGCCAATCCTGGCAGCGCATTCTAGGCATTCTCCACCCTCAATGTTCATAACGTTTTAGAGAGTGGTAATGTTTAAAGCACATTTACATGGCAAGTTTTCATTTACACGGAGAGTGCTGGGTACCTGGAACACGCTGCCAAGGTGGAGGCAAATGCATTGTTTTCTCTCCAACTAAACCTCTTTCCTCACTGTTGCACATGACGGAACATTAATTAGTTATTTCCCTCCACTTTGTTCTTCCCCCAGCGAACGTGCTGACGGCTACGATCCTGTGCCGGGGAAAGTGCGGTCTCACCAAAGGAATCACCCGTTACATGGTGGCGATGGCAATGGCCGACCTGCTGGTGGTCATCTCTCACGTGTTACTCAGAGAAATCTACATTTACCACAACCCTTATTCCTTCCTCTCCCTCAGCACAGTGTGCTCTTCATACATACACTTGCGGGTCGCCACCCTGGACTATTCCGTCTGGTTAACCGTGTCCTTTACTTTTGATCGTTTTGTCAGCATCTGCTGCCGGAAGCTGAGAGTCACGTATTGCACGGATAAGACGGCCGCCGTGGTCATTGTGTCCTTGTGCGCATAGAGCTGTTTAAAGTACATCCCCTTTCACTTCATGTACGAGCCACGGTTCACCATGGACAATGTGAACTGGGGATGCCGGCCCAAAGCCGTGTACTTCACTTCCATCGGCTGGGTAGCTTTCACCTGGCTCTGTAGCGTCTCTCTCTCCTTCCTCCCCTTTGGTCTTATCATACTTCTGAACGGACTGACGGTCCGGAACATCGTAGCAGCCAGCAGAGTCCGCCGGCGCCTGAAGTCACTGGAAGGTAAGGACACCGAGGCGGAGAATCGGCGCAATGCATCGTTTTACTCTTCACCGTGTCCGGCACCTCCATATTACTCTGGACGACGGCTACTGTAGCTTTGATCTGCACTCGGGTCACGGTCAATTTCGTTGGCGCGGATCTCACGAGTCCCTCGACCATCGCCAACGAAGTAGGAGTCTTACTTATTCGGGCCAGCTGTTGCGCGAACACCTGCATCTATGCAATGACCCAAAGCAGGGTTAGAGAGCAGCTGAAGAACGGGATTAAGATTCTAACTCGTGTCATTATTAACCCCATGAAACAGGCGAAGCAGTGAGCCGTGAGTTGGAATTTGATTTTGACGTCTCTATTTTCTCTATTCCACTCACCAAAGTTCACCATTCTGTGGAAGCCCCCGATCCGACACATTACATGTCAATTCCATCTACAGATGTTGCCTGTCACGTTCAGTTCGTCCCACACGTTATGTTTTGCTCAAGATCCTTGTGTTTCTATTCTGTGTCCCAGTTCCGGCTGGAGCGGTTTCGCTGAACAGGAGACTGAATAACATTGACCTGGGAATATGGATAAAGCGTGTGCCACCGCATCACGGATAACCACTTGGTCATCTGCAGAACATAAACGAAGTGTTGGAGGAACTCAGTGGAACGGGCAGCATTGCCCCAATTATCAGAGGCATGGATATGGTTGTCTAGATAGAGGATAGACGGAAAATGCTTGAGTAACTCAGTGGGACAGGCAGCATCTCTGGAAAGAAGGAATGGGTAACGTTTCGAGTCTAGAACCTTCTTCAGACTCAGTACTCCAGCATTTTGTGTCTATCTTCGATTTAAACCAGCATTTGCAGTTCATTCAGACACATTTTGTCAACCCATTCCTTCTTTCCAGAGTTACTGCAGATTTGTGTGTCTATCATCGATTTAACCCAGCGTCTGTAGTTCTTTCCTACACAAGGACTAGATGATAGAGCTTTAAGGTGAGAGGGGGACATTTAAAGCAGATCTGCGGAGCAGGCTTTTTACACGGATGGTGGTGGGTGACAGGAACGCGCTGGCAGGGGGAGTGATGGAGGCATAAATGATGGCACATGGATGTGCAGGGAACGAAAGGATAGGCACATGGATGTGCAGGGAACGAAATGATGCGGATCGTGTGCAGATAAAAAAGATTAGTTCAACTTGTCATCATGCTCGTGGCGGATATTGTGGACCGAACGACCATTTCCTGCACTGTTGCCGTTCTATGTTTTATCCCTCGGTCATAAATGCAAACAATCGGTGCGGTTTTATTTTTCAGCCCGACCCACATTGGCGGTCATCAATATGAATCCCACGGCTCCGCTCGACACCTGACCGTTTACCCGCCGCACCTTGCCTCGTTTGTTTCTCTGTTCCGACTACGTGCGTATCCAAATAGATGTGTTGGCATCAAGCAGTGTTTAGAATTAAGTTATTGTAGTTTACCATAATGATTGAGCAAAACACAAAGTACCGGAGTAATTCAGCGGGCAAAGCAGAATTCGTGGAGCGAAATGATCGGGTGAATAAAAGTTGTAGCTTAAAACCAACTTAAAAATACTGAATCGAAACCCCAACTACCCATTTTAGAATTGAATCTCTTATTCGATTGTCACTGCTTGGTGATAAAGAACACAATGACAGGAATGGTCAAGCTACAAAGATGCACCACTTCCTGCCGTTGAAGTGACTTCCGACAGCTGATCAGAGCGGGGGAGGCGGGACCCACTGCTTCAAGCGTGGAACAGCTGGCGGATTACGTGCGTCGGCGGGATGATATCACCCTCATGATTTCGCCAAACGCAAAGTGATGTATTAACTAGCGGATCACGGTGTATCTGCGGGGGCAAAGAATAGGCGACATTTCCGTTTGAGACCCGTCTTCAGTCTCTTTACTCGGCTAGCTCGTCTAAAGGAAGAATATAATAAAACGAATTTACATTTCAATTAAATGATATTTTCTTTATCTTGAAAAAGCTTTATTTTTTTCTTGTTGCTTAAAGCACATGATTAGAGATACTGATTGGGACTTCCTTCCAATGTTAATGTTGGATGTACATGCCTGGGATGGTGATCACTGCTTTGGAAGTGACAGCGCTAAACAAACCTGCCAATTCTACCCCACTGTCACCTCACCTCGGATGTCTGTTCGGACTTCGTGGACTCCTGTAAGGCATTTGACACGCCCCACATGGGAGAATGGTTCAAAGGATCAGACCCAGCGAATTCATCGCCACAAGGAAAATTGGCTTGTTAGTTAGTTGGGTGAAAGGTGGGACGGGGGGGGGGGGAGAGAGAGGGGGATATAATGATTGTGGAGGTTTGTATTTTGCGACTGGAAGTCTGTGACGAGCGGGTTACGGCAGGGATCGGCGTTGAGACTGTCGTTTGCGATTTCCATTGACAAACTAAATACGAATGTAGGAAGCATGATTAGCTAATTCGCGATGGCAAGGACACTGAGACGGAGAATCGGCGTAAATCTATTGCCTTACTCTTCACGGTGTCGGCAACCTCCATATTACTGCGGACGACGGGAGCGAAGATTTGCTTCTGTACCCGATTTATTATTAATTTTGTGGGCTTGGATCTCACAAGCCCTTCAAACATCACCAATGAGGTGTGGGTCTTGCTCATTCGCGTCAGCTCCTGCGCCAATACTTGTATCTATGCAATGACCCAAAGCACATACAGAACGGGATGAAAATGTTTTTTTCATTTTTTTACGAAACCCCCTAAACGAGCGCGGCAGCGAGCCGAATATTGTAGTTCGAATATAACGCCGCTATTCTGTATATTCCCTTCACTAATACGCACTGTCCCGTGTCTCCTGTTCCGTCAAGAGCGGACTCGTTGAACGGCAGATCATACATCATAGCGTTTTATCCCGACCCCTAGCGATCAGAGGACATGAACAACAAAGCCTCTTTCAGCATATGTCCGCTGCATCTTGCCCCGCTGAAGGTGTGGACCCGATCTCCCAACAGCACTGATTTAATGTGCACTTTCTCTGTTTCTATAATATTGTTACAATGTAACATTATTTCCGCCGCTCTGTTTATCTTTCCCTTCGCAATACCTGTTGTATTTGTCTATGGTTTGATTGTAGTCATGAATGGTATGATATAACCAGATGCCACGCAAACATGGATCCCGTGACGATAGTAAACCAATTCCAAAACCAATTTCTCGGCTCAGACTGTGTGCTGCACTGAAACATAACCATTGCATCGAAATATATTTCCAATTAAAATCAATGCACATTATAATAAGGTAGACAGATTATTCGCTAATTGGAAGGTTCCGTGACTGTTGTATTCGTGGTCGAGTCTTTTGGGACCAGCGACCACTGTTCTATTAGCGTTAAGATAACTATGGGTAAAGATATGGCGGGCCCGCGAGTTTTAATTCTGCATTGGGGCAAGCTCAAGTTTGATGGTAGTCACAGACAGGAACTCGCACGTTGATCAGACGAGGTTTATAACAGCAAAGGAACTTCCATATAGTGCGATACTTTAACGGTGTGATGACTGGAGTTCAGAGCATGCATGTTCCTGTTAGACTCAACGGCAAGACAGGTGAGCATAAACATGAGTGATGTGAGAAATTGAGGCTCTGGTCAGGAGAAAAGAAGGAGACATGGGACGAGTATAGGGAGCTGGCATCATGTGTATACCTGAAGGAGATTTGGGAATTGATGAACAGTCTTTATTAAGAAATTAGGAGGGCAAAAGGGGGCGGGGGATAACGCTAGCAGATAATATCTGGCAACATCCAAAGAGAATGTGTGTACATTAAGGGAAAATTGGTAACTAGAGAGAGAATAGGGTCCCACAGAAACCAAACCAGAGATGGCAATATCCTCAATTAATATTTCTTCTCTGTTTCTACCGTGGAGAAAGGCACAACTGTAAATCTTGGGGTAGTCATTGGCAGTGCCCTGGGAGCAGTCGATATTACTGTCAAGGAGTTGCTAAGGCGTCTGAAGGTAGACATATCTCCTGAATTTGATCAGATATATCCGTAGACGCTGTCAGAAGCCAGAGATGAAATTACAGGCACCGTGCCTTAGTTATATACATCATAATTAAAGACGGATGATGTGCCCGAAGACTGGTGGCTAATGTATCGTTATTTAAGAAGGACTGCAAGGAAGCCTGGAGACAATAGTCAAGTTAGCCCAACATCTGCGGTAGGCAAGTAACTGGATGCATTCTGAGGGATAAGATCTGTATGCATTCAGGTAGATAAGGGTGATTATGTATATTCACCATGGTGTTGTGCGTGGGACACCGTGTTTCACGAATCCTGATCACTTTTGTGAAGATATAACCAAAACACGTAACGAGGACGGAGCTATGGACGTTATCGTTCTGAATTTCAGCAAGGCTGTTGATGAGGTTATGGCTGGAAATCTACTCTGAAACGTTAGATCGCATAGATTTAATGGATAGCTAGCCGACTGGATAGATAATAACATCATGTAAAAGGAAACAGAGGGTAAAGGTGGAAAGTTGTTTTCCGGACTACAGGCCCGTGACAGTGGTGTGAGTCGGGGATCGATGCTGGGCCCAAAGCTCTTTATTGTGTGGGTTCGATTTGGACGAATATGTTGTTTAATGCAGAAAAAAGCGAAGTGTTGCATTTTGCGAAGCGAAACCAGGACAGGGACTTTAGAAATAATGACCGGGCTCCAGGGTATGTCGTGTTACAGAGGGATCAAGGGGTGCAGGTACTAGTTCCTAGAAAGTGGCGCCACAAGTAGATAGAATGGACAAGAAGTATTCACGCACAGTGGCCTTCATCAGTCAGGGCACTGAGTATAGATGCTTGAATGTTATTTTACAATGGTGAGATCACTTTTGACAGGAAAGATGGCGTTGAGAAGGAAACAATTCAGAGATGATTTGCGAAGATGTGAGCTGAACTTAACGCCTCGGCTATTGGGAGAGGTTGGGCAGGCCAGGGCTGTATTCCATGCAGCACAGAAGGATGAAGGGAAACTTTGTAGTGGTGTCTAAGATCGGGAGTGGAATAAACATGGTAGATGCAGAGAATCTTTAACCAGGCTAGGGGAATCAAGAATCAAAGGTCATAGCCGTTCAGTGAGAGGGGATATTTAAGGGAGTGACAACCTTTTCACACAGAGAGTGCTAGGTTTCTTGAATGGGTTGCCTGAGGATGTAATTGAGGCAGATACTAAAAGATAATTTAAAAGATATTTCGACATGTGCATGAACAGAAACGATTTAGAGGGATATGGGCCAAACGCGAGCAAGGGCGACTAGTTTAGATGGGGCACTGTCGTCGGCATGGGCAGGTTAGGCCCGATCTAAGACTCTATGACCAGTTTGCGTGTGGCCTCAGTATAACGATGGAGGAGGTCTGGGATAAAAAGGAAAGTTTAGGAATTGGAAGGGGAGTTAGCAACCGGAAAGTACATTAGACTTTCGCGAACCGAACGCGGGTGTTCAGCAAAGCGGTCGCCGATGCATGGTCTCGCCGACATGCAAGACCAAGGTACATCGCTGGAACTCCGGATGCAGGGGGTGATGTTTGAGGTGCATGTGAATCTCTGTCTCAACTGGAAGGACTGCGGGGTCCCTGAATGAAGGTAAAGGGACAGACATTACACCTCTCGTGTTTTCAGAGAAATGTACATGGGGTGGGGTGTAGTTTGGTTGAAAAGGTTCTAGTCCGGAAATTGGAGGCAGAGCAACTCATATTCCACTTGGGGAGATTAAAAGACAACGACATAAACATTGAATTCTACAATTTTGGGTGCAAAGCCACAAACACCCCATTCCGTCTTCCCTTTCTCCATCAATATGCTCCCTTTATTCCCCACGCCCCCCGCCCCTTCCCTTTCTTATATCCCCACCGTCGCCCCCTCCCCTGAAACCTGGTTTCTCCAATCCCGCTCCACCTGCATCCCTCCCAAATGGCTACACAATTAGCAACTTTGCTATGTTTGGGCTAGTCCGGACAGAATCTGTAGTTGAAGGATATCAGCAAAGCCTATAATTGACGCTTACTTACAGATTTACTTCATTTTTGTTTTAGTTTTAGTTGAGAGAGACAGCAATAGTATTATGTCTTGTATTCATTAGTGCCGTTATTGATGATACAAATCAATAAACAATCACAAACACGCCGGGCCCGTCACCAAGGAAAATCGACGGACAAATACACAGACATTCTCGGAAGATACAAATACACAACTCACCACTTTGAAGTCAGCACGACCTTGCGATTGAATTAAAACATATCATATTTGAGAATTTTATCTATGTGATAAAGTCATCCACCTGAAAGTCTAACCATCATCTTTCTCCACAGACGATGAGACCTTCCATTATCCTTTGGTTGTGCTTCTGATGTCCAGGATTTCTATTATGGCGGCGCCTTGTGGCAGCGGCTCTAACTGCAATCCGTCTGTCCTTTCTTTCTTTTTGACCTGTTAGGTGCATGTTTTTGTTTTTAGGTTTACTTTAATTTTAGCTGTGTATATTTGTGTGTGGGGGGGGGGGGGGGCGGGGGGGGGGGGGACTTTTTAATCACTTCCCTGAACGGGGACGCGACCTTTTCGCTGTCGAGTCTCCGTTGTCCTTGGGGCCTAACATGATGGAGCTGGTGGCCTCCAACCGGAATCGACCTGGGGCTCCAGTCCCAGAGACTGCGGACTCACCATCGCAGAGCTGGCCGACTTCGGAGCGCGGAGCGCTGTGGTGGCGCGCGGCTGCGACCCGACTTCGGAGCTTCGGAGGCTTCGGCTGCAGGCCCTGTGGACGGTAACATCTGGAGCTCACGGGTCCCTGGTGGGAGACTGCTTTTTGGAGCTCCCGCAACGGCAACTTCGACCGTCCGAATCGAGGGGTTTAAATCGACTCGGAGCGGGGCCTTACATCGCCCGGTGCGGCTAAAACGG
The DNA here is from genome assembly GCA_038087875.1 of Malacoraja senta. Taxonomy (NCBI): domain Eukaryota; kingdom Metazoa; phylum Chordata; class Chondrichthyes; order Rajiformes; family Rajidae; genus Malacoraja; species Malacoraja senta. The sequence goes on along the minus strand of JAXLNO010004407.1, from coordinate 56,874 downwards.
CCGCGGGACTTACCATCGCCCGCCGGCCGCTCTAACATCAAGAGCCTCGTTCAGCTCGATGCAGCAGTTTGACTGCTTGACTGCGGGAGAAGAATAAAGAACAGAGAACAGGGAAGAGATAAGACTTTTGCCTTCCATCACAGTGAGGAGGTGTTTGGAGATTCACTGTGATGGATGTTTGTGTGGAATTGTGTTAATTGTGTGTTTTGGTTTTTTGATGTTATGACTGCAGGAACGAGATTTCGTTTTTGAATGCTTAAATGACAATAAATGGCATTATATTCTATTCTGTTCTATTCTATTTTGCATTTTCATTTTTATCTCAACAACACTTAATGAATAGAATGAATAGAAACTTTATTTGCCACACGACCAGGGTTGGTGGTAATTGGGTTCGGTACATGATGGTACACTGCTTTAGCACATTAACACTAATAACAACACAGATCATAATAATAAAGCACATCACAAATCACAAATCTCACCAACAATACATAGTGCAAAAAGAACAGACAAAAACCATAGACAAGACACTGTATACATCAAAGTCAAAAAGTTATTGGAGGGAATTAAGTGTTCTTATTGCTGAGGGGAAGAAACTGTTTTTAAAACGGTGGATTTTGTAGCAAGTGACCTAAGGCGCCTCCCTGAACGGAGAGACTGGAAAAGGTGGTTTGCTGGATGGGAGGGGTCCGAGATGATCTTTGTTGCCCGTTTTGACGTACGTTGGAGGTAAATGGAATGGATTGAGGGGGAGGGGAGAGTTGATGATCCTAGAGGCCTTGGAGACAATGCGCTGTATTCTGTGTAGTGAGTGACTGTCAGTGTTTCCGTACCAGACTGTGATTGAGGAGGTGATGATGCTTTCAATGATGGATTGATAGAAGCGTACCAGGAGGTGTTTGTGGACTCTGAACTTCTTGAGCTGTCTGAGGAAGTATAGGCGTTGTTGTCCTTTCTTAATGATGTGGTCAGCATTGATGTGCCATTTTAGATTATTGCAGATATAGGTGCCCAGAAACTTAAATAAGTTCGTGGAGGTTATGGGATGGGAGTTGACATGGACCGGGGGTTTTGAGGTTTTGTTTGCGTCTGAAATCTATGATGGTTTCTAAGGTTTTTGAGGTGTTAAGCTGGAGGTTGTTTTCTGCACACCATTTGACTGCGCTGTCCACTGTTTGATGGTATTGTGATTCATTGTTGTCTGAGATGAGGCCAATTATTGTCGTGTCGTCTGCATATTTGAAAATTTTAACTGAGCTGCATTGGGATGTGAGGTTGTTGGTGTAAAGTGAGAAGAGCTGAGGTGACAGAACGCACCCTTGAGGGGCTCCTGTATTGATAGTCAGAGGGCTGGAGAGTTTTTCACCCACCTTGACTCTTTGTTGTCTGTTTGTCAGAAAAATGTAAAATCCAATGGCACATGGCTAGGTGAATGCCCATGTCCAACAGTTTATTGTAGAGTTTAATTGGGTGTATAGTATTAAAGGCCGAGCTAAAATCTATAAACAGGATGCGTGCATAAGTGTTCGGTGATTCCAAATGATGTAGGGAGTAGTGAAGAGCTAGGTTGATAGCATCCTCCACAGACCGGTTGGCGCTGTATGCAAATTGAAAAGGGTCCATGATGGGGGACAGTGTATGTTTTCAGATGGGTGAGGACTATGTGCTCAAAGGCCTTCATGGCAACTGATGTTAGTGCAACAGGTCTAAAATCGTTCAGACAGCTCACCTTGGAGGACTTGGGCACAGGGATGATAATGGATGCTTTAAACACTGCGGGACTCTACATTGGCTGAGGGAAGTGTTAAAGATGGAGGCGAACACAGGAGCCAGCTGAGCTGCACAGTGGTTAAGAGCAGCGGGGCTGAGGTCGTCTGGCCCTGCCGCTTTTCTTTTATTAAGATTTTTGAAGGCCGCCCTCACCACCTCCTCAGAGATGGTGAATGGTGCTGAGTTAGGTGGGGGGGGAGGCATGGATGGCGGGGTGACATTATCAAAGCGTGCATAAAAAGTGTTCAATTTTTCCGGTAAGTCCGGATCCTCATCTGAGATGGGAACAGGACGTTTTTTGTAGTCCGTCATCTTCTGTAGATTTTTCCAAACTCTCTTCCCGTTTTCATTCACCTCTTTCTATTCTCCCGGCAGAATAGCTGTTACCCGGCATTTGATTTAATTTACTTCCAATGGAACCTTGTTAACCCAAGAGACTAATTATTCTTCCTCCATATCTCCAATCATCTACAGGAGTATTTCCAACCATTCGTTGTGCTTAGTTTCATTTTTCAAATTTTCAACAGATTTGCGGTTTTCAGCTCAGAATATTACTGTGAAATAGGTTATCAGTCACAAAATAAGAGATTTAAGGAGAATGTTTTCCTGCATTTGCTTACAGGATGATACATTATACTTTGTACCGTTAGATGATAACAAAATGTGATATGAAAGTTGTAACCCACACACACGAATGCTCCATTTCCCTGGCTTCAACGTTAATCATATTAGACAGAAAAATAGTTGAGAAAACCATTGTGAAATATCTTATCCCTCTTCGTTGCGTATGAATGCGATAAAGTGCGGTATATATTTCCTATTCCCCTGCGTTAAAGATTCTCCGAAATCCAGCACATCGGCCGACCAGTGAATAAAGCGAATCCAGCCACAGCAAACGCCTGTCATCTCACATTGTGGATCGAGGTACGGGTTTGTAATAAGCCCATGTCCTTCTACAATTTTGCACTGAGTATTCTCCCCCAATAAGGAGTTAAAATTCACAAGTTCACAAGTTATAGGAGTAGAATTGGGCCATTTGGCCGACCGAGTCTACTCCGCCAGTCAACCACGGCTGATCTTACTTCCTATTGCCATTTTCCTGCCTTCGCCCCATAACCTCTGACATCCGTTCTAATCAAGGAGTAGCCCTCTGTCTGGAATTGCGTAGAAATGTTTGTTCAAATGTCCATGACAAATGCCATTGTTAGATAATTCCGTTAATATGGTGAAGGATTGGCGCGAGTATTAATGTGGATTAGAGTCACGCTGCTTGCTCCATCAAGTTCGCACAGAGAGCTGCGAGATATTCTAGAATGGGACGGGCTCCGATTCTATACGTGAATGAAATCTCCTAACCGACTCCAGCGGCATTTGGAATCCCTGGTAAGTCCGGGCACATCGTTCAAAGTGTTGCTGCTGCGTATGAACGTAACCGTTCGTTCTGTGTTGCGACGTAGAAACAAAGAACTGGAGATGCTGGTTTTTACAAAAAAAAATCACATTGCACTGGAGCAACGCAGCGGGTCAGGCGGTATCTCTGGTTCTCCAGCACATGGTTCTCCAAAGATGCTGACCGACCCGCTGAGTTACTCCATCATGTTGTTTCTTTTTTTGTAATCCAGCATCTGCAGTACCTTGGTTCCATATTTTACTGCTTCACTGCGAGTTTCTTCAAACTATGCTACACTGAAGAATTCTCATCCTATCTCTGACGGTAGTTCTGTGCGACTCACTATCACAGTCCCCCTCTGTGATTGCTGCTGCTCTCCCGCTCATATGCGAGAAGAAGGGCCCCAACGCGAATCGTCACCTTGCCATGTTCACTGGTGATTCTGCCTGTCCCTGCCCTGTTACTCCAGCACTTTGCGGCTCTTTTCTGTATTCTGATATCGTTTTGTCCACTCATTCTGCTCTCTATTGCCACTTGCATTCGCAGTCTCACTGCCTCCTTAGCTCCGTGTCATTTCGCCTTCGCTTTGCCTTCTCAACTTGTCGTTCTCAATTCAGCTTGTAAGGGAAAATTGGAGTCTGTCTCTTAGTCTCACTCTCTCTCTCTCTGGGCAAAATATCTTTGTCTTCATCCCGCGAATTAGTCCTGCTCCGGCAAGTAAACTTTGACGAGCTTCTGACCCACACCTTCAGCGGGGCAAGATGCAGCGGACATATGCTGTAACAGGCTTTGTTGTTCATGTCCTCTGATCGTTAGGGGTCGGGATAAAACGCTATGATGTATGATCTGCCGTTCAACGAGTCCGCTCTGGACGGAACAGGAGACACGGGACAGTGCGTATTAGTGAAGGGAATATACAGAATAGCGGCGTTATATTCGAACTATAATATTCGGCTCACTGCCGCGCTCGTTTAGTGGGTTTCGTAAAAAAATGAAAAAAACATTTTCATCCCGTTCTTCAGCTCCTGTCTGTATGTGCTTTGGGTCATTGCATAGATACAAGTATTGGCGCAGGAGCTGACGCGAATGAGCAAGACCCACACCTCATTGGTGATGTTTGAAGGGCTTGTGAGATCCAAGCCCACAAAATTAATAGTAATTAGGGTACAGAAGCAAATCTTCGCTCCCGTCGTCCGCAGTAATATGGAGGTTGCCGACACCGTGAAGAGTAAGGCAATAGATTTACGCCGATTCTCCGTCTCAGTGTCCTTGCCATCGCGAATTAGCTAATCATGCTTCCTACATTTGTATTTAGTTTGTCAATGGAAATCGCAAACGACAGTCTCAACGCCGATCCCTGCCGTAACCCGCTCGTCACAGACTTCCAGTCGCAAAACACAAACCTCCACAATCATCATATCCCCCTCTCTCTCCCCCCCCCCCCTCCCCCCCCACCTTTCAACCAACTAACTAACAAGCCAATTTTCCTTGTGGCGATATATTCGCTGGGTCTGATCCTTTGAACCATTCTCCCATGTGGGACGTGTCAAATGCCTTACAGAAGTCCACGAAGTCCGAACAGACGCCTCCAATGAAGACATCCGAGGTGAGGTGACAGTGGGGTAGAATTGGCAGGTTTGTTTAGCGCTGTCACTTGCAAAGCAGTGATAACCATCCCAGGCATGTACATCCAACATTAACATTGGAAGGAAGTCCCAATCAGTATCTCTAATCATGTGCTTTAAGCAACAAGAAAAAAATAAAGCTTTTTCAAGATAAAGAAAATATCATTTAATTGAAATGTAAATTCGTTTTATTATATTCTTCCTTTAGACGAGCTAGCCGAGTAAAGAGACTGAAGACGGGTCTCAAACGGAAATGTCGCCTATTCATTGCCCCCGCAGATATACCGTGATCCGCTAGTTAGTACATCACTTTGCGTTTGGCAAAATCATGAGGGTGATATCATCCCGCCGGCGCACGTAATCCGCCAGCTGTTCCACGCTTGAACCAGTGGGTCCCGCCTCCCCCGCTCTGATCAGCTGTCGGAAGTCTCTTCAACGGCAGGAAGTCGTGTACCTTTTTAGCTTGACCATTCCTGTCATTGTGTACTTTATCACCAAGCAGTGACAATCGAATACGGGATTCAATTCTAAAATGGGTAGTGGGTGCTTCGATTCATTATTTTTAAGTTGGTTTTAAGCTACAACTTTTATTCACCCGATCATTTAGCTCCAGGGACTCTGCTTGGCCCGCTGAATTACTCCGGTACTTTGTGTTTTGCTCAATCATTATGGTAAACTACATTAACTTAATTCGAAAGACTGCTTGTGGCCAACACATCTATTTGGATACGCATGCAGTCGGGACAGACAAACAAACGAGGCAAGGTGTGGCGGGTAAACGGTCAGGTATCGAGCGGAGCCGTGGGATTCATATTGATGGGTCGGGCTGAAAAATAAACCCGCACGGATTGTTTGCATTTATGACCGAGGGATAAAACATAGAACGGCAACAGTGCAGGAAATGGGCGTTCGGTCCACAATATCCGCGCCGAGCATGATGACAAGTTGAACCAGTCTTTGCTATCTGCACATGATCCGCATCCTTTCGTTCCCTGCACATCCATGTGCCTGTCCAAAGGACTTTAAAATGATAGTTTCATTTATGCCTCCATCACTACCCCTGCCAGCGCGTTCCAGTCACCCACGACCATTTGTGTAAAAAGCCTGCTCCGCGGATCTGCTTTAAAATTTCCCCCTCTCACCTTCAAGCTATATCATCTAGTCCTTGTGTACCGGCTGCAAAGGGCGGTGAAGGACGCAAAAGGGAGGTACAGGGACAGGATGGAGTCACAGATGGAGCAGCAGGACACCAGACGCCATTGGCAGAGGCTACGGACTATAACTAACTTCCGGAGCAGCCCCCCATGAACCGGAAGTGCCGGCACCTCCCTAGTTGATGACCTGAACTGTTTCTACGCTCGTTTCGAGACCGGCAACGTCACCCCAGGCTTGCCGGCTAACACCGCCAGCGCGCTGGTTAGCGAGGCTGGAGGGAGGGCCACTGCTGGGGATGGGCACACACTCTCGTTGTCCGAGCACGACATAAGGAGGGCTCTGACACGTGTGAACACGGAGGAAAGCTGTAGGCCCAGATTGCATCTCCAGACGAATACTTAAGTCTTGTGCTACGCAGCTAGTTCCGGTGCTCACTACAATATTCAACCTCTCCCTGGACAAGTCCGTGGTCCCTGTCTGCTTCAAAAGATCCATCATTGTACCTGTACCAAAGAATGCCTCTCCAGCTTGTCTGAATGGCTACCGTCCGGTGGCCCTCACCTCGGTAGTCATGACATGATTTGAGAGGCTGGTGAAGAAACACATCTGCGCCTTCCTCCCTCGCAACATGGACCAGTTACAATTCGCATACCGTCCGAACAGATCCACGGACGATGCGATCTCCCAGGTTCTGCACACCGCTCCCTCTCACCTTGACAGCCAGAAGGGGGGCTATGTGAGGATGCTGTTCATAGACGTCAGTTCAGCCTTCAACACGATAGTCCCCACCAGACCTGCTGAGAAGCTGCTGGAATTGGGGCTCAACACCCCCCTGTGTGCCTGGGTCCTGGACTTTCTCACCGCCAGGCCCCAGGTAGTCAAGATGGGAGGAAATACATCGAAGTCCCTCACCCTGAGCACAGGATGCCCCCAGGGTTGCGTCCTCAGCCCCCTACTCTACTCCATGTACACATGTGACTGTGTGGCTAGGTTCAGCTCCAACTCTATAATCAAGTTTGCTGATGACACTGTGGTGGTGGGCCTGATTTCCGATAACGATGAGAAGGCCTACCGGGAGGAGGTGGCTGATCTGGCACTCTGGTGTCAGGACAACAGCCTCCTCTTGAATGTCAAAAAAACTAAGGAGCTGATCGTGGACTTTAGGAGGGCACAACATCCGAGGACGTACACACCATTGAAGATAAATGTGGATACTGTGGCTAGGGTGAGCTGCTTTAAATACCTGGGAGCACATCTCAGAGGATCTGACATGGACAACACAAGCTGCAGCACTGGTGAGTAAGGCAAGGCAGCGCCTTTACCATCTCAGGCAATTGAGGAAATTCAGAGTGTCTCTGAGGATCTTCCAGTGCTTCTACTCAGCGGCTGTGGAAAGCATGTTGCCCGGAAACATCACAATCTGGTTTGGGAACTGCTCTGCCCAGGACATGAAGGCTTTGCAGAGAGTAGTGCGTTCGGCCGAACGCACTATGGGAACTACACTCGCCCCCCTGCAGGAACTATACACCAGAAGGTGCAGATCCAGAGCCAGCAACATTATGGGGGACCCCTTCCACCACAGCAACAGACTGTTCCAGCTGCTACGATCAGGTAAACTCCTCCGTTGCCATGCTGTGAAAACAGAGAGGATGAGAAGGAATTTCTTCCCAGAGGCCATTAGGACTGTAAGGAGTCCTCACCAAGGACTAACTTACTGTACCAATTTACTGTTGTGTGGTGTCTTGTTAAAATTGCTGTTTTTTTCTTTTTCCCCACAAATATGTAATTACTGATTCTGTTCCATTCTGTTTTGTAGTTTTTTTGCACAATCCGCAAGCATTGCCACTTTTCATTTCACTGCACTTCTCGTATGCGTATGTGACGAATACATTTGACTTGAGGAAAGCACTACCGGTGCTGGTTTAAATAGACGATAGACACAAAAAGCTGGAGTAACTCAGCGGGAACGGCAGCAACTCTGGAGAGAAGGAATGGGTTAACAAAATGTGTAGGAAAGAACTGCAGATGCTGGTCTAAATCGAAGATAGACACAAAATGCTGAAGTACCGAGTCTGAAGAAGGGTCTAATAATAATAATAATAATAATGGATTGGATTTATATAGCGCCTTTCTAATACCCAAGGCGCTTTACATCGCATTATTCATTCACTCCTCAGTCACACTCGGTGGTGGTGAGCTACTTCTGTAGCCACAGCTGCCCTGGGGCAGACTGACGGAAGCGTGGCTGCTAATCTGCGCCTACGGCCCCTCCGACCACCACCAATCACTCACACGCATTCACACACATTCACACGCAGGCAAAGGTGGGTGAAGTGTCTTGCCCAAGGACACAACGACAGTATGCACTCCAAGCGGGATTCGAACCGGCTACCTTCCGGTTGCCAGCCGAACACTTAGCCCATTGCGCCATCTGTCGTCCTGTAACGTCACCTATTCCTTCCTTCCAGAAATGCTGCCTGTCCCACTGAGTTACTCCAGCATTGTGTGTCTATACTCTATCCAGACAACCATATCTATATCTCTTATATTTGAGGCATGCTGCCCGTTCCGCTGAGTTGCTCCAGCACCTCGTTTATGTTCTGCAGATGACCAAGTTGTTATCCGTGATGCGGTGGCACATGTTTTATCCATATTCCCAGGTAAATGTAATTAAGTCTCCTGTTCAACGAAACCGATTCAGTCGGAACTGGGGCACAGAATAGATACAAGGATCGATAGAGGCTGGAGTCTTGAGCAAAACATAACGTGCTGGACGATCTGAACGTGACAGGTAACATTTGTAGAGGGAATTGACATGTAATGTGTCGGATCGGGGGCTTCCACTGAATGGTGAAGTTCCGTGAGTGGAATAGAGAAAACAGATATGTCAAAATCAGATTCCAACTCACGGCTCACTGCTTCGCCTGTTTCATGGGGTTAATAATGACACGAATTAGAATCTTAATCCCGTTCTTCAGCTGCTCTCTAAACCTGCTTTGGGTCATTGCATAGATACAGGTGTTCGCGCAACAGCTGACCCGAATAAGTAAGATCCCTACTTCGTTGGCGATGGTCGAGGGGCTCGTGAGATCCGCGCCAACGAAATTGACGGTGACCCGAGTGCAGATCAAGGTTACCGTAGCCGTCGCCCAGAGTAACATGGAGGTGCCGGACACGGTGAAGAGTAAAACGATGCCATTGCGCCGATTCTCCGCCTCAGTGTCCTTGCCTTCCAGTGACTTCAGGCGCCGGCGGACTCTGCTGGCTGCTACGATGTTCCGGACCGTCAGACCGTTCAGAAGTATGATAAGACCAATGGGGAGTAAGGAGAGAGAGACGCTACATAGCCAGGTGAAAGCTACCCAGCCGATGGAAGTGAAGTACTCGGCTTTAGGCCGGCATCCCCAGTTCACATTGTCCATGGTGAAACGTGGCTCGTACATGAAGTGAAAGGGGATGTACTTTAAACAGCTCAATGCGCACAAGGACACAATGACCACGGCGGCCGTCTTATCCGTGCAATACGTGACTCTCAGCTTCGGGCAGCAGATGCTGACAAAACGATCAAAAGTGAAGGACACGGTTAACCAGACGGAATAGTCCAGGGTGACGACCCGCAAGTGTATGTATGAAGAGCACACTGTGCTGAGGGAGAGAAAGGAATAAGGGTTGTGGTAAATGTAGATTTCCCTCAGCAACACGTGGGAGATGACCACCAGCAGGTGGGACATTGCCATCGCCACCATGTAGCGGGTGATTCCTTTGGTGAGACCGCACTTTCCCCGGCACAGGATCGCAGCCGTCAGCACGTTCGCTGGGGGAAGAACAAAGTGGAGGGAAATAACTAATTAATGTTCCGTCATGTGCAACAGTGAGGAAAGAGGTTTACTTGGAGAGGAAACAATGCAGACAGCCACATAAAACGTAGAACATTACAGCATAGGTACACGCCTTTCACAGCACACTGTATCCGCGGCGAACTTGATGCCAAGTTAAGCTAACGTCTTCTGCCTGCACACGAGACACGCCTCTCCATTCTCTTCACACACACACACACACACACGCATACACACACACACACACATACACACACACACACACACACACACACACACACACACGCACGCACGCATATATATATATATATATATATATATGCAGAAGCCTCCTTCAATGCAGAAGACCACTATGGCATCTTCCTCCACCAACTACCCTGGCAGCGTGTTCCAGGCACCCAGCACTCTCCGTGTAAATGAAAACTTGCCCTGTAAATGTGCTTTAAACTTTACCACTCTCTAAAACGTTATGAACATTGAGTGTGGTGGGTGACGAGAATGCGTTGCCATGAATGGCGTTGGATTAGAGAGTCAATTTGGAGACGTTTTCAGTTTGACACATGGGTAAGCAGGGAGTATGGGGATATGGATCAGGTGTATGAGATTAGTTTAACTTGCCATCACGTCGGCATGGACATTTTAAGCCAAAGGGCCTGTTCCTATGCTGAACTGTTTGTTGTATGTTCTTTGATGTATGTTCTGTGTTCTATTACATTGGTCATTTAGACTTTTGCCTTTCGGTTCCTTGGAGTCTGTGGTTCGTAAAGAGTCATGACATTGGGAGTTCAGAAGTTACGACATACAATAGACCTTTCTGCTCTAGCAGCGCGGATGCTGTCATTAACACCACTTATGTGAGTATTGGATACGCTGTCTGCGCTTATTACCAAATATCTCTCGGCATCAAGCGTAAGGGTCTTTACATTGCCAGGACGGGGTTCTATTAGGCACAGGGATCAATCGGATCAAACTCCCGCACCAGGAGTCAGTCCGTTCCCCAGCGCCGCAGAACTCGACGGTCAGGAGCTTAAGTCAAAGTTTCTTTGCCGAAGCAGGAGAAATTCGCGAGATACGGGCGAGGACATTTTGCACAAAATGAATGAGACTAAGAGATATAATCCAATTTTCCCTTCAAGCGGAGTTGAGAACGTGGAGGTTCTTGTAAGGCAAAGCGAAGGCGAAAAGACACAGAGCTAAGGAGGCAGTGGGACTGCGAATGCAAGTGGCAACAGAGAGCGGAAATAGCTGAAAAAAACGATATCAGAATACTGATCACAAAGTCACAAAATCACAGAATCACAAAGTGCTGGAATAACACGGCGGGCCAGGCAGCATCTCTGGAGAACATGGGAAGGTGACGATTCGAGTTGGGGCACTTCCTATACATGAGCGGGAGAGCAGCAGCAAACCCAGACGGGGAGCAGTGAGAGAGTCTCACAGAACTGCCGTCAGGGATGTTATTTTGAATGTTGCACAGCTTGAAGAAACTTCGTAGTGGAGTAGTGAAATGTGGAAACAAGATACTGGAGATGCTGGATTACAAAAACAAAGAAGAGATAAAGTGCTGGAGTAACTCAGCGGGTCAACAGCATCTGTGGACATCCATGTGTTCCAGAGCTTCTCCTGACCCGCTGCGTTAGTCCCGCACAACTGGAATTTTTTTTATTGTAAATCAGCATCGGCAGTTCATTGTTTCTGCATCGCATCACAGAACGCGCGGTAACGTTGAGACACCGCAGACACACGTTGAACGATCTGCCCCGACTTACCAGGGATTCCAAACGCCGCCAGAATTGGATAGGAGATCTCCTTCACGTATAGAATCGGAGCCAGTCCCATTCTGTATGTTCTCGGCAGCTCACTGTGCTAACACGATGGAGCATGGAGCGCGACTCCAATGTTCATTAATACTCGCGCCAACCCTCCAGAGTATTCACGGAGTGATGAAACAATGACGTTAGTCATGGACATTTGAACAAACATTTCCACGCAATTCCACGCTGTGGAGGCCACGTCAGTGGATATTTTTAAGGCAGAGATAGACACATTCTTGATTAGAACGGGTGCCAGAGGTTACGGGGAGAAGACAGGAAAATGGTATTAGGAGGCAATATCAGCCATGATTCAATGGCTGAGTAGACTTGATGGGTCGAATGGCGCAATTCTATTCCAATAACTTGCGAACTTGTGAATTTTAACCTAATTGGAGGAGCAATACACATTGCAAAGATTGTAGGAGGACACGGGCTTAATACTGACATGTATCTCAATTAACGATGTGAGATGACGGGCATTTCACGTGGCGGGATTCGCTTCGTTCACTGGGCGGGCGATGTGTTGGATGTCGGAGGATTTCTAACGCGGGGAAAATCCGAAATATAATCTGTGCTTTATCACATTTATACCCAAGTAAGAGAGAATAGGATATTTCACAATGGTTTGCTCATGTTTCTTTTGATGTCCAATATGAATGCTTGATGTTGAACTCAGGGAAAATTAGCATGAAGTCCTTGCAATAGGTGTGCAGTTATAAATTCCACATCTCATATTGATATCGCCTCAAAGTCCGAATTAGAATGTATCCCCCCGTCAGCAATTTCATGAGACAATTCTCCTCAGATCTCTTATTTTGTGACCGATTAACTGCTTCAATTGAATGATAACATTGAGCTGAAAGCCACAAACCTGTTCTGCAAAGCATCTACTGCATCCGGAGTTCCCGATATGGCCGCGAGACCAAGCATCGGCGACCGCTTTGCTGAACACCTGCGCTCGGTCCGCCAACGTCTAATGGACATTCCGGTTGCTTCTCAAACTGACCTTTTTGTCCCGGACCTCCGCCATCGCTAGACAGAGGCCACACGCAAACTGGTATAGAGTCCCATTGCAGGGAAATTGACCCTTTGGCCTAAACTGCCCATGCTGACGGCAGTGCCCCATCCACACTAGTCGCCCCTGCCCGCGTTTCACCCATATCCACCTGAATCGTTCCTTTCCATGCACCTGTCAAAATGTCTTTGAAATGATTTCATAATATCTGCCGCACCTACCTCCTCTGGCAACTCATTCAATATACCCACCACCGTCTGTGCAAAAAGTTTGTCCCTCATATTCATATTAAATATTCGTCCTCTCACTTAACGGCAAAGTCGTCCGGTTCTTGATTCCCCTCGTCTGGGTAAAAGATTCTGTGCATCGACCCTATTAACCCCCCCCCCCCTGATCTAATGCACCGCTGTAAGATTACACTTCATCCTCCTGTGCTCCAAGGAATACAGCCCTGATCTGCCCAACCTCTCACTATAGTTGGGGCTTTAGGTTCTGCTAACATTCCCGTAAATCTTCACTGAATTCTTTCTTTCTTATCGCCATCTTTCCTAGAGCAGGGTGATCAAACTGAGCACGATACTCCAAAAGTGATGTAATCAATCTTCTAGAACTGTAAAATAACATCCTACCTTCTATGGTCAATGCCCTGACTGATGAAGCCCACTGTGCCTAAAGACTTATTGTCCGCTCCATCTGCCTGTGGAGCCACTTTCTAGGAACTAGTCCCTGCACTCCTGGATAGCTCTTCGCCACAACACTCCCTAGAGTCATATCCCTGCCCCTGTTTCACTTCTCAAAATGCAACACCTCACATATCTGCATTAAACACCACTAAATGTTCCTCAGCTCACTTGCCCAATAGCGCAAGACCCTGCTGTTAGCTTTCATAACCATCTTCGCTATCTACAATACAACCCACGTATGAATTCGCACATTTACTAATCCTGCCTTGTACATTATCATCCAAATCTTTCATACAAACAACAAAGAGATTTGGGCAAAGCACCGATACTAAAGGGACACCACTGTCACGGGCCTCTAGTCCGCGAACCAACTTTCCAGCAACACCCTCTGTTCCATTTTCCATTATGCCAATATTCCATCCAGTCGGCTAGGTTTCCCTGGGGTCTATGCGATCTAACGTCCCAGAGTAGATCACGACACGGACACACATCAAAAGCCTTGCTGAAATCCAGAAAGATAACGTCTGCAGCTCAGTCGTCATCCCGTTTTTTGATTATATCTTCACAAAAGTCAACAGGACTCGTGAAACACGATGTCCCACGTACAACACAATGGCAACTATCCCTAATCACCCTTGTCTATCTGAATGCATACAGATCTTATCCAGTTACTTGCCTGCCCCAGATGTTACGCTAACTGGACTATAGTTCCCAAGCTTTTCCTTGCAGCCCTTCTTAAATTGCGATACAAACATTAACCACCAGTTTTCCGGCATCTCACCCGTCTTTAATTATGATGTTTATAACTAAGGCTCTGGTCAGGAAAATGAATGTAATTTCTTCTCTGGCTTCCGACAGCGTCCCCGATATGTCTGATCAAACCCAGGAGATATGTCTACCTTCAGACGCCTTAATTACCCCTCGACCGTAATATCGACTGCCCTCAAGACACTGCCATTGGCTGCCCCCAAGATGTACCGTTGTTGCGGCTTTCTCTACGGTTAAAACCGAGGAGAAATACTCATTGAGGACATTGCCATCTCTGGTTTGGTTTTTCTGGGACCTTATTCTCTCTCCAGTTACCAATTTTCCCTTAATGACCACACACATTATTTTGATGTTGCTTGATATTATCTGGTAACGTTATCTCCTGCCCCCTTTTTGCCCTTCTGGTTTATTTATTAAGTCTGTTCGTCAGTTCCCAAAATTCCTTGAGGAATATACATGATGCCAGCTCCCTATACCCGTCCCATGCCTCCTTCATTTTCCTGACCAGAGCCTCAGTTTCTCTCATCACTCATGCACCTGTCTTACCCTTCAGTCTAACAGGCACATGCATGCGCTGAAATCCAGTCATCTCACCTTCAAAGCATCCCACGATTTGGTCGTTCCTTTGCTTATGAAAACCTAGTCGGATCAACTTGTGCGAGTACCTGTCTGCGAGTACTGTCAAAGTTGAGCTTGCCCCAATTCTGTTGTGCGTGGCCCCTTGGGCAAGAGATACGTGAATATGGTTGAGTTCTTCATTAGGATGGAGAGTGACATTGTTAATTCAGAAACAAGGGTTCTGAACTTAAAGAAAGGTAACTTTGAGGGTATGAGACGTGAATTGGCCAAGATTGACTGGCAATTGATTCTTAAAGGGTTGACGGTGGATATGCAATTGAAGGCATTTAAAGACTGCATGGATGAACTACAACAATTGTTCATCCCAGTTTGACAAAAGAATAAATCAGGGAAGGTAGTGCATCCGTGGATAACAAGGGAAATCAGGGATAATATCAAAACAAAAGATGAAGCGTTTAAATTTGCCAGAAAAAGCAGCCTACCAGAGGACTGGGAGAAATTCAGTCCTGCAGAGGAGGACAAAGGGCTTAATTAGGAAAGGGAAAATAGATTATGAAAGAAAACTGGCAGGGAACATAAAAACTGACTGCAAAAGTTTTTATAGATATGCGAAGAGAAAAATATTAGTTAAAACAAATGTACGTCCCTTGCAGTCAGAAACAGGTGAATTGATCATGTGGAACAAGGACATGGCAGACCAATTGAATAACTACTTTGGTTCTGTCTTCACTAAGGAAGACATAAATAATCTGCCGGAAATAGCAGGGGACCGCGGGTCAAATGAGATGGAGGAACTGAGTGAAATCCAGGTTAGCCGGGAAGTGGTGTTACGTAAATTGAATGGATTAAACGCCGATAAATCCCCAGGGCCAGATAGCCTGCATCCCAGAGTACTTAAGGAAGTAGCCCCAGAAATAGTGGATGCATTAGTGATACATTTTTCAAAACTCCTTAGATTCTGGAGTAGTTCCTGAGGATTGGAGGGTAGCTAATGTAACCCTTCTTTTTAAAAAGGGAGGGAGAGAGAAAACGGGGAATTGCAGACCAGTTAGTCTAAAATCGGTAGTGGGGAAACTGCTAGAGTCAGTTATTAAAGATGGGATAGCAGCTCATTTCGAAAGTGGTGAAATCATTGGACAAAGTCAGCATGGATTTACGAAAGGTAAATCATGTCTGACGAATCTCATAGAATTTTTCGAGGATGTAACTAGTAGGGTGGATAAGGGAGAACCAGTGGATGTGTTATATCTGGACTTTCAGAAGGCTTTCGACAAGGTCCCACATAAGAGATTAGTATACAAACTTAAAGCACACGGTATTGGGGGTTCAGTATTGATGTGGATAGAGAACTGGCTGGCAAACAGGAAGCAAAGAGTTGGAGTACACGGGTCATAGAAACATAGAAATTAGGTGCAGGAGTACGCCATTCGGCCCTTCGAGCCTGCACCGCCATTCAATATGATCATGGCTGATCATCCAACTCAGTATCCCGTACCTGCCTTCTCTCCATACCCTCTGATCCCTTTAGCCATGAGGGCCACATCTAACTCCCTCTTAAATATAGCCAATGAACTGGCCTCGACTACCCTCTGTGGCAGAGAGTTCCAGAGATTCACCACTCTCTGTGTGAAAAAAGTTCTTCTCATCTCGGTTTTAAAGGATTTCCCCCTTATCCTTAAGCTGTGACCCTTGTCCTAGACTTCCCCAACACCGGGAGCAATCTTCCTGCATCTAGCCTGTCCAACCCCATAAGAATTTTGTACGTTTCTATAAGATCCCCTCTCAATCTCCTAAATTCTAGAGAGTATAAACCAAGTCTATCCAGTCTTTCTTCATAAGACAGTCCTGACATCCCAGGAATCAGTCTGGTGAACCTTCTCTGCACTCCCTCTATGGCAATAATGTCCTTCCTCAGATTTGGAGACCAAAACTGTACGCAATACTCCAGGTGTGGTCTCACCAAGACCATATACAACTGCAGTAGAACCTCCCTGCTCCTATACTCAAATCCTTTTGCTATGAAAGCTAACATACCTTTCGCTTTCCTCACTGCCTGCTGCACCTGCATGCCTACTTTCAATGACTGGTGTACCATGACACCCAGGTCTCGCTGCATCTCCCCTTTTCCTAGTCGGCCACCATTTACAGAAAGGATGGGTTGCACTTGAACTCGAGGGGGACCAATATCCTGGCGGGTAGATTTGCAAAGGCTACTGGGGAGACTTTAAACTAGTATGGTTGGGGGGGGACTAAAATTGGGAAAGCTAGCAGTCAGTGTGTGAGGCAGGAGGCAGAGAATGGAAGCACTCTGACCCAAAATGTAGGGGAGAGAGAAGAAAAAGACAATAAACAGAGAATAAGAGAGGGTGGGTCTCTTAAATGTGTATATTTTAATGCTAGGAGCATTGTAAGAAAGGTGGATGAACTTAAAGCCTGGATTGACACCTGGAAGTATGATGTTGTGGCGATCAGTGAAACATGGTTGCAGGAGGGCTGTGATCGGAAACTAAATATTCCAGGATTTCGTTGCTTCAGGTGTGATAGATTTGGAGGGGCAAGAGGTGGAGGTGTTGCATTGCTTATCAGGGAAGATATTACTGCAGTGCTTTGGCAGGATAGATTAGAGGGCTCTTCTAGGGAGGCTATTTGGGTGGAACTGAGAAATGGGAAAGGGGTAGCAACACTCATAGGGGTGTATTATAGACCGCCAAATGGGGAGCGATAATTGGAGGAGCAAATATGTAAGGAGATTGCAGATATTAGTAGTAAGCACAAGGTAGTGATTGTGGGAGATTTCAATTTTCCACACATAGACTGGGAAACACATTCTGTAAATGGGCTGGATGGGTTGGAGTTTGTAAAATGTGTGCAGGATAGTTTTTTGCAGCAATACATAGATGTACCTACTAGAGAAGGGGCGGTGCTGGACCTCCTGTTAGGAAATGAGACGGGTCAAGTGGCAGAGGTATGCGTTGGGGAACAGTTCAGGACCAGTGTTCACAATACCATTAGTTTCAATATAATTATGGAGAGGGTCAGAACTGGACCTAGGGTTGAGATTTTTGATTGGAGAAAGGCTAACTTTGAGGAGATGCGAAAGGATTTAAAAGGAGTATATTGGGATAGTTTGTTTTATGGGAAAGATGTGGAAGAGAAATGGAGGACATTTAAAGGTGACATTTTAAGAGTACAGAATCTTTATGTCCCTGTTCGGTTGAAAGGAAATAGTAAAAATCGGAAAGAGCCGTGGTTTTCAAGGGAAATTGGACAATTAGTTCGGAAAAAGAGAGAGATCTACAATAATTATAGGTAGCATGGAGTAAATGAGGTGCTTGAGGAGTATAAAATATGTAAAAAGTGTCTTAAGAAAGAAATTAGAAAAGCTAAAAGAAGATATGAGGTTGCTTTGGCAAGTAAGGTGAAAGTAAATCCAAAGGGTTTCTACAGCTATATTAATAGCAAAAGGATAACGAGGGATAAAATTGGTCCATTAGAGAGTCAGAGTGGACAGCTATCTGCAGAGCCAAAACAGATGGGGGAGATATTGAACAATTTCTTTTCTTCGGTATTCACCAAGGAGAAGGATATTGAATTATGTGAGGTAAGGGAAACAAGTAGAGTAGCTATGGAAACTATGAGATTCAAAGAAGAGGAAGTACTGACACTTTTGAGAAATATAAAAGTGGATAAGTCTCCAGGTCCGGACAGGATATTCCCTAGGACATTGAGGGAAGTTAGTGTAGAAATAGCAGGGGCTATGACAGAAATATTTCAAATGTCATTGGAAACGGCAATAGTGCCGGAGGATTGGCGTACTGCGCATGTTGTTCCATTGTTTAAAAAGGGGTCTAAGAGTAAACCTAGCAATTATAGACCTGTTAGTTTGACGTCAGTGGTGGGCAAATTAATGGAAAGGATACTTAGAGATAATATATATAAGCATCTGGATAAACAGGGGCTGATTAGGAACAGTCAACATGGATTTGTCCCTGGAAGGTCATGTTTGACTAATCTTCTTGAATTATTTGAAGAGGTTACTCGGGAAATTGATGAGGGTAAAGCCGTGGATGTTGTATATATGGACTTCAGTAAGGACTTTGAGAAGGTTCCTCACGGAAGGATGGTTAAGAAGGTTCAATGGTTGGGTATTAATGGTGGAGTAGCAAGATGGATTCAACAGTGGCTGAATGGGAGATGCCAGAGAGTAATGGTGGATGGTTGTTTGTCAGGTTGGAGGCCAGTGACTAGTGGGGTGCCACAGGGATCTGTGTTGGGTCCACTGTTGTTTGTCATGTACATCAATGATCTGGATGATGGTGTGGTAAATTGGATTAGTAAGTATGCAGATGATAATAAGATAGGTGGGGCTGTGGATAATGAAGTAGATTTTCAAAGTCTACAGAGAGATTTATGCCGGTTGGAAGAGTGGGCTGAAAGATGGCAGATGGAGTTTAATGCTGATAAGTGTGAGGTGCTACATCTTGGCAGGACAAATCAAAATAGGACGTACATGGTAAATGGTATGGAATTGAAGAATGCAGGTGAACAGAGGGATCTTGGAATAACTGTGCACAGTTCCCTGAAAGTGGAATCTCATGTAGATAGGGTGGTAAAGAAAGCTTTTGGTGTGCTGGCTTTTATAAATCAGAGCATTGAGTATAGAAGTTGGGATGTAATGTTAAAATTGTACAAGGCATTGGTGAGGCCAATTCTGGAGTATGGTGTACAATTTTGGTCGCCTAATTATAGGAAGGATGTCAACAAAATAGAGAGTGTACAGAGGAGATTTACTAGAATGTTGCCTGGGTTTCAGCAACTAAGTTACAGAGAAAGGTTGAACAAGTTAGGGCTTTATTCTTTGGAGCGCAGAAGGTTAAGGGGGGACTTGATGAGAGGGATAGACAGAGTTGACGTGGATAAGCTTTTCCCACTGAGAGTAGGGAAGATTCAAACAAGGGGACATGACTTGAGAATTAAGGGACAGAAGTTTAGGGGTAACATGAGGGAGAACTTCTTTACTCAGAGAGTGGTGGCTGTGTGGAATGAGCTTCCAGTGAAGGTGGTGGAGGCAGGTTCGTTTTTATCATTTAAAAATAAATTGGATAGTTATATGGACGGGAAAGGAATGGAGGGTTATGGTCTGAGCGCAGGTATATGGGACTAGGGGAGAATACGTGTTCGGCACGGACTAGAAGGGTCGAGATGGCCTGTTTCCGTGCTGTAATTGTTATATGGTTATATGGTTATTTAGATAATAATGGAATAAGGGTACTTTTCAGAATAGCAGGCAGTGACTATTGGGGTACCGGAAGGCTCAGTTCCGGGACCCCAGCTATTTACAATATATATTAATGATTTGGACGAGGGAATTGAATGCAACATCTCCAAGTTTGCGGATGACACGAAGCTCGGGGGCGGTGTTAGCTGTGAGGAGGATGCTATGAGGCTGCAAGGTGACTTGGATAGGCTGGGTAAGTGGTCAAATGCATGGCAGATGCAGTATAATGTGGATAAATGTGAGGTTATCCACTCTGGTGGCAAATACAGGAACGTAGACTATTATCTGAATGGTGGCCGATTAGGAAAAGGGGAGATGCAACGAGACCTGGGTGTCATGGTACACCAGTCATTGAAAGTAGGCATGCAGGTGCAGCAGGCAGTGAAGAAAGCGAATGGTATGTTAGCATTCATTGCAAAAGGATTTGAGTATAGGAGCAGAGAGGTTCTACTGCATTTGTACAGGGTCTTGGTGAGACCACACCTGGAGTATTGCGTACAGTTTTGGTCTCCAAATCTGAGGAAATACATTCTTGCCATAGAGGGAGTACAGAGAAGGTTCACCAGACTGATTCCTGGGATGTCAGGACTTTCATATGAAGAAAGACTGGATAGACTCGACTTGTACTCGCTAGAATTTAGACGATTGAGGGGGGATCTTAAAGAAACTTACAAAATTCTTAAGGGGTTGGACAGGCTAGATGCAGGAAGATTGTTCCCGATGTTGGGGAAGTCCAGGACAAGGCGTCACAGCTTAAGGATAAGGGGGAAATCCTTTAAGACCGAGATGAGGAAAAACGTTTTCACACAGAGAGTGGTGAATCTCTGGAACTCTCTGCCACAGAAGGTAGTTGAGGCCAGTTTATTGGCTATATTTAAGAGGGAGTTAGGTGTGGCCCTTGTGGCTAAAGGGATCAGGGGGTATGGAGAGAAGGTAGGTACAAGATACTGAGTTGGATGATCAGCCATGATCATATTGAATGGCGGTGCAGGCTCGAAGGGCCGAATGGCCTACTCCTGCACCTATTTTCTATGTTTCTATGTTTCTATGTTAATTCGCGGACCTGCCGTGTCGTTACCTATAGTTATCTCAAAGTTAATATGACAGTGGTCGCTGGTCCCAACGGAGTCTACCACGAACACATCAGTCATTATCATTTCCAATTTCCGAATAATGTTAACATCTGTCCACCTTACTGTAATGCATTGATTTTAATTTGACACATTAGGAATTGAGGATTGAAAATTTGATGATATTGTTCGATGTCAATGGTTATGTTTCAATGTTGCGCACAGATCGATGCGAGAAATTGGTTTTATCATTGGTTTATTATCGCCACGGGATACATGTTTGCGTGGCATCCGGTTATGTCATACCATTCATGGGTACAATCAAACCAAACACTAATACAATAGGTCCTGCTAAATGAAAGATAACCACAGCGCCGGAAATAATGCTACATCGTTACAATATTACATAAAACCGAGGAAGTACGTATTATTTATATGCAGAGATCACATCTGGACAATACCCTCAGCGGGGCAAGATGCAACGGACATATGCTGTAAGAGGCTTTGGTATCCAACTGATCGTTTGGGGTCGCGATCAAACGTTATAATCTATGGTCTGTCGTTCAACAAGTCCGTTCTGGACGGAACAGAAGACACATAGAAACATAGAAACATAGAAAATAGGTGCAGGAGTAGGCCATTCGGCCCTTCGAGCCTGCACCGCCATTCAATATGATCATTGCTGATCATCTAACTCAGTATCCCGTACCTGCCTTCTCTCCATACCCCCTGATCCCTTTAGCCACAAGGGCCACATCTAACTCCCTCTTAAATATAGCCAATGAACTGGCCTCAACTACCCTCTGTGGCAGAGAGTTCCAGAGATTCACCACTCTCTGTGTGAAAACGTTTTTCCTCATCTCGGTCTTAAAGGATTTCCCCCTTATCCTTAAGCTGTGACCCCTTGTCCTGGACTTCCCCAACATCGGGAACAATCTTCCTGCATCTAGCCTGTCCAACCCCATAAGAATTTTGTACGTTTCTATAAGATCCCCTCTCAATCTCCTAAATTCTAGCGAGTATAAGCCAAGTCTATCCAGTCTTTCTTCATATGAAAGTCCTGACATCCCAGGAACCAGTCTGGTGAACCTTCTCTGCACTCCCTCTATGGCTATAATGTCCTTCCTCAGATTTGGAGACCAAAACTGTACGCAATACTCCAGGTGTGGTCTCATCAAGACCCTGTACAACTGCAGTAGAACCGCCCTGCTCCTATACTCAAATCCTCTTGCTATGAAGGCCAACATACCATTCGCTTTCTTCACTGCCTGCTGCACCTGCATGCCTACTTTCAATGACTGGTGTACCATGACACCCAGGTCTCGCTGCATCTCCTCATTTCCTAATCGGCCACCATTTAGATAATAGTCTGCCTTCCCGTTTTTGCCACCAAAGTGGATAACCTCACATTTATCCACATTATACTGCATCTGCCAAACATTTGCCCACTCACCCAGCCTATCCAAGTCACCTTGCAGTCTCCTAGCATCCTCCTCACAGCTAACACTGCCCCCCAGCTTAGTGTCATCCGCAAACTTGGAGATGTTGCTTTCAATTCCCTCGTCCAGATCATTAATATAAATTGTAAATAGCTGGGGTCCCAGCACTGAGCCTTGCGGTACCCCACTAGTCACTGCCTGCCATTGTGAAAAGGACCCGTTTACTCCTACTCTTTGCTTCCTGTTTGCCAGCCAGTTCTCTATCCACATCAATACTGAAACCCCAATACGGTGTGATTTAAGTTTGTATCCTAATCTCTTATGTGGTACCTTGTCGAAAGCCTTCTGAAAGTCCAGATACAACACATCCACTGGTTCTCCCCTATCCACTCTACTAGTTACATCATCGAAAAATTCTATAAGATTCGTCAGACACGATTTACCTTTCGTAAATCCATGCTGACTTTGTCCAATTATATCACCACTTTCCAAATGTGCTGCTATCCCATCTTTAATAACTGACTCTAGCAGTGCATATTAGTGAGGGGAATATAACTGACACTGGACAGTGCATATTAGTGAGGGGAATATACAGAATAGCGGCGTTATATTCGAACTCCAATATTCGGCTCACTGCCGCGTCCGTTTCGTGGGTTTCGTAAAAAAATGAACAAGACTTTTCATCCCGGTCTTCAGCTCCTGTCTGAATTTACTTTGGGTCATTGCATAGATACAAGTATTGGCGCAGGAGCTGACCCGAATGAGCAAGACCCCCACCTCATTGGCGATATTTGAGGGGCTTGTGAGATCCGAGCCCACAAAATAAATAGTAATTCGGGTACAGATGAAAGTTACCGCTCCCGCCGTCCACAGTAATATGGAGGTTCCCGACACCGTGAAGAGTAAGACAATAGACTTACGCCGATTCTCCGACTCAGTGTCCTTGCCATCCTGTCCCTTTAAGCGCCGGCGGACCCTGCTGGCCGCTATGGTGTTCTTGACCGTCAGCCCGTTCAGAAGCAGGATTAGGACGAAAGGGAGTAAGGAGAGGGAAATGTTACACATCCATGAAAAAACAACCCACCCGATGGAAGTGAAGTAGGCCGGTCTGGGCCGGCACCCCCAGTTCACAATGTCCATGGTGAAGCGTGGCTCGTACATGAAGTAAAATGGGATGTATTTTAAGCAGCTCAGCGCACACAAGGACACAATGACCACGGCGGCCGTCTTGTCCGTGCAATAGGTGAGTCTCAGCTTCGGGAAGCAAATGCTGACAAAACGGTCAAAAGTGAAGGATAAGGTTAAACACACGGAATAGTCCAGTGTAAGGATGCGCAGGTACACATACGAAGGGCACACCGTGCTGCGGATGAAGAAGGCTTTGGGGTTGTAGTACACATAGATTCCTTGGAGCAACACTTGAAAGAAGATGACGGGCAGATCGGAAATTGCCATCGACACCATGTAACGGAGGAAAGAAGAAAAATGCACGTGAAACGACTTACTGGAGAATATAGGACATTAGAAACAGGATCGTGTTGGTAGGCAGTGGAAATCTGGAGGGAATAAGTCTGGAGCAGTCGATGGAGTCACGAAGAGGAAAGGGTAAGGAGGCATTTTCAAGAATGTTGTGAATATTTATTCGATTGTCAACATGTTTCGATTCTCCCTCTCCCTCTCCCTCTCCCTCTCCCTCTCCCTCTCCCTCTCTCATCCAGCTATTTAGACTGGTTCACTGGTGTAACATGGAAAGAGGCCCTTCGGCCTCTCTTTAACCATTTTCCTATTGAATCAACGAAATATGTTCCGTGCACCATTTCGAATTAAAATCACGGCGCCGCCCCAGTGGAACGGTCTCCCAGCACTGCACGAAATGACAACGTGATATGCAGCTCAGAACTTTCAACATCGAGTACACCTTACTGATGCAGCAGCTATGTTGCTTCCACTTGTGAGGGAATTTGAGGGGCTGTTAATAATTGCTGCCAAATACCCTTCCATTAAAGTGTAAAGAGCTCCACATCCAAGCACGGGTTGGCATTGGGCACCCACATCAACACCCATGCCAAAAGTCCACCAGTTCCCCAGAACCGCTGACTCGAAGGGACTGGGTTGAAACATATACCAGCTATTCTGTGTAGTAACTTGAGTAACTCGCTGGATGTGGATCAGGAATTTTTACCCATATAGGAAGTGAGCGGCATTAGGAGAGACTCCCAATTCATGACAAGCGACTCGGGACCGATGGAGGCTCCTATAAGAGATGAAACGCAAAGCCGTAAGGACACAGGGCAACGGAGGCAGCGAAGCCGCCGACAGCCATCGGCAACAGCGCACGGAAAGAATCGATGAAAACGACATGAGAACACAGACAGAGCCCTCGATACCGTTGAAACGGAGCAGCAACACATTGAAGGACAGGACTGCGGATTGAAATTAGAGTTGGGGAACTCTGAGTGCTTTTCACAGAGAAGGATCTCCTATCATCCGATTAAATCGCGCTACTTTTACAACAAGTTTATCTATCTATTGTACTTGACTTGATTTGATTGCATTTATGTACAGCATTATCTGATCGGATTAGGTGTAAAACAAAAATGTTCACTGTACCTCTGTACACATGACAATAGTAAACCTAAAGCTAAAATGTCCGGACTAACCAGGGATTCCATACGCCGCCATAATCGGATAGAAGATCTCCTTCACGTACAGAATCGGAGCCCGTCCCATTCTAAAAGAGTCGCAGTCGGCAGGAAACACAGGGACGGATGTTAATGCGGTTTAAAATTGGGAAATCATAAATATAATCCGCGCTATTATGTATTTTTATCGAGAGCAAATGGAATGGAGCATATCACAGCAGTTTGCCCGGATATTTGTTCTTGTAATATGAATGAGTAACCTTCAACATTGCCCAACGGACCGGGAGTGCAAGTGGGACGACAGGTATTAGGGAATCTAAAGTCAGTGGTTGGTGTTACTAAATAATTCCATGTCGGTATTTCAATTCACAATATAGTCCAAGTTGCAATCTTGCTGCAAATAATGTAATAGATTTATTTTCAGTAGTTCTCTTATTGTATAACGGACACCTATTTCACATAAATAACAAGGTTGAGCTGAACAGAAACACATACCTGTATATTGGAAATTTTAAAGGAAAGAACACAACAAATGTCTGGAAATATTAAGCATGTGATTGCATTTATTGAGAGAGTAAACGTTAAACATTCAGACTGCTTACTTTTCATCATTCAAAAGAAATGCAATACGATGAACCAGATGCCATTGAGTATAAAAGTCAGTAAGTCATAATCCAGTTCTCTATGACGTTCACAAAAATGCTGGAGAAACTCAGCGGGTGCAGCAGCATCTATGGAGCGAAGGAAATAGGCAACGTTTCGGGCCGAAACCCTTCTTCAGACTGATAGGGGGTGGGGAGAAGAAAGGAAAAAAGGCGGAGGAGGAGCCCGAGGGCTGGGGGAGGGTAGGAGACAACCAGAGGGCTGATGAAGGGGAGGGGACAGCAAGGGCTAGCAGAATTGGGAGAATTCATTGTTCAAGCCCCCAGGATGTAGACTGCCCAAGCGGAATATGAGGTGCATTTCCTCCAATTTCCGGTGTTGCTCGCTGTGGCCATGGAGGAGACCCAGGACAGAGAGGTCAGATACGGAATGGGAGGGGGGGGGTTGAAGTGCTGAGCCACCGGGAGGTCAGGTTGGTTATTGCGGACGTTCTCTGTGTTATCTTTATGACGTTCGTTCGGCCACATTTGGAGTGTAGCCTGCAGTTCAATTGGCTCCAATACAGGAAAGATGTGAAGAGTTTGAGAAGACGCAGACGAGGTTTAACGGAATGCTTCCGGAATTAGAGGGTATCAGCTGCAAGGAGAGATTGGACAGACGGTGATTTGCTTTCACTGGAACCTCGGAAGTTGAGCATAGATGGATAGTTGTGGATGGTGTAGTCAGTCGATTCTTTCTCCCAGAGATAGCGATCAATGGCCATAATTCTTTCTGTTTTAAGGTGGTTATGGAAAAGATAAACTTATTCACAAGTTTACTTGTAAATTGTGGAAAGGACAATTTCTGATGGCATCCCACAGGGAACCTGCAAATATTGATTCGAAGTGCAGGAAGGAACTGCAGATGGTAAACAATAACCCACATCTTCGCTCAGTCCGCCTTCGCTCAGTCCGATCTTCGCTCAGTCCGATCTTCCGCGAGGCAAACACTTTAACTCCACTTTCCACTCCCATATTGACCTTTCGGTCCTGGGCCTCCACTGTCAGCGTGAGGCCAAACTCACATTGGAGGAACAACACCTCATATATCGCCTGGGCAGCTTATAACACAGCGGTATGAATATGGATTCCTCTAACCTCGAGTAAAGCTTGCATCCCCTCTCTCTCCGTCCCTCATCCACCCTAGACGTCGGACTAGTTCCACTGTCGTCTTGTTGAGTTTCACTGGATGCATAACTCGTAATCACCTTCCCCACAGACAAGAATGGACCTTTGTGGTCTCCACCTCTCCCTTATCATCGTTGCTATTTGCATATCTTCCATTCGTGTGTTCTATGTGCTGTCTATATATCCCGTTTTCCCCGACTCTCAATCTGAAGAATGGTCTCGACCGAAACGTCCTTTTCTGCAGAGATGCTGGCTGACGCTGAATTACTTCAACGTTTTTTTTAAATCGAATATTGATTAGAAGATGCTTTTAGAAGTGAAATAAGAGGGTCCAGGGTCCGCAAGCTCATGATAGTAACAGTGTAGGCCAGTGTAGGTTGCAAGAAAAAACTTCAGCTGACATGGGATACTGAAGTTCTGGTTAGGATCACTATATTAGTATATGGAACTGGGATCAATTTAACCCCTTGCTGCAGGAGTGCATTTAGGAGAAGGAATTCGGGAGTGCAAGTGGGACGACAGGTATGCTTGCCCGATAAGGTATTAGGGAATCGAAAGACATTCAGCAAGGAAATTACGATCCAAGAATTTGTATATTATACAATAGACAATAGACAATAGAAAATAGGTGCAGGAGTCGGCCATTTGGCCCTTCGAGCTAGCACCGCCATTCAATGTGATCATGGCTGATCACCCCCAATCAGTACTCCGTTCCTGCCTTCTCCCCATATCCGCTTACTCCGCTATCTTTAAGATCCCTACCTAGTTCTCTCTTGAAAGTATCCAGAGAACCAGCCTCCACTGCCCTCTGAGGCAGAGAATTTCACAGACTCACAACTCTCTGTGAAAAAACCTGTTTCCTCGTCTCCGTTCTAAATGGCTTACCCCTAATACTTAAACTATGGCCCCTGGTTCTGGACTCCCTCAATATCTGGAACATGTTTCCTGCCTCTAGCGTGTCCAAACCCTTAACAATCTTATATGTTTCAAAGAGATATCCTCTCATCCTTCTAAACTCCAGAGTGTACAAGCCCAGCTGCTCCATTCTCTCAGCATATGACAGTCCCGCCATCTCGGGAATTAACATTGTAAACCTACGCTGCACTCCCTCAATAGCAAACATGTCAGTCCTCAAATTAGGGGACCAAAACTGCACACAATACTCCAGGTGTGGTCTCACTAGGGCTCTGTACAACTGCAGAAGGACCTCTTTGCTCCTATATTCGATTCCTCTTGGTATAAATGCCAAAATGTCATTCGCTTTCTGCATGCTCACTTTCATAGACTGATGTACAAGGACCCCCAGATCCCGTGGCGTCTCCTTTTCCTAACTTGACGCCATTTTGATAGTAATCTGCCTTTGTAGGTAATAACCTCACATTTATCCTTATTAAACTTCATCTGCCATGCATCTGCCCACTCCCCCAACCTGTCCAAGCCACCCTGCATTCTCATAGTATCCTCCTCACAGTTCACACTGCCACCCAGCTTTGTGTCATCTGCAAATTTGCTAATGTTACTTTGAATCCCTTCATCCAAATCATTGGTGTATATTGTAAATAGCTGCGGTCCCAGCACCGAGCCTTGCGGTACCCCACTAGTCACTGCCTGCCATTCTGTATGGGACTCGTTAATCCATACTCTTTGTTTCCTGTCTGCCAACCACTTCTCTATCCATGTCAGCACTCTACCCCCAATACCATATGCCCTAATTTTGCCCACTAATCTCCTATGTGGGACCTTATCAAATGCTTCTGAAAGTCCAGGTACACTACATCCACTGGCTGTCCCTTCTCCATTTTCCTAGTTACATCTTCAAAAAATTCCAGAAGGTTAGTCAAGCATGATTTTCCCTTCGTAAATCCATGCTGACTCGGACCGATCCCGTTACTGCTATCCACATGTTCGGCTATCTCATCTTTTATAATTGACTCCAGCATCTTCCCCACCACCGATGTCAGTCTAACTGGTCTATAATTCCCTGTTTTCTCAATCCCGCCTTTCTTTAAATGTGGGATAACATTAGCTACCCTCCAACCCACAGGAACTGACCCTGAATCTATAGAACATTGGAAAATTATCACCAATGCATCCACGATTTCTAGAGCCATTTCCTTAAGTACACTGGGATGCAGACCATCAGGCCCTGGGGATTTATCAGCCTTCAGTCCCATCAGTCTATCCAACACCATTTTCTGCCTAATGTTGATTTCCTTCAGTTCCTCCGTCACCCCAGATCCTCTGGCCATTACTATATCAGGAAGATTGTTTGTGTCCTCCTTACTGAAGACCGATCCAAAGTACCTGTTCATCACACCTGCCATTTCCTTGTTCCCCATAATAAATTCACCTCTTTCGGTCTTCAAGGGTCCAACTTAGGTATTAACTAATTTTTCCTCTTCACATACCTAAAGAAGCTTTTACTATCCTGCTTTATATTCACCTGCAATAATGGGCCGAAAATGGGTGAAATAATGGGCCGAAAAGACGCGCTCAGAATCAACGGCTGGACTATAAAAGGAGCGAGGGTCAGTCTTGAACGGAGCCAAAGAGCCACAGAGCAAGGAGACAGTTCCTTCTGCCCAATTTGACCATGCCGGACAAGACGCCCAACTACGCCAGTCACTGGTGCCCCCATTTCATCCTTAATCGTCTAAAACGTTTGGATCCATGTACCTGTCCAAATGTCTTTTAATTTTCATAGTTCCTCAACTACCTCCACTTGCATCACGTTCCATATCCCCATTAGCGTCCGTGTGAACATGTTGTCTCTCAGGCCCCCCTCTCACAAACGTATGCTCCCCTTGTTTGTGATTCCCATACGCTGGGTAAATGACTGTGTATTCACCCTGCAAATTTTTCTCATTATTTTAATCACATCCAAATTATCATCATTCAGTTACAAATTCAAACGAATAAAGTTTTAGTCAGCCCAATCTCTCCCTAAAGTCCAAGTCTCTGTATCCTTTTAAATCATGGCACTCTTTTCAGCTTGGCGACCACCTTCCTATGGCGCGGGAGGCGGGGGACTCGAAGACGGCTTGTCTCATCTGATAAGAGGATGAAAACAGTCCGCGGATGGTGGAGGCGGATTAAACGCATTAATTTGTATTCTATGGTAACATCTTTAAATACTCATTTTCACCGGGACCTCTGCGGACATAACTGGA
This sequence comes from Malacoraja senta, assembly GCA_038087875.1. Taxonomy (NCBI): domain Eukaryota; kingdom Metazoa; phylum Chordata; class Chondrichthyes; order Rajiformes; family Rajidae; genus Malacoraja; species Malacoraja senta. Next base: position 26,868 of record JAXLNO010004407.1, on the reverse strand, counting down.
GCAAAGAATAAGGGACCTAAAGAAGCTGAAATTTTGAGAACTACACAAAGTGCTAGAGAATCGTAGCGGGACGGCAGGAATTGTGGATGGAATCTATTCGCGATGTTTCGGGCCATGATTGCAGATGTCAAATTTTGAGAAAAACACAAAGTTCTGGAGAAACGCTTCGGGTCGGCACCTTCACTGGAGGGAATGGACAAGCGACGTTCCGGGTCGGAACCCTATCGAAGAATGGTGCGGTTCGTTCATCAGAATAGAGAAAAGGGAGACATCATGTTCGATCGCCAACTCAGAGTTCACTGTCTCGCCAGTTTAATGGGTTTAATAATGAGAAGTGTTAAAATCTTAATCCCATTCTTCACCTCCTCCCTGAACTTGCTTTGGGTCATTACGTAGATAAAGGTGTTCGCGCAACAACTGACCCGAACGAGTAAGATTCCCACTTCGTTGGCGATGTTGGAGGGGTTCGTGAGATCCGCGCTCCCATGATTGACTGAGACCCGATTGCAGATCAAAGTTACCGTCGCCGTCGTCCAGAGTAATATGGAGGTGCCGGACACCGTGAAGTGTAACGCCGATTCTCCGACTCACTGTCCTTGCCTTCCAATGACTTCAGGCGCCGGCGGACTCCGCTGGCCGCTATGATGTACCGGACCGTCAGACCGTTCAGGAGTACGATGAGACAGAATGGGAGTAAGGAGAGAGAGACGCTACACATCCAGGTGAAAGCAGCCCACCAGATGGAGGTGAAGTAGTCGACTTTGGGCCGGCACCCCCAGTTCACATTGTCCACGTTGAATCGTGGCTGGCACAAGAATTGAAAGGGGATGTACTTTAAACAGCTCAGCGCACACATGAACACGATGACCGCGGCGGCCGTCCTATCCGTGCAATAGAAGCGTCTCAGCTTCCGGCAGCAATGCTGACAAATCGGTCAAAGGTGAAGGACACTGTTAACCAGACGGAATAGTCCAGTGTGACGGTCCGCGGGTGTATGTATGAAGGGCACACCGTGCTGAGGGAGAGGAAGGAGTTAGGGTTGTAGTAAATGTAGATTTCTTTGAGCAGTACGTGTAAGATGACCACGATCATGTCGGTCATTGCCACCGCCACCATGTAACGGGTGATTCCTCTGGTGAGACCGCACTTTCCCCGACACAGGATCGCAGCTGTCAACAGGTTCGCTGGAGGAAGAACACATTGCAGCGAAATTTATATTTAAAGCAGTGTCCGCGCCAAATCTTACGCCGTTAAATTAATTTCATAATACAGAACACTCGATAGCGTTGCGACATACTGTAACAGTCCACATTGAACGGCGTGATCGGTCTTACCGGGGATTCCCAACGCCGCCAGAATCGGACAGGCGATCTCCCTCATGTACAGAGCCGGAGCCCGCCCCATTCCAGAAGACCTCGGCAGTTCTCTCTGAAGAGCGAATTGAACAAAGTATGCGGATTCCGTCCTCATTAATACCCGCGTCCAATCCTCTAGTGTGTTCGCAGAGTGAAAAAACAAGGACATTAGTCACGGACATCTGAACAAACATTTCCACGCAATTCGAGCTCCTTATTGGAAGAGGAATACTCAATGCAAAGATTAAAGGCGGCACGGATTTTTTACTAACCCTTCCCTCGATCCACATTGTAAGGTGAAAGACTTTTGTTTTGGCGGTATTCGCTTCGTTAACTGGGAGGACAATGTGTGGGATGTCGGTGGCTTTTTAACAGGAGGAAATCCGTAATATAAACCGCCCTTTATCACATTTACATCCGCGGAAAAGGAAATAGGACGTTTCACAATGGCTTTCTCAAACCGCTTTTTCTATTCACCACATAGATGCTTAACGTTGAATCTAGGGAAAGGGAGAATTAATTTCACGTGCGGCCTTAATTATTAAATCCCCTTTTGATATCGCCACCTTGTCTAAAATACACCATGAATCCACCTCCCAGCGATTTTATTGGCAATTTTTCATTGGATCTCTCATTTTGTGACGGATTGTCTTTCATATGAACAGTGATAGATTGAGCTGAAAAGAACAAACGTAAACACATGAAACTAGCAACGAAGGAACAGTCCGGATCAGTTTCATCAAGCATATGCGTTAAAGAACTAGACAGTTAAATGAGTTAAATACTAAGCATTTCAACGGTAAATGGTTTCATAATATACTGATTTTATTCGAGCTAGCTAAATAAAGTGACTGAAAAAGGGGCCGCGACTATCGACTATCCATTCCTTGGACTCGGTGTAGTGTTCAGCCCAACTAAGACGGCGATAATGCCCCACAGGCGCATACAATCTGCCTCATACGGGTGCACCGGGACTCTATCCACATCCCGGCGAGCAGCACAAAGTCTCCTCAGCGAGAGGAAGGCGCGTAACTTTAAGGCTTCATCAACCGCACCCCATCAATGTTCTTGTGTTCTTTACTACCAGGCCTATAATTGAACATGCAATGCAATTTCTAAAGGGCTGACAAGGGTTAGGATTGAGTGTTTATAAATTGTTTTAAGCCAACAGCCTTTGTTGGCCCGATGCTAAACGTCCCCTGTCCATTCCATCCACAGATGCTGCCTGACCCGCTGCCTGACCCCTGACCCGTTGTGTTTTGCTTATCTTTTGCGGTAAACTGCGTTGACTTTAATTCCAAACCGACTGAGTGACAACGGTTTTATTTCAATCGAGCGCACAGGCCAGATCGAGTAAAATTAGGGGAGTTGTGGGGAAATAGTTCAGTTCAGCTCAGTTCAGTTCAGTTCAGTTGTATTTGTCATATGTAGGTTAACGGTGATAATGTTCGGCACGGACTTGAAGGGCCGAGATGGCCTGTTTCCGTGCTGTAATGGTTATATGGTTAACACAGGGTCAACGGTACAATGAAATGTGTTAGACAAGACAACGCCAATGATATTACAAGGATAAAATTAAGGTTAAAAAAAGATAAGATAAAAGTGACATTGGTAGATAAAAGACAATAATAAATAAAATAATCAACATATATGGTGTGTTTATGAGTTCAGAAGTTGATGGCATGATGATAAAAACTGTTCTTAAGTCTGGTGGCCCGTGCAGCCATGCTCGTGTATCGTCTGCCTGACGGTAATATGGAGAACAGTCTGCGTGCTGGGTGGCTGTGGTCATGGCTGATGCTGTGTGCCTTCTGCAGGCAACACCTGTGGAAAATGTCCTGACTGGCTGGGAGACGGTTGCCAGTGATGTTCTGTGCCGCCTTCACCACGCTGTGTAGTGATTTGCGGCTGTGGGCAGAACAGTTCCCGTACCAGACTGTGATGCAGCCCGTCAGCAGGCTCTCAATGGTGCATCTGTGGAAGTTTGTGAGGATGCTGGCGTTCATGCCAAACTCCCTCAGTCTTCTCAGGAAACAAGAGCCGCTGGCGGGCTTTCTTAGTTATTGTGTCCGTGTGTAGTGTCCAAGAGAGGTCGTCAGTGATGTACACACAGAGGTACTTGAAGCTGCTGAACCTTTCAACCTCAGCATCACCGATGTGGATGGGGAGGTGTCCACTCCCCTGCTGTCTCCTGTAGTCCACGATCATCTCTTTAGTTTTGCTGACATTGAGAGAGAGGTTCTTTTCCTCGTACCAGCTGTCTCGTTATTGTCTGTGATGTGGCCCAGGATGGTCGTGTCATCAGCAACTTTAAGATGATGTTGGAGCTGTGCTTAGCAGTACAGTCGTGCGTGAACAAGGAGTACAGGAGAGGATTGAGCACACAGTCCTGTGGTGCGCCTGTGTTGAGGATCAGCGAGGAAGAGGTGTGGCTGCCAATTCTCACCACCTGGAGCCTGCCCGTCATGGTCGAATATCCAGCCGCAGATGGAGGTCTCCAGTCCAAGATCAAGGAGCTTGGGGCGAGTTTTGAGGGAATGATAGTGTTGAATGTCGAGCTGTAGTCAATGAAGAGCATTCTCACATATGTATTCCCTTTGTCCAGGTTGGTGAGCACAGTGTGAGCTGCCATGGCGATGGCATCGTCCGTGGCCCTGTTTGGTCTATACGCAGAGGGTCCAAAGTGTTAGAGAGAGAGGAGCAGATGTGAGTTTTGACTGGCCGCTCGAAGCACTTCACGATGACTGATGTCAGTGCCACAGGATGGTAGGCATTTAAACAGGAGATTAATGGTTTCTTTGGAACTGGAACAACGATGGACGCTTTGAAGGGAGTGGGAACCACAGACTGTCGCAGGGAGAGGTTGAAGATGTTGGTGAACACCTCTGCCAGTTAAGAGCCCTGAGAGCCCGCCCTGGAATACCATCCAGCCCTGGAGCTTTGCGGTCATTGACCTTTTTTGAAGGAGCGCCTCATGTCTGCAGTTTGTAGGGTCAGTGAGGTAGTCCCCCTGAACACCTGTGGACTCATGGTGGGCGCCGTGTTATCTGCATCGAACTGGGCATAGAAGGTGTTACTCGTCCGGGAGCGAAGCGGTCGGCTGGACGGTGCTCCTGTTTTCCCCATTGTAATCCGTGATAAGACGTAATCCACTCCACATGCGTCTGGGGTCAGAGCTGCAGTAATTAGATTCCACTTTGTCCCTGTAAACTCTCTTGGGTTTCCTGATGGACTTCCGGAGGTCATATCCAGCTGCTTTGTTGTCCCCTGAGTTGAAGGCAGTTGTCCGTGCGTTGAGTTTGGCACGAATTTCCCCTCTGACCCAGGGTTTCTGATTTGGGTAAGTGCAGATGGTGGCTTTTGGAACAACATCATCGATGCACTTACTTATGTAGCCTAAGACGGAGACTGTGTATTCTTTGATGCTGTCTTCTGCTGCATCCTCAAACATCTGCCAGTCAGTCTTGTCAAAGCAGTCCTGCAAGACCTCATCAGCCTCATTGTTCCATTTGTAACTGTCCCTGGAAACTGATTTTTCCTGTTTTAGTTTCTGCCTGCACGCAGGCAGCAGTAGGATGGAACAGTGATCTGCCTTCCCAAAATCCGGGCGGGCGATGGGCTGGTAGCAGTCTCTGAATGGAGTGTAACAATTGTCCAGGGTCTGCTCTCCCCTGGTGGGAAAAGTGATATATTGGTAATATTTTTGGAGAACCTTCTTCATGTTGGCTCTGTTGAAGTCTCCCACAACAGTGACCTCAGACTCATGGTCGGAGTTCTCCAGCTCATTTACAGTCCTATACAGTTCATCTTGGCTAGGGATTTATCAGCCTGTGGGGGGGATGTAAACAGCTGTAAGGAGGACTGAGCTGAACTCTCTCGGGAGGTAGAAAGGTCTAGCTTTAATGGTCATCAGCTCCAGAAATAGTTGGGTACTGGCAGAGGTCTTGGCGTTCGCTTCCGCAGAGCACCAAAGACGCATCGGGAGGAAACAAGTAACGCACGTGGAAAAATAACCCTGTCCCGTACATCTACAAAAAGCTAAGAACGGTTTGAAATACGTTGGGTGCGGAGGGGGGGGGGGTAGTATAGAATGTAACGGCTCTAGGCCGGTCGCCCCCAGTTTAATTGAAAGCGGATGTACTTTAAGCATCTCAGCGCACACAAGGACACAGTGACCACGGCGGTCGTGCTATCCGTGCAATCGATGAATCTCAGCCTGTTCCTCCGAGTCTTGACATCATCCTCGTAAACATTCTCTGCACTCTTTCCAGCTTAATAACATCTTTCCTGTAACATTATGACCAGAACGGAACACAATACTCCAGATATAGCCTCACCAATATCTTGAAGAACTGTAACACAACATCTCGTCATCTATACTAGTTGTCAGTCTGAAGAAGGGTTTCGGCCCGAAACGTTGCCTATTTCCTTCGCTCCATAGATGCTGCTGAACCCGCTGAGTTTCTCCAGCATTTTTGTGTACCTTCGATTTTCCAGCATCTGCAGTTCCTTCTTTAACACATCTATACTAATTATTCTGACTGATGAAGGACGATGTACCGAAAGAACGATGGCCACCCTATCTATGTGCGACGTCATTTTCAAGGTAACTAAGTACCTGCACTCATGGATCCCTCTGCTCGACAACATTCCACAGATCCGTTCCATTCACTGTGTAGCCCCCACCCCCGGTTAGACTTCCCAAATTGGAACTTCTCGCACGTATCTGTATTCAACAGAATAACCATTCATCGGCCCACCTACCCAACCGATCAAGATCCTGCTACAATGTTTTACAACTATCTTCACTCTCTACTATTCCACCCACTATAATGACATCTGCAAACGTACAAATCATGTTTTTATGTTCCCATCACAACTCACCAATATCGTCGAAGAAACAAAGAACTGCAGATGCTGGTTGATACACTTAAAGACACAAAGTGCTGGAGTAACTAGTAGTTCAGGCAACATCTCTGGAGAACACGTATAGGTAATGTTCCGTGTCAAGACTGCTGAGCTACTCAGCTTTCATAAGTATCCTTTATTCAAGGAAAGCCTCGCACCTATTATCCACAGTACTCCCAAAATCACCAATTGGATACACAAAAGAGAAATTCAATGATGAGAAAGTCGCCGCAGACTTCCAATTGCCAAAAGCACATTCTCGACTATCATCCGCGTCACCTGTATTGAATCAATATCAGACCCAATTTGCCATGTGGCCCAGGACCACCTGAGACCATTGTCCCATTTGAAACTTTGTGAAAGGCCTTACTGAATTCCACGAAGGCAACATCGATCACACGCCCGTCATTACCTCGGTGTTATCCGAGGGCTGGGAATGGAATTTATTTTCAGGAACAATACCAGTCAGCTCACAAAGCTCGTGCTTTCAACAACAGGCCAGTTACACTTTTTTTCAGGGTAAGGAAACGAAAGAGGCAGGACACGAAGTTTGTCCAAAATTCTTGTACTTTATTGTTATACTAATTCTCATCACTCACCAACACCCTGCGCGCGCGATTAACCCTTAAATACTCCGCAGGGGCACCCGTGACCACCCCGTGACCCCCTACCTCTAGTCACAGGGACACGTGACCCCTCCAAGAGCAGAAGGTTATGTAAAGTGCGTGGCCCTCCACCCGGTGCCGCCACACTACCCCCCCCCCCCAGAACAGGAGGCACAAAAACAGACGGACAGCCGAACGAGCCGGCCGGACCTCGAACGTACGTCCCCACGCAACGGTTTAATTTTTGTTACGGACGAACTAGGTGGGGCCCGAGATGGCGGATGCTCTCGACGGCGAGGCTGGGCCACCTGGACTTGCTCGCTCAGGTCCAAATGGGCCAGCTTCAAATGAGTCACCGACAGGGTCTCCCCCCAACCTCCCTTTTCCAATTCAAAAGTCGTGGGCCCGTGCCGTAGCACCCGAAAAGGACCTTCGTCCGCTGGCATCACCGTCCTGTGTGACGTCTCTATGGGGTCTCGTTAGGGCGACTTGTGGGAGTCCCGGCGGAGGAAGACGTACTGACAGTCCGCAAGAGCCGGCGGCATGTGAGATGGAGCGACACCATGCCGAGACGTTGGGACAGGAGACAGGGCGCCGACCGTCTCCCGCAGTCGGAGCGACATGGATGACGGCGACTCCAGGGGGCCGCCAGCAGTTGGGATAATCTCCCCGGGCACGGTTAGTGGAACGCCATAAACCCACTCGGCAGCAGGACCCACGGCAACTCGTCCATCCAACTGGGAGCGGTGGGGCTTCAAAACGTCCGTAAGTTGGACGTTTGACTGGGGCTGATAGGCCTTCGAGTGGTAGAGCTGAGCCCCCAACAGGCGAGCCATTGCTGACCACAGCGCCGATGGGAATTGGGCACCCCGGTCGGATGATATGTCCAGCGGTACTCTGAAATGGGCAACCCAATAGGCCACCAGGGCAAGTGCGCAGGACAGGGTCGAGGTGTCGACAAGCGGGATGGCCACCGTGTGAAAAGTCCACCACCATAATCAAGTGTGAAATGCCACGGGACGGAGGCAGCGGCCCCACGATATCCACGTGGATGTGGTGGAAACGTCGGCGAGGTACCGCAAAGTCGTGACCTTGCGCCCAGACGTGTCGCTGAACCTTCGATGTTTGACAGGGAATGCACGTTTGGGCCCAATGACCGATCTGCTTCCGCAATCGGTGCCATACGAATCGTGCAGCAACCAACGCCACCGTCGCCCGGATGGATGGATGAGCCAAACCATGAATGGCGTCGAAAATCCGATGACGCCAGGCTGCGGGAACAATAGGCCGCGGCTGCCCCGTGGAGACGTCACACAGGACAGCGATGCCAGCGGAACCCAAAGGCATGTCCTCGAGCACCAGTCCTGTCAGTCCTGTGATGGCAGCTCGGTCCGCCCTGATCTACTCATCCGCTAGCTGCGCCGCCGCCATAGCAGAGTAATCGATTCCCGGGGATGTGTCGAGAACGGCCATAACAGCTGGGCGGGACAAGGCGTCCCCGACCTGGATATTTTTCCAGGCAATGTGGCGGATGTCCGTTGTGAACTAGGAAACAGCGGTGAGGTGCCGCTGCTGCCGAGTGGACCAAGGCTCGGCCATCTTGGCAAAGGCGGAAGTGAGGGCTTATGGTCAGTAAACGCAACGAAGTTCCGGCCCTCCAGGAAATAAGGGAATTGCCTAACCGCCAGGTATAAAGCGAATAGTTCCGCGTCGAATGTGCTGTATTTATGCTCCGCCGGGTTGAGTTGGCGGCTGAAAAAGGCATGAGGCCGCCAGTGACCATCCACAAACTGTTCCAATACACCACCAACCGCAGAGTCCGAGGCATCCACAGTTAATGCTGTAGGGGCGTCGACACGCAGATGTACCAGCATCGTCGTCCGAGCCAATGCCTCTTTCGCCCCTCGAAGGCTGCCACGGCGACGTCGGTCCACAACACGTCCCGCCGCTTACCCGACAACAGGTTAAATAGAGGCTGCAGTATTCTCGCCGTCGCCGGCACAAATTGGTGGCAGAACTGTATCATTCCGATGAATTCCTGCAAGCCCCCAAGGCCGTGGAAACTGGCGAATAGCATCCACCCTGCCTGGTGGAGGCACCACACCATGCTGCGCAAACCGATGCCGAAGAAGTCGATGGCCCGAAGGCTGAACTGGCACTTAGCCGGGTTAAATACCATTCCGAACTCGGTCAGGCGCTGGCACAACAGGCGGAGGTGGGCGCAATGTTCCTGCCGTGAATGACTCGTCACCAAGATGTCGTCCAGATAAATGAAGACAAAATCAAGCCCCCGTCCCACAGTGTCTATCAGGCGTTGGAATGCCTGTGCGGCGTTCTTAAGGCTGAAGGGCACACGCACAAATTCGTAAAGCCCGAAGGGGTGATAATAGCCGTTTTGAGCACATCCTCCGGTCGCACGGGAATCCGATTGTACCCCCTGACCAGCTCGATTTTGGAGAAGAATTTAGCTCCAGCCAGATGGGCAGAGAAGTCCTGAATGTGTGGGACGGGGTACCGGTCTGCAATCGTGGCATAATTCAGGCGGAGGTAGTCGCCACAAGGCCTCCAGCCGCAGGAGACCTTGGGCACCATGTGTAAAGGGGAAGCCCATGGGCTGTTTGATCGCCGGACAATTCCCATTGCTTCTATCTTTTGGAACTACCCTTCGCAAGCCGGAGTTTGTCGGGGGCCAGTACTCGCTGATTAGGGCCGATGGTTTACGGTCGCCGAGCCCGCCCATTTTGTAAATGCGGGCCAATCGCTCCATCCGACTGAGGTGGAAGTTGTAGAGCAGAAGCGCCTTCAGGCCGCCATATTTATCGGTCGCAGGTGGATTCTGCAGGAAGGGGATGATTCGCCCCGCCGTTTCCTGGTCAAGCGAGCCTTCCACGTAATGGTAGCGGGTCTCATCGTTTGTTACCCAGCGAACGAAGAATTGTGATTCGGCCTGCTGGAACCATACCTGGGGCTGGGCGGTCCTGAAGGTTGGCAGCTTCAGGACGACGGCGCTGAGTTGGGCCTCGTCGTCGACGTCGGCGGCAGTGTTGGGCGCTGGTGTGGCGCAGTTTTTCTTCCAGAATATCTATTCTGGACGTCGGGGTCACCAAAATGTAGCGGACGCGGAGTTGTCCGTTAGAGAACGAGGCAGGACACGAAGTTTGTCCGAAACTCCTGTACTTTATTGTTACACTAATTCTCCTCACTCACCAACACTGCGCGCGCGATTAACCCTTAAATACTCTCCAGGGGCGACACGTGCCGCTACAATGTAACTGAAACGTGTTTGCTTATGCTAATTCCTCTTTTTAATCGAGTGGGGCGCCACTATTAGGGACCGACAGCGCCGCCAAATTCGTTAAATACCCGGTTTGTAAAATAGTCCCGACCAGCAGAGTAACCTGTCCCTCTAGTTACTCTAGTTCCCCTTACCCATAGATATCTCGGCCAGTTAGCCAGGAGCTATCTCGTCCTCCCCCTTTGCCCTCCTGACTTCATTCTCAGGTGCGCCCCTCAGTTCCCGAAACTCGTGCACGGAAACAATTGATTTCACTGCACATACCTGTCGCATGTCTCCTACATCCTGACCACAGCCTCCATTTATCCACTTACACCAACCTGCATTGTCCGTTACTTTTCCAGGGCCGCGCATGCCCTGAACTCACTTCTTCACATTTTTAAAGCATCCTATATTCCAGGCGTACCTGCGCTTGCAAAGAAGGATCAAGTAAGCATGCAGGTACAGCAGGCAGTGAAGAAAGCGAATCGCATGTTGGCCTTTATAACAAGAGGAATCGAATATAGGAGCAAATAGGTCCTTCTGCAGTTGTACAGAGTCGTAGTGAGACCACACCTGGAGTATTGCGTGCAGTTTTGGTCCCCTAATTTGAGGAAGGACTTTTTTGCTATTGAGGGAGTGCAGCGTAGGTTTACAAGGTTAAATCCGGAATGGCGGAACTGTCATATGCTGAGAGAATGGAGCGCTGGGCTTGTACACTCTGGAGTATAGAAGGATGAGAGGGGATCTCATTGAAACATATAAGATTGTTAAGGGCTTGGACACACTAGAGGCAGAAAACATGTTCCCGATGTTGGGGGAGTCCAGAACCAGGGGCTACAGTTTAGGAATATGGAGTAAGCCATTTAGAACGGAGACGAGGAAATACTTTTCTCACAGAGAGTGGAATTCTCTGCCCAGAGGCGTGGAGGCGGGTTCTCTGGATGCTTTCAAGAGAGAGCTAGATAGGGCTCTTAAAAATAGCAGAACCAGGGGATATGGGGAGAAGGCGGGAACGGGGTACTGATTAGGGATGATCAGCCATGATCACATTGAATGGCGGTGCTGGCTCGACGGGCCAAATGGCCTGCTCCTGCACCTATTGTCTATTGTCTATTGTCTATTGACCGCAATAGGTAGGTTGCAGCGGAAAAATGATGGGTAATAAAGGGGTTTTGTGTTCATGTCCATGGATCATTAAAGGTTAGGATAGGTGGACACGCCCTGCCACGGAGGCCGCACATGCGAGAGGCCTGACTTGCTCCGCACATCTGCTTTAAATTTGCGCCGTAAAGGCACATCCTCTACTCCTTGACATTTCCCACTGGGAATAATGTTCTGACGATCTAACCTATCACAATTTTATATACTTCTGTTTGGTTTCTCTTTAGCCTGTGTCACTGGAACGTCTTCGCATTCTCCCTACAAAGGGGAGACCACAACTGCACACATTGAAATAATGGAGTATAATGGAGCGACGGTAATAGCGATGGGTGGGGGCAGTTTGAGACCGTCGTCCACAGTAATATGGTGGTGCCGGATATGGTGAAGAGTAAGACGATGGATTTGCGCCGATTCTCCGCCTCGGCATCTTTGCCTTCCGATCCTTTCAAGCGCCGACGGACCCTGCTGGCCGCTATGATGTTCCTGACCGTCAGCCCGTTCAGAAGCAGCGTTAAGACGAAAGGGGGTAAGTAGAGAGAGATGTTACACATCCAAGAAAAAGCCACCCACCAGATGGAAGTGAAGTAGGCGGGTTTGGGCCGGCACCCGCAGCTCACACTGTCCACGTTGAATCGTGGCTCGTACATGAAGTAAAATGTGATGTAATTTAAATAACTCAACGGCAACAAGAACACAATGACAACGGCGGCGGTCTTATCCGTGCAATACGTGAGTCTCAGCTTCGGGCAGCAAATGCTGACGAAACGGTCAAAGGTGAAGGACAAGGTTAACCAGACTGAATAGTCCAGCGTGAGGATGCGTAGGTATACGTACGAAGGACACACCGTGGTGTGGCTCAGGTAGGAGTCAGGGGTGTGGTAAACGTAGATTCCTTGGAGCAATAATTGAAAGAAGACGACGGGCAGGTCGGACATTGCCATCGCCACCATGTAACGTGTGATTCCTCTGGAGAGTCCGTACTTTCCCGGTACAAGATCGAAGCACGTTGGCTGCAGGAGACAGAATTAAGAGCATAATGACCAGGTAGTTAACCAACTCCATTGTCGTCTCTATTCCACTAAATAGAGACGACAAAGGCTGCGATTAGACCTCATTGGAGAGACCAGCTTAGTGGCGCAGCTGGTGGACCCGCTGCCTCACAGCACCTGCAACACGAATCGATCCTGGTATCGGGGCTCGCTAAATGGAGTTTGGACGTACTCCCTGTGACACATGGGTTTCCTCCTGATGCTCAGATATCCTCCCACTTCACAAAAACGTGAACATTTGTTGGTTAATTGGTCTCCATGAAAATCGTCTCCAACGTGTAGGGAGGGGATGTCAAATTATGAATATATTAAAGTAGCGCGAACGGGTTAGCATGAACTGGGTGGGTTGAAGGGCCAGTTTCAATGCGGTAAGGGGCAAAGTTGAACTAAATCAGTGCGTGGATCGTGAATGCACATATACGGTAGTGGAATGTAAAAGGATAAGCATATGGATATGCTGGGTATGGCGGTATATTGGTTATATGAACGTAGATAAGACATGGTCTTGGCATTATGTTTGGCGCACATTCTGGGCTGAAGGGCATGTGCTTGTGCTGTACTATTCTATGTTCTGGGCTCTCGAAACTAGAGGACATCTTTGTGAATTATACCAAAATATTCACGGGATGCTTTCAATAACACCATGACTGATCCATGAAGGAAATAATATAGCGAATGGGCTGCACAGTGAGAAATTCATCATTAAAATAGAGACATACCGCACGTTATAGGCCTTCCTCGTCGACCGTGAAACTCCCAGTCAAACAGATCCAACACCAATCCCTCCACATGATCACTTCACATTGTCTCCAACCTCTTTGTTCTACCGTCCCAGACGATGCCACTGGCCAATGTACTAAGCACAATTTACAATGACCTGTTAACCTACCGATAACGCGAGTCTTTTGCTGTATTAACATGGCCTCTGGACTGAAACAACGATGTTGTTCCATTGCACAATGATGATGCGTGACCAGTTAGGTTTTTTCCAGCATTACAAATATATATATTGTCGCTATCTTCAGTCGTCTGCTTCTCGCCGATAAAATTATCATTTCGTTGTGTTATTCACTCCCGCGCAAATGACAGCTCCAAATGGAAATCAGAGTTTGAATTGACTTTTCTTTCTTCAGTTTACTTCTTCATGCTCGGCGTGATCTGTCTGCCAACTGGTTAACGAAATAGTTCTTAAGCCTGAGGAGATTTAAATCTCATCTCACTCATATGTACGCACTGAAGATAGACACAAAATGCTGGAGTAACTCAGCGGGACACGCAGCATCTCTGGAGAGAAGGAATGGGTGACGATTCGAGTCGAGACCCTTCTTCAGAAGATGCTTGAGAATCTGAAGGTCTCGACCCGAAACGCCACCCATTCCTTCTCTCCAGAGATGCTCCCCGTCCTGCTGTGTTACTCCAGCATTTTTTAAAATTATATTCGGTCGAAAGTAGCATCTGCAGTTCCTTCCTACACATCTAACGACATGGGACATGGCGTCCGATTGTGCAGTTCCCTGAGAAGGTTCTACGATTGTCAGATAAAATCGCCTTACTTCCTCAAATCTAATTTCGCTACCGATTATACGCGTTTGACTTGATTGTATTTATGTAAATGTTTCTGTGATCAGATTGGATAGCATGAAAAATATAGCCCTTCACTTTACGTCGATACACGTGAAGATAATAAACCTAAACCTAAAATGATTGATCTTACCAGGGATTCCAAACGCCGCCATAATCGGATAGGCGATCTCCTTCACGTACAGAATCGGAGCCCGCCGCATTCTAGAAGTGTAGCAGTGTCGGCAGCAAACCCGGAGACACAATGGATCAAAAAGCGCGGCTCCTCTCCTCATTCATACCGCGCTAATCCTCCAGTGGCTACTGGGAGTGACGGGGCAATTACATTAGTCACGGACCCTTTAACAAATATGTCCAGACAAATGAAGCCATTTCCCACTTCTTGGTGTGGGAATACTCAATGCAAAATCGTACAGAAGGCCGGCCACTGGTATTACCGACCAGTCACTTGATCCAAGATGCAATTTCATAGTATTTTCCTGAGCCGGGAGTCACTTCATTCACAGGGCGACAGACGCGTTTAATGTTACGAATTTTAACACTGGTGAATCCAAAATGTAATCCTACTCTATCATTTTTTTTGAAATCTGCGGAAGTGGAATTGAGACGCATCACAGTTCTTTACTCACGTCGTTTTCTTGTTCTGCAATAGGTGTGCAACATTGAACATGTCGTTGGCGTTACTGAATAATTCCATGTCGCTCTTTCATCTCACCGCACAGTTCAAGCTGTAACCTCGTTGCAAATAACGTAGTTAGATTTTTTCCTTAGATTTTTTTATTTTGTGCCGATGCCTATTTCATACAAAAGCAATGCGTTGACCTGAAAAGGCACTAGTTTGTTGGAAATCGGAAAGGATATAAAACACGATAAATATCGGTTAATATTCAGCAGGTGATCGCATTTACGGATCAGAATGAATAACTAGGTATTGGGCAGCCCGTCCGGAAGGTAACCATGGGATCTTCAATCCATCGTTAATAGTCTAATAACGCCCCCCCCTCCCACACACACACACAAGCAGACAAATTGGGTCGTCTGCCTATCACCCACATCGATCCACTCGAGACTCCACCCCCCTACCCTGCAAGAAGTAATTAACCATTTCCTCCACTCTGGTCACCATACTCGCGTCTGCCTTTGTTAAACGGGATATCCTCGGTGCTCCGTTTATCCTGTTCAGGTACAGGTGCGGGAAGAGGGGGAATCGCCCGTCAGTGGTATTTAAGGTGAAGCTAGGTAAAGATCGAGGTATGAGGGCAATTGGGAACTGGCACATAATAGGACACATGGCCAGACTAGATCAGGAATGAGCATATTCAATGACAGGATTGGTTTGAACGTCCGAGTGGACAACTCCTACGCCGATTGGTCGAACGACAGCGGGTGGGCAATTGAAAATGAACTGCAATGCCAGAAGAACTGTTAGACATTCGGTTTCAGTCCTTTAAACCTGCTAAACATAGAACGTATGCCACAGTAACATGGTTTTCGGACCAAAGTATCTGTGTCAACTATGTCAAGATAAACTAATTACTTTTGTCTACCAACAATCCATTCTACTCCATTACCTACATATACTTGTGCTTATCCAGAAGCATTTTAAATGCCATTATCGTAGGCTTTATCACCACTTTTAACAGCGTCCCAGCGACTTAACATGCCATATGTAACTGGTCCCGCACGCCTCCATTTGCCACTCGCACATATTGAAGCGATATCCTCTAGTCTTTGACACTTCCACTCAGAGGGAACACTTTTGACTAGCTTCCCTATTGTACGCGCATTGACTTTCAATGCAGAGATTGCTCCCCAACAATAGTTATGTTTCAGTACAGCACACAATCCTGGCAGAGAGATTGGTATCGGCGTTGGTTTATTATTGTCACCAGATACTTCGTTCGCTGGCGATGCAGTTAAATCTTGCCATTCATGAGAGCAATCAAACTATACGCAAATACAACAGGTAGTGCAAAGGGAAGGACAATCAGGGTGCAAGGATGCAGTGTTACAATATCCGGTGGCGTCATGTTAGACTAACAGACGTGCACCCAGCTCCTCTCCCGAAAAACTTCACGATTTATCGTGTAAAACGGGTCCGAAAATCGGGATTGTTTTTAAAAACCTTACCGGAGCTTCTGGTTACCGCGCTGATGACGTCATCGTTAAACGCGATGTTTTAAACGGTGGTTTGAAGCCCTTTAAATGAGTATTTTGACTCCAGCTGTGAGCCCTCAGAGAGCTGTGAATAAGCTGTCGAAAAAGTTCGAAACAGAAGTTACCTCTGAAGTCTCTGAAGTGGCTGCAGAAATGTCTAAGAAAGACTTTGATGATTTGAAGAAATCAATGAAAAATTTGAAAGATGAGATCTCGGATAATAGGGTGGAAGATAAGAAGGAAATGAAGGAAAATTCGGTAAAAATGATGGAAGGAATGGAGAAGATGATGAAGGATTTAAATGCTGGTAACCAGAAGAATATGACGGATTTACTGGACATTATGAATAAACGAATTGATGAGGTGAAAGATGGACTATCAGAGAAAATGGATAAGATGGATGTAATTACTACGGATAAGTTCACGGCTGTACTTGAAACAGTAGCTGCAAGTATGCAGACAATTACGGAAATGGAGAAAAATACGGCTCGACTGGTTGAAGACATGGCGAAATTGAGGCAAGAACATGAGCAAATGAGGCGAGAAAACGAACAAGCATCAATACAAATGGGGACTCAATTAGAGAAAGTCTCATTCAAATGCCTGGACCTGGAAGCTCGTTCTAGACGCCAGAATTTGAGAATTCTTGGTGTTTCAGAGGGGGCAGAAGGGGAACAGGTACGTGAATTTGCCATGGGCTTGTTGAAACAACTGTTGAATCTTCCCAAGGAACCGAAAATCGAAGTGGCTCATCGTGTCCCAAGATTTGGAAAAAGATTTGATGCGGTAAAAGCTTATCCACGACATATTATAGTGAAATTTCGAGATACTGCAGAACTGGAATACGTTATGACTAAAATCAAATATGGTGTACAATTACGGCTGGACAAAGACACTATTAAGATATTCAGGGACTACCCACATGAAATTGTGCCAAAAAGAAATAAATTTGATAAGGTTAAAGATCTTTTAAGAGGGAGAGAAGGGGTCAGATTTGGGGTTTTTTATCCCGCGAAAATGCGTATTTCTTTTAATGGTCTTGAAAAGTCATTTGTTAAGCCTGAAGACGCTTTCAAATATGCCCAAACAATTGTTGAAAAACAGAAATAAAAGGGAGCTTTGGCAGATCCGAATAATTCTCAGCTATGTTTTGTCTGGGGATAGTTACATTGTTATCTCTGGAATGTTGAAGCAAGGACATTTTCTGTTCAAAACGTGTAATCAACTTTATAGCTGGATATGAATTAGAAAATAATTGCTTATTGATTAAAATGTTATAACCAATTGTAAGAACTTATCCTATTAACAACTTTAAAAGTTATGCAGGTTAGATTAGAATACTAACAAAAAAAACAAAAAAATAATGAACTAACATACTAATATGAATTTTTAATAAATTGTAACCTTGTCTATAAGCGGGAGGAGGGGATGAGAAACGAGCTCCTGGCTTATGTCCAGGAGCACGTCTCGTTAACCCCTTCAACCAACAGCTGATTCTTATTGAAATCAAAAATATTGGTTTAATAATTAAACTCTGATATATATATATGTTATAAGGAAATATCAGGGTAAAATTGTATTATATATCTGAATGTGAGGCCTCGTTTTAATATTTTAATATGTTATGATTAACTAAGAGAGCGGAGCGAGTTGAGCAACATCGCAATGGAAGTCAAAATAAGTTTTTTTCCCACCTACAGGTGGGTCACTCGCTACAGTGCCGACTATAGACACTGTAGCCTCACTTTTTTAGTTTTTTTTTTATCACATAAAATCACTTGTTTGTGTTTTGTGTTTAGTGATAAGAATAATATGGACATACCAACAAAAGTTAATAATTCAAAAACTCCCCCAATACATAAAGACCTGGGATATGGACGCACCACAAGATTCAAAGGTACTATAATTATTCAAAATGCATGACACCACACAAAAGAACCTAGGAGGAATCTCATTTTGTAGTTGGAATATAAGAGGTATTAACGAACCTATCAAAAGGGGTAAGATATTAGCTCAGCTAAAAATGTATAATTCTGACATTACCTTCCTACAAGAAACACACCTAAAACCTCAGGACCAAGTTAGGCTGAGGGTGAAATGGATAGGTCAAACATACCACTCTTCATTCACTTCAAAATCTAGAGGCACGTCAATTATCATAAGAAAAGGTATACCATTTAAAGCAAAGAATATTATAACAGATATAGAAGGGAGATACCTAATAGTTAATGGAGAAATCCATGACACTCCACTTACTTTGGTAAATATATATGCCCCTAACTTTGATAACCCCCACTTTTTCAATAAAATCTTCAATATAATTGCAGAGTCAAACTATCAAAATGTTATAATAGGCGGAGACTTTAACTGTGTTTTAGATCCGTACTTAGATAAATCAAGTCAAAAACAGAGAGGGAATATGAAATCGAAAACTGGGGAACTCCTCAATACCTACATAAATAACACTAATATAGCAGATGTTTGGAGAATTGTGAATCCAACTGGCAGGGAATATTCGTTTTACTCAATGGTACATAAGACATACTCACGTATAGACTACTTTCTGCTGGATACAAAATTAATTCCCCAAACATCTAATGCAATATATCATACAAATTCAATTTCAGACCATTCTCCACTAACTTTCTTTTTAAAACTGGAAGGATTGTCTAAGAATAATTCATTCTGGAGATTTAACTCTCAAATTTTAAAAGATCCACAAGCGAGTATATATTTAAAAGAACAAATGGAGGTCTTTTTTCAAACAAATGATACTTCAGATATATCGCCTACTTTACTTTGGGAATCTTTTAAAGCATACATTAGGGGTATTATAATTTCATATCAAGCTTTTCAAAATAAAAAGAATAAGAATGAACAAAGACAGTTAGAAGAACTTATTAGACAAATGGATATAGATAATGCTAAAGATCCATCAATAGATAAACATAATAAAATAATAATTTTATAATTTAAATTAAATAAATTATTATCTGCCAAACTTATAAGACTTTTTCAAATTACAAAACAAGAGCACTTTGAATTTGGGGATAAACCGCATAAACTTTTGGCTCGCCAGCTAAAAAAACGAGAAAAGGAACATACTATACCAAAGATCAAATCAGATAAAGGGGAATTATTAACAACACCGAAGGATATTAATAAAAGATTTGCGCAATTTTACGAGAATTTGTATACATCTAAAACGATAATTGATTCCAATAATATCACAAAGTTCTTGGATACCTGTAATCTTCCAAAGTTAGAGCTGAAGGAACAAGAGGAACTGGGTGCACAAATCTCAATTAAGGAATTAGAAGATACAATGAACTCACTAAAAAATGGAAAAACACCAGGCCCTGATGGATTTACTAATGAATTTTATAAAAGCTTTTATGATAAAATAATACCAAGATTACAAAAAATGTACCAATACGCTTTTAAAAAACGAATACTACCTGATACATTAGCGGAATCAACGATTACATTAATACCTAAGAAAAATAAGGATTTAGAAGAACCTGGCTCATATAGAGCTATAGCATTGTTAAACACAGATCAAAAAATATTAGCGAAAACATTAGCCAGAAGATTAAGTAAATACATTAGTAAATTAATAAACCCAGATCAGACAGGGTTTATCCCTAAGAGATACTCCTCTAATAATATGAGACGTCTACTCAACATAATGCACTCACACAAATCTGAAGATCAAGAATTATCAATTATTTCGCTGGATGCTGAAAAAGCATTTGATCAAGTAGAATGGAATTATATGGATAAAGTATTACAAAAATTTCAACTGGGAGAGAATTTTATTTTATGGATTAAGTTACTATATAACAAACCTACAGCTAGAATACTTACTAATAACATATTATCCTCGAAATTTCAACTATCAAGGGGAAATAGACAAGGATGCTCATTATCACCACAGCTGTTTGCTCTCATTATTGAACCGCTAGCAGAAAAAATTAGAATACACCCTGATATTCATGGATATAATACTAAAGACTCATATAATAAAATATCTTTATACGCGGATGATATATTATTGTATATTACAAAACCTCAAATCACTATACCAAATATATTACATTTAATTGAAGATTTCGGATCTTTTTCTGGATATAGAATAAATTGGAATAAAAGTGAAATTATGTCAATAAAACCGAAAGATTCAACACATCTTTTAAAATTCCCTTTTAAAATAGCTACAGAAAAATTTAAATATTTGGGAATCGAAATTACCAGAGCATATCAAGGTATGCTCAGGGCAAATTTTGACCCCCTACTTAATAAACTGAATACATTAATTAAATTCTGGAAAACGCTTCCGATGTCTTTAATAGGCCGAATAAACGCAATAAAAATGATCTTTTTACCACAAATTTTATACCTATTTCAATCAATTCCTATATACTTACCTAAGAAGTTTTTTAAAAAACTCGACTCAGATATCACTAATTTTATATGGGACTATAAATCACATAGAACACAAAAAACCCATCTGAATAAATCTAAAGTATTGGGGGGTCTAGCACTACCTAATTTTATGTATTATTATTGGTCAGTAAATATTAAAAACATGATTCAACTGATGGATAACTCCGCCCAGCAAGTAGACTGGATTGTAATGGAGAAAGAGGATTGCTCCTCTAGAAACATTGGAGCGATCCTCCTCTCTCCAATGAAATTGAATAACATAAACTATAATAAGAACCCAATTATTCATAGTACAATCCGTATTTGGAAACAAATAAAACAAAATTTAAAATTAAGAAACTTATCACTTTTATTACCTATAGTCAATAACCCTTCGTTTAGTCCTTCTATTATAGATAAAGCTTATACACAATGGGATAGACTAGGAATTAAAACGCTTGGTGACTTGTATGAAACTGGAAAATTACTTTCATTTCAACAATTACAAATAAAATATAAACTCGGAAATAATCAATATTTTAAATACTTTCAAATATGCGACTATTTGAAAAAATATATAAAAGATCATCATAATAACCCAGCAGATGTACTGGACGAGGCAATGCAGATAAAAGCGGAATCAGCAAACTTAATATCATATTTGTACAATATTATCTTAAATGCACAAATACCATCTACGGAGGGTATCAGAAGAGACTGGGAACAAGAGTTAGCTATTAAAATTTCAAAGGAAAGTTGGAATGAATACTTATTAAAAGTGCATAAATGCTCGATTAATGTAAGACACATTTTAATACAATTTAAAATTTTACATAGATTATATTATTCGAAAACTAAAATTCATAAAATTTTCCCAAACGTATCATCTATTTGTGATAAATGTCAATCCCAAGAAGCAACTATAGCGCATTCATTTGTCTTCTGTACAAAAATTCAAAAATTTTGGAATGAAATTTTTGAAATCTTTACAAAGTTATTTAAAACAAGACTGATACCCAAAGCAGAATGGATTATCTTCGGAATAACGGAAGATGATCCAGAATTAAATGTGTTTCAAAAGAAATTAATGGATTATGGGTTAATAACTGGAAAAAAGCTAATTCTAAAATTTTGGAAGAAGGCTCCAATACCAACTATAAATATGTGGATTTCAAATATGTTTGAAACATTACACCTTGAAGAGATAAGACTCCTCCTAGCAGGTAAACCAGATCACTTCCACCTGACGTGGTCTGCATTTATAGAATTATTACAAACATAGGGTGCAAAAGTACTTTAAAAAAAAATAAAAAATTGAGGTCGGGTAAGGGGGGATGATAGTTGAAGAGTTGGTATGTCCTATTTACGTGATGCTCAAAAAAAAAACATTTGTTCTCTTTTTTTTCTCTTTCTCTTTTCTTTTCTTAGGGCCTATTTCTTAACTCTTTTTCTTTTTGTTTTTAATTTCGCTCTTATAGGGTCTTCGTCCTTTTTTGTTGTTACATTTTCTACACTTTTCTACACTTGCACTTTTTCCTTCACTTTCTTCTCTCTTTCAATCTTTTCTTTCTCTAGTGTAAAAAAATAAATAAAGGGAGTACATTAATTGTAAGATGATATAAATGACGAGTATTAATGTATGTGGTTGTAATGTAATGTACTTCTAATAAATAAAAATTAAAAAAAAAAAAAAAAAAAAAAAAAAAACAATATTGCAATGTTATATCTGCAGAGAAAGTGAATATTTAACAAATTGCTGGCATCCCATCGGGTAGGTTGGGAGATCAGAACTATACCCACAGCGAGACAAGATGTAGCGACGTGGGCATTAAGGGCGGTTTTGGTGTTCATATCCGCGGATCATTGAAGTTTAAGGCATATGGATCGGAGAGAAGAGGTTCCACAAAATATTTCACTTTACCGACCAACGAGGTTATTCTTCAATAGGAACTGGGTGGATTGGCAGATTATGTGCTGAACCTGACAGGAAAGGGACCAGAAACTTCGCCTACCCACATCCTTCGCAGATTCTTCCTTACCCGCTGTTTTAATGAAACATTTGTCGTTTAGCTCAAATTTCCCGCATCTGCAGTTCTTTGCGTTTACATTTGGCCTTGCCTAGACTGCGTATCGCTCTGTCCACTTTATTGCTCGCGTCGAGCCTTTAGAGCCAACTACCTCAACGGTGGGCCCGAATTGGTGCCTGGTGCTCACCTACTCAGTA
Source organism: Malacoraja senta (assembly GCA_038087875.1). Lineage (NCBI taxonomy): Eukaryota > Metazoa > Chordata > Chondrichthyes > Rajiformes > Rajidae > Malacoraja > Malacoraja senta. Next base: position 4,126 of record JAXLNO010004407.1, on the reverse strand, counting down.
CAATATTTTGCCCCCGCCTCACAGGCTGCGGCTGAACTCACGGGTCTGAATTTACCAGATGCAAATATAAAGCGAATGGAAATACACAGCATTTACATCAGCGCTTATACACAGAAAAGCTCCAGCGAGAAATAGTAAAGAGAAAAGCCTACAACCCTATAGTATTAACAATGAATGCTCCCATTTCAGGTATCTCACACCTACTGTTTTTCTTTTCTATTCCCACCTGTCCACCCAGGTCTACCACTGTCTGTGTAAATCAAAGCGTGCCTTGATAATCGCCGTTAAAAATTCCCGTAAGCACTGTTTAGCTATTCCAATTAGCAATTAATACTTCCGCCTCTTGCTTATGATATATGCATAAAATCCTTGGGCTTCTCCTCACTCCCAATTGCCAAGAACCTTTCATGCCCTCTTTTAGCGCCCCCAATTGTTTCTTTCCGTTTCTTTCCCACTTCCTCTGTATTCAGCTGATATCAGTTTCCTAACTTTTTATACGCTTCCTTTTTTTTGACAAAGCGTATAATATATCTAGAAGGTGTTGAATTATGATCATTGTCCTCAAGATGCAAAACCCTTGAGAGGGAGAGATCAATGAGCTCGCAGCCTCTTTCACTTTTTACGTCAAACTTCCTCCACCAAGGGATAGGTGAAATTACTTCACTGTGCGGAAAGTAACGTGTTAGTTCAAGAGAGTGTGACTAATATTAGTGTTCCGTTATTCTCGGGTCCCCACTGGAGAGTTGGTGGGAGTATTAATGAACATCCGAACTGCGCTATCGCCCCATTGTGTTCCCGACACTGGGACTATCAGGTGGAACGGGCCCCAATCTTGTACGTCAATGAAATTACCTATCGGATCCTGGCTGCGTTTGGTATCCCTGGTAAGCTGTGATGAGATTGTTTAAAACGTTGTTGCTTTGCTTCCTCCTGACAGACCGTGAGTCTTCTGATAGCCTGTTCCATCATGTTCTGCACTTTACAATAATCCGCTGTGCGGTCAACACAGAAAATGCAGTTTAATACGCATTGCATCAGCGTCACTGTGCATAAGTGGAGTTCAAGTTCGTTCAAGTTCAAGTTACATTTATTGTCACATGCACCAATTGGTACAGTGACATTTGATTTCCCATACAGCCATGCGAATAAAAAGAACACACTACACGATAGAATTAAACATGAACATCCCCACACAGCTGAATCAACGTTTCGCACTGTGAGGGAAGGCAATAAAGATCAGTCATCTTCCTCTTTGATCACCCGTGGTCGGGGCCTTTGAACGCTCTGCAGTCGCCGCTACGGACGGCCCGAAATACAGTCCCTCTCGCAGGGAAGTTCGGAGCTCCGGCATCGGAACAGAATAACACACTCAGCGGCTTGGAGTTTCGGAATCGGCCGCTTCCAACCGGAGACCGGCTTCCGAGTCTACAGACCGAGCTCCAACATTGGCGACCCCGGCGAGGGATCCCAGGACTCCGCTATGTTAAAGGCAGCGCCGTCCGCGGCTGGAAGCTCCGCAAACCACAGCTCCGCCGTGTTAAAGTCAGTAGGCCCAGCACTCCGGAGCTCCAACACAGGCGATCCCCCGCAAGGCATCGTCCCGCTCCGCGATGGTAATTCAGTGCTGCGCCGCCGCTGAAGCTCTGGCCGCTCGCCGGTTGGAAAGGCCGCGCCAATCCAGTTGGTAGGCCGCTAGGGGTGGGGGGCGAAGATGCGACATGGAGAAAAGACGCAACTCCGTCCATGTAAGTGACTAGGAAACGGTTTCCCCGTATTCCCCCCCACATAAAAAAGACTAAGAAATATTTAGAACATACTTTTTGACATACTAAAAATAACTAAAAGGGTTAAAGGACGAACAGCTGCTGGCGAGGCAGCCACTACCATGGCGCCACCCGATGGCGACGTCGGGTGGCTAGCGGATAGACAGGGAATATAATATGATGTATGTGGACAGATGTCCAAAGCTTGGACATCACGTGGATTTAATGCGGCGTTTTTAAAAGAAGAATGGAAAAACACATGATGTTGGAATAATTAATTTGATGGGTTTCTGCAGCATTGACGGAGAATTAGGATCTCGGGTCTGTGAGCTGGATGATGTGATAGTGATTGCAGGAGGCAACCTTAAAGAGGGGCTTGGTATGAGACGTAGAACATTACATTGGAAAGCAAAATGCTGAATGCAAATGGTCATGCAGCATCTCTGGAGGATACGCAGCATCTCTGGTCGCCACGAGCCGTACAATTCTGCACTATCGTCGGATCACTGTGTTATTCCAGCACTTCTGTGCTCGACAAACTCGAAACTTAACCTTTCCACGTCTTCCGTGGAAGTTGCTTGACCCGTTGACTTAAAAGAGCACTTTGTGCCCTCCGCATGATTTCAGAACCTGTAGTTATTTTTTGTCTCCAACATTACATTGTTTCGAGTTTAACTTGCACGCAATAGATGGGGGTGGGGGCTGAATGAGCGTGAACGAATCTTAATCGGCCTGAACGTGTAAATAAAACGAGATGAAATCCGCCAATAATAAACTTTCACCCTCACCTACCCAACATGTGTACCCTCGGTATATTCGATCTCCCTGGTGTTTGTCCGAGCAGAAACGACTTTGTTCTTTCTCAGGTCGTCCCCTTCCCTGCATCATAAAACACTGAAATGTTAAATCTGCTTTTCCTGCGTAGACGCAGCCCGAATAGCCGTGTGTCCTCAGCGCTAATTGGGCCACTTTCAGATCCCAAAGTTTTCCCTTTGCTTTACTTTTTATTTCGTTGCTAAACCAAAAGAGGATTCGCCGCGCGGTGCAAGAAATTGAGTAGGAGCGGCAAGTGCTCTAGGTTTGAAATCGAACTTTTGACAAGTACACCTTGACTTTCGGCGTTTTTCCTCAATGTTGTTTTTTTTATTTGTTGTCGGGTAAAGGAACAGAGTTAAACCCCTGTCCCACGGTACGAGTTCATTCCAAAAGTTCTCCCGAGTTTGCCCTGATTCGATCTCGGAGATTTACGGTAATGGCCACTCGTCGGTACTCGGGGCTCTCGTGGAGATTTTTCATTATGTTGAAAAATCTTACTGAGTCTTCCCGTGCTTACCTGCCGTTAGCGAGTCTTCCCGAGTACCTGCCGTTGGCGCCAAGAGACGTCCCCGAGCTCCGACGTACCCGCTACGTTCATTCTCCGTGCTTACCACGAGTTTGATTTTTTTTTAACTCGGGAGAGCTCTTGGAATGAACTCGCACCGTGGGACAGGGCTAGAAAGCGACAAGTGTAACATTTCTTGCGGTTGCAAGGGAAAGTGCCCGGAGAGGGTGTGGTTCGGGTGGGAAGGGACGAATGGACCAGGGAGTTATGGAGGGAACGGTCTCTGCGGAAAGCAGACAGGGGAGGAGATGGGAAGATGTGGCAAGTGGTGGGGTTACGTTGGGGGTGGCGAAAATGACGGAGGATTATTTGTTGTACGTGACGGTGGAAGTGGAGGACTAGAGGGACTCTGCGGTAGGGTGGAAGGTGAGGACTAGGAGGACTCGGCGCTTGTTACGAGTGGGAGGATGGGGAGAGAGAGCTGTGTCACGGGGTATCGAAGAAACCCTGGTGAGAGCCGCATCTATGGTAGACGAGGGGAACCCCCGTGTCCTGAAGAATGAGGACATCTCCGATGCCCTGGTGTGGAACACCTCATCCTGTGAGCAAATGCGGCCTAGACGGAGGAATTGGGAGTATGGGATGGAGTCCTTACAGGAAGCAGGATGGGAAGAAGTGTAGTCCAGATACCAAGGGTTATCATGTCCTTCATATCGCAGTGTTTCCCGGGATCGTAATGGTTCTACTCGAGTGCCTGCAGTCCTCTAGCCACAAGCCTTTAAGTCATATTTCTTAGTTCTGAATGTACGCTGATGTGCAATAAAACTATTAACAACAATTAAATTCGATATTGACCGACATATTGAGAGAGAAAAGACAATAGATTAAAATGACTACAGCTGAATTCCTACCCCAGTTTTTTTCGATTCACATCATATCTAACATTTTTTCAGCGTATGATCTTCTTCTTATCGAGTCCACACGCAAGAATAGAAGTTGTTCAGCGAGAGCAGAACATACTTCTCTGCATACAATGGTGAAT